>JBAMNC010001946.1:0-483541 GCA_037902135.1 Cetoscarus ocellatus
TATTTAATACCCTTATGCTGCGTTCCAAGCAACCCGTAACTCGTGTTTTTCCCACCTGTAACTCGTGAAAGTGCACTGGAATGGCAGTCGAACTCGTAACTTCCCACCCGTGAACTCGTACCAGATCGATGTACTCCGAGTTACGACTTGTGACGTCACATCACTGCCTAAACAATATGGCAGCCTCTAAGTAACGACACATACCGTAAAATTTAAAGTATAAGCTTCTGTTACCTTCTGCACCGTTTCCCCTCCTCTGTTTCACTCAAATGATGAAGTTGCAGGCTTCTTTGGTGATTGAAATGATTAAGCATAAATCTTATAATGTCTGCCATGTTGTTTTGTTTACATACCACAATTCCTTGTGCTCAAACTGAAGTTTTGATTTAATTTGGTTTATTAATTAGTTTAATTTACAATTAATTTAGTTTAATTTGCCTGGAACGCTTTCTGGTCGGAACTCGAAGATTTCAGCTGGAAAATTTCCGAGTTACGGGTTGCCTGGAACGCAGCATTAAAGTACGACAGCGTATTACGGCCATTTAAAGAAATTAAAAAAAATATATAAAAAAAAAATGAATACTCGACATTTTCGAGTTTATAAAGTCGCAACTTTATGACTTTATAAACTCGAAAATTTACTACTTTATAAAGTCACAAATTCACGACTTATAAACTCGAAATTTTCGAGAAAAAAAAACGAAATTTTCGAGTGTATTAGGTCGTAAATTTGCGACAAATTTGCGACTTTATATCTCATATTTCGGGTCAATAACTCATCAGTAAAACAACGTAGTTTCAAACCCGACCCCTCTTTAAATCAATGTCATAAAGACTGTGAGCTACAATCTCGTTTTCCTCCAAACGAGCCGTCATCCGAGCCACACAACTTCAACAGGTCTCAATACACTGCCGGTGATGGCTCGGCGGCTAAGGGAACGTCGGCAAGTTACCAAACTCAGCCTGACGATCACACGTCTCTTCTAGTTTATACTACTACATCTGATTTTTTGCTGTTGTTTAAATTTAATGCATATGATTTTTAAAATGGTAAAGTATGTTTATCAATAGGTAATGACTATAAAAACTGTAATAACTTAACTGTTGTTGACTGTCGTGGCACCAATGTCAGCCTGATGATCACACTCTTCTACTTGATTCTACAGCTCTCATTTAAGAGAAATAGGTTTGTATTTAATTTACAAGATTTTTTATATAGCGAACAATCTTTATAAATAGGTAATGGCTCAGCCCGATGATCATATATACACGTCAATATTTTTAAAAAATCATTTGAATTACATTAAAACCTATTTCTCTTAAAAAAGAGCTTAAGTATAAGCTAGAAGAGATGTTTGATCACCAGGCTGAGTTTGGTTGCACGACAGTCAACAACAGTACAGTTATTGCAGTTTTTATAGTCATTACCTATTGATAAACATACTTTACCATTTTAAAAATTATATGCATTAAATTTAAACATATTTATCTTGAGTAAGAGCTCTAGCATAAACTAGAAGATATGTTTGATCAGCGGGCTGGCTCTGGTGCCAGTACAGTCAACAACAGTACAGTTATTACAGTTTTTATAGTTACTACCTACTAATATGTGTCAATATTATAAAATTAAATATAAATTACATTAAAAACTATTTCTCTTCATAATAGCTGTTGTACAAACAAGAAGAGACGTGTGATCATCAGGCTGGCTTTGGTGTCACTCCAGTCAACAACAGTAAAGTTATTACAGTTATTAAAGTCATTACCTATTGATAAACATACTTCACTTTATTAAAAATCATATGAAATTTGAACATATTTATCTTGAGTAAGAGCTGCAGTTTAAACAAGAAGAGATGTGTGATCATCAGGCTGGCTTTGGTGTCACTCCAGTCAACAACAGCACAGTTATTACAGTTTTTATAGTCATTACCTATTAATGAATATATGTCAATATTAAAAAATTAAATATAATTTACATTAAAAACTATTTCTCTTTAATAAGAGCTGTAGTATAAACAAGAAGAGACATGTGATCATCAGGCTGGCTTTGGTGCCACTACAGTCAACAACAGCACAGTTATTACAGTTTTTATAGTCATTACCTATTAATGAATATACATCAATATTAAAAAATTAAATATAATTTACATTAAAAACTATTTCTCTTTAATAAGAGCTGTAGTATAAACAAGAAGAGACATGTGATCATCAGGCTGGCTTTGGTTCCATTACAGTCAACAACAGTAAAGTTATTACCTATAAATGATTTTACGTCAATATTTTTAAAAAATCACATAAATCACATTAAAACGTATTTCTCTTAAATAAGAACTGTAGTATAAACAAAAAGAGATGTTTGATCATCAGGCTGATTTTTGTGGTACTACAGTCAACAATGGTACAGTTATTACAGTTTTTATAGTCATTACCCATTGATAAACACATGACAATGATTTAAAAAACATAGAAATTACATTAAAACATATTTCTCTAAAGTAAGAGCTGAAGTAGTATAAACTCGAGGAGATGTTTGATCATTTGTATGAGTTTGGTGTCACTACAGTCCACAACTGTACAGTTAGTACAGTAATTATGGTCATTTCATATGAATTAACACAGTTCTATAAAATAATTTGGATCAAATCAAAAGCTTTTTTGCTGAAGTAAGAGCTGTAGTCTAAGGTAGAGGGGATCACCCTTCATTTTTTATTATCCTTTTGTTGTTAGATCTCATAACTTTGATGGTATTTGCTTTATTTTCCTTCAAAAAATCCTGTAAAATATTTTAATTCACAGTTCTTGAAAATATGACATGTAGTATGAATAACCTACGGTCATTTATGTGTGCCGTGATTTTGAAGACGTTAGATGTCTTTATGGTGAAGTTAATTTTCTTTCACCGCATTCCCCCGATATGGTAACTTGACGACGGTCCCTAAGCCGCCGAGCCATCACCGGCAGCCTATTGGGACCTGTTGAAGTTGTGTGGCTCGGATGACGGCTCGTTTGGAGGAAAATGAGGTTGTAGCGCACAGTCTTTATGACAGTGATTAAAAAGAGGGATCGGGTTTGGAAGTACGTTGTTTTATTAATGGGTTATTGACCCAAAATATGAGATATAAAGTCGCAAATTTGTCGTAAATTTACGGCTTTATAAAGTAGTAAAATTTGCGAGTTTAAAAAGTCGTAAATTTGCGACTTTATAAACTCGAAAATTTCGAATTTTCTTTTTTTTCATTTCTTAAAGTGGCCCTAATACTCCGTCGTATTAACGGGCTTTTTTACGGGAGGAGTGATTTTTTTTTAATGGAGGGCCTGAGGGTTAAACAATTTAATAACGACGCATTACATATTTTCAGCCTGACAGCTTAATCATAATGTCTTGTGTTTTAAATATCTATGTGTCTACTTTTACTCTGTCTGGTCAATGTGAAGCAGTCCAACAAAATAATTATTTACCTGATGTGGACAGTGGAGCCGCAACAATGGAGAGAAATGTTCAAACAGATCCTGCAGCTCTGTTAGTGAGCTCTGTCATTCGGATTAGACTCTACAGCTCAGTTATTTAGATCCTGGAGTGTCTGTAGCTCTGTTATTCAGCTGTCTGAGGGTCAGCAGCTCTGTTTTCCAGCTGATTGACTGTCTAGCTCTGTTTTTCAGCTGTGTCACTGCCAGTCGCCGGTTGCTACGGTGCCTTTACATAGTGAGGTGACCTCCGTAGCTGCGCAAATGCCGGATCAAACTCCTCCCACCAAGTCTGCGCAGCACGCAGATAAACAACAAACAAATAGACAAATAAACGAACTTAAAGATGGGTTCTCGGGTTTGGGTGTCCTCATGTAACCGACCACCACTGCTGCAGCTTTAAGAAGATGCACCAGGTTCAACTTCATGTGGATTTTCAAAATAAAAGCGTCCCAAGGTGGTGAACCCTTTTCACACATACAGCCCTGATATTTCCTGAAACATCTGGGTAACCTTCACACAGTGATGGGCAAGCTATTGTAAATTGTTGTAAGTTACTAGTTACTCATGAAAAGAATTAGTTTCACTACACTGGAGAAAAGAAGAAAGCTTGTAAAAAGTTCTATTAATTTTACAGTAACTTACTGTAAATGTTTTTTCACAGTATTAGCCTACTACTGTATTTTTATTAACAGTTTAACAACTATAGCTGTACTCACAGCTTCATTGACTCATTGGTTCTTCCTTTATTTTCATTTATCATTTCTGTATTTCATTCTACAACTTAATTACTGTGTTTCAAATGACAGTAAACTTACTGTATTTTAATTTACATTTATAGTATTGTATGTTTCACTGTTTTCTCATTATTTCATTGCAATGTATCATTTTATACAGAAATCCCATATCCCATATTTTTGTCCAATAAAACGCAAAAAATCCGAAACATTTAAAAACAAACCGTGCCTGCCTTGTCTTAGTTTTCCTGGGCAAAATGGAATTACAATATTGACTGAAAATTGACTGAATACATTGCCATTTACAGTAATTTCCTGTATAAACCTTTTACAGTAGGTGAAGATATTAAAGTAAAATACTGTTCAGTTTACAAAAAGTGTAAGTTAGAGCAACATGACAAAAGTTGCTCACTATATCCAAGCTTTTTTCATCTATTTTCCAGATATTGTCATCATTATTATTTTTATTGTCACGATTGTTGTCCTTTGTTGTGCTGTTATTATTACATTCAAACAATGCTTTTTTGCATATTTTTGGAACCGTTCTATTTGTTTTACTTATCTATATAACCTATATTTTTTTCCTGTTGCATCACTTTGATTTGCCTTGTTAAATATGTTTGTCACTTTCCAGTTCTGCTCCTGTATACTATATATCTGATTTTTGTAAATCTAACATTATTTCACCGTAATATCTACAGCTACCTTCTTAAAAATATCTATACAGTAAAATACTGTTGATGGCAATGGATCGTGGGAAAGCATACTGATCTCTGCAAACTTAACAGTATCTTACTGTAATATTTACAATTACCTATAGTAAAATGTATATACAGCAAATAACTGAAATGGGCAGTTTACACAGTGTCCTCCCCCTTCTCTCTCTCACCCTATCACAAGCCTATCCACTATCTCTCTCTCTCTCTCTATCAATTAAGTCATAAAATGCCCAAAAATGAATCTTTAAAAAAAAGATTTTCTCCTCTGGTTTAAATGTGTAGAGCCTATTCTCCAAGTTAATAAAAAGGAAACTTGCAATGATAAAATGTTGTTTTCCTGTCACTTTGTTTTCGAGTGTGCATATATCAAATGTAAAAACACAAATTTAAAATGTTTGAAGCCTTTATGAAAAGAAAAATGTGGTTTCAAAGCTGGAATATTTCAGATTGTTAGGACAGGCAGTTGAAGCTTGACAGATTGGTGCTCGTCTTCAGCAGTCCTCACGTTTCATCCCCTGAAGGTTTTGTCCTGCAGGTTATTCATTTGCACGATGACTAATCAGAGCAGAACTGGTTTGGCTTGCCCTATATCAGCCATCTGCATGTCCAAAGTTTAAAGGTGCTTTGATTGTAGCCTTAAGACTGGGTCATATAAGTTAAGTCCATTCATGCCATAGCTTTTACAGGCTGTTGAAAACACCATGAGCGAATTCAAATACCTTTATTGGTTTATTTCTATCAGAGTGAAAGGTTGCATTGTGTTTAGCTTGGCGAGTAGGTGGTTGCACCTGTTGCTGGGTATGATGAATTCTATCAAAGGCTGTGATTGGCTGATAGAAAACAATGAGATGGGCTTATAAAGAGGCTTAAAAATAATTCAACCTGATTAAGAAATCAAGTGAGACATTATGAAATTAAGAGTATTGACGCAAGAATTTAAGAATACTTCCTTTAAAGAATTGTCTGTACATGTGTCTGTCACACTACAGTCTTAAATCTAATTGTTTATTAGATCACCCTTTCCTCGACTTTCAAAACATTTTAGCCTTTTTTAAGTTCTTCTGAAAACTTTTATCAATGTGTTGTTTTAGTTGCCCTAAATCTTGCAAAGCAGCTGGATTCCTGAGATTCAGCGACAGTCATCAGGCAGATCCATCCTGCAAAGCTTCTATTGGCTGGATATATTAGAGGATATATTTCATCTGGGAAAGAGCCCATAGAAAGTGTTTGGAGAGGGTGGGACTTTTTAGAGGTGTATCCAGCAGGTGACTGGATGATCGTTCCGTCAATCACATTTATTACGGGCAACATAGTAGGCAAGCAGTACCACGCAAATGTGAGCCACCTTGTAAAACATACTCTCATCAAAACATGTCAGGAGTGGGCCAAAAACATCCTTTCTACAGAGAAGTTTATAGTGTTGGTATTTGTTTTGTTTTGATAATGAAATGCGGTCAAGGTCTGATAAAACTGCTACTGAGGCTGTTGGCATCTATGCTAATCTCTGTACAAGCAGTCACTTCCTGCTGTCGTCTCCCTCGTAGCTCCACCTCTTCCTTCATTTCAGTCATTTTAGATTGGAGCTTGGAAAGATGGATCCAGGTCCTCCTGCTGAGCAAGGTTATTAAGAAGTGGCTTTAAAAGGCAGAATGGCTAAGGAGAAGGAGCTCGGTCAGATAGACTACTGTAGGCAGATACGGTTATTTCGTGTAACTGTGTACGTTTTGCTTAAAAGCAAGCCACAAAACTAGATTGGGTCAAATTTGCATTTGAGTGAGAAATTGGATTTGGCACTGTTTTACAATGCAGCAAATGGCTGTGTTCTTCCGCCTGTGTGCAACAGATCGCAGCTCTATATGCTTACCTCTGATTCAGACCTAACAACAAGAAGGTACGCTGGCATGGCCTTGTAGGTTACACACATAGACTACCAGGTAACTCCGGCTCTCTGCTGCTCCTCAGTTTCCACAGAAGTTTGTCCCCTCTCTCTACCAGCCAGTTGAATCTCATTCTGAAGAATTTATTTTTCTGTATACTCAGATTTAGAAGGGTTACTTTATGACTTATCACTCATACTTGGTTCAGTTTTAGTTTCCTTCTATGATGTTGTGTCCTCTTGAGTCCAAAGAGTCAAACAGCAGATCAGTGAAATCAATGCGCACAGGCAGAAGAACACGTGGCCATTTTCTGCATCATTAAAGTGCCAAACACACCGAGCACTTTGACATTTTTTCACCCTATCGTACATTTCACATAGTTTCGTGGCTTGTTTTTACATAAAGCTCACACAATTGCGTGAAATAACTGTACCCGCCTACAGCAGTCTACCTTTCCGGTTGTCTGGGCTCGTTCTTGTTAAAGGGATATGCCAACATTTTTTTGGTTTGCGTGTCTTACCTCACTCCCGAGTTCATAACAAGCAGATAGACACCATTCTTTTGTCTGTACAAAGAAAGAGATAGGCAGAGTTCGCCCGTCATGTTGCGTTATCTACTTTTAGAGTAAGATTAGCACTTTAAGTAAATTTTTGAAAGAATACATACGAACCTAAACCACAGGGTGCATGCGCAAACCAACGTGGAATTGCTTATAAGTAGGTCAACAAGCAATACCACGGTCGTTTGCACATGTGCCCTGCAGTTTAGTTTTGTATGTATTTCTTTCAAAAAGCTGCATGAAGTCACAACAAGCACGCAGGACCATTGAGAGTTGCTGAAGAGTTTATCTGATGACTGTAAGCAGAGGCAGGCAAACGCTACCCATTGACTCCCTGTGTTAATTGGGAGAGCTCTGCCAGTCTCTTCCTTGTGACTGCACGCACAGTCAAAAGAATGGAGTCTATCTGCTTGACATGGACTCGTGAGTGAGGCAAGACACAAAAAGAAAAGAAAACTGGCGTATCCTTTTAAAGGGGCAGAGCAGCTGGGAGCCCATTCAGCCACATCATTGGCTTTCTGCCTGATACAATCCCCCTTTAAAAATACTGAACTATCCCTTTAAACCTTTGGTGTACAGTGAATGTGACACAAAATATTTATTAAGTCACCTTCCAATTTTTGTTAAAAGGCTCTGCCTTTTCCTAATACTCTACAACCGATGATGTCCAGATGGACTTGAACTGTATCCCATGGTTATCAGAAATAGTCCATCTGGTAAAGCAGGTCAGGAGCTCTTTTAAAGACTTACATGCTTTTAGTTAACCTTTATCTTTACAGGGGGCTGGTCCTCAATCTAATTCTTGGAGTTAAGATTAGAAGAATTTTCTCAAAATCTGGTCACTAATAAGAGCAACTCTTTGAACCCTGGAAGCTTTCTAGACACAGACCCAGGACTTTATCACAGTTCTTGGACAGATGCATCAGATTTTTTTTAATCAATGCAACATCATCCAACAATTTTCATTGTTTCCAACATTTATCACCACTTTTTCTTCAACATGGGTTGGATCCCAAGTCAGTTTTTGAGGCTCGAGTCTTCAACATGGGTCTTTTCCTTGGTTTTAGACCCTCTTACCAGAGACTCATGGGAGAGGTGAAGAAATCGAGGCAGAGGACTGAAAACCGGGGACAATTCTTCTGCAGCGTCACGTGAAGCGACGTCTGTGATGACAGTAACAGCTAATCATCAATCAGCTGATTGCTTATGAACAAATACACCTAATAAAATAAACATAAATGAGTTTGTGTCTTTATTTGCCCTGATTATAAACTTCTGAAAAAAATACAGAGTGATTAAATAATTTTACTGGTTCATTGTGTTAATATTTAACTGTTTGTTGGTCATTAGATTAGTTTTTATGATGATCACATTTTTATATATTGTACCTTATAAATGGGCATTATATACATTTTTCAGTGTGACCTGAGCAACCATATTATTCAGTTTATATTTGTAAAATTAACAAAACAAAACAAAACTGATCAATAACCAAACACAATGCATCTGGTAGATGACTCTCCTTAAATCAAAGTTTATTTTTATGTTAAAGATGTTAAACATGTTTTTTTTCTGGCCCAAATAATATTATTGGTCAAGACACAGTTGTTCATGATTTCACAAAGTATAAACATTCGAATAAACACTTCTAGTTTGAGGGGATTCAGAAAAAATAAAATAAAATGTTGAACCTTGACATGATACATTTATTTAATAAGTTTTAAATTAAATTATCATTTTAATATCATTCTTAGTGTATCAGTCAGCTCTCTATCTTATTCCAGCTCATCACAGACGTCTGTAAAGATTATTTTCAGGTTTAATGTCCATTCTGTCCATTTCATTGTTTGTTCTGATGTCTGTTTTCTGTTATTAAACTCCTCTGTTGTTGTATCGTCCAATCAGAGAGTGACATCCAGAAAGGGGGCGTGTCTGTCAGTAAACTCTGGTCTGTTGTATGTCCGCTCATCGGTCCAGCCACGACGGTCTTTGGGCCTCCTGCATGGGTCCTCTGAGCAATTTAAACAACATGGCCCACACGGTTACTTAAGCGACTTGGGATGCAGCCATGGAGTCCAATCCTCTGTCTCAGACTTCAGACATCTCACGACTGTCCCCTCCTCAATCAGTCTATTTCGTCCTCCTTAGGGGACTTCAGGTCCTAGCTTTGCTCCGTGGCCAGCACGGTCTCAACAGGAAAAGACAAATATAACCCATCTTTCATTTTCGGGGGGGAGGGTGAGTGTCCTGTACAGTATGGTGGATCAGTTTTTAAATTCGTAGAGGGGGTGTTTGTTGTCCTGCGTTTGTTTTTTTTCTTCTTCTCTAGTTTGTAAGATGCATTCATGTTGGCTATCACCTGAAAGTAAAACAATGCAAACACAATAGTTTGAGTGTTAAAAATGATAAATAGACAAAGAAAATACAGCATTTCACATTTTTAAAACACATAAATATGTTCAGTTTGACTGGAAATGTAACTAAAACATAACAACTTGGCTTGTTTTGAGTAATGGCGCCCCTGTGGCTGAGATTAAAACAAAAAACAAAAAAAACATACAAATAATATGACAGCTAACAGCTTATTTAACTGCCAATGGTGAGAAAACACGTGACTGCTGCTGCTTTTTATTATTAGTTCCATCCATTATTACCTCTTCCAAGGAGGTTATGTTTTTGCAGGTACATGTTTGTTTGTCTTTTTGTTTGTTTGTTAGCAAGATTACGCTATTTTTTTTTACAAAATTACAACATTTTTAGTAGATGCTGGGAGTGACCCACTTAAAAATGATTAGATTTTGGTGGTGATCCAGATAACCACCATAAGTAAACAATCGTTCTTGCTCAATAACTGTCGAAATAATAATGATATCAACATGATTCTGAGTGCTAGGTGTGGGTTTTCAGGGTCATGAATCATATGATGGTAACTTTATCATGAAACTATTGCTCATAGATGTAACAGCAATATGTGAGCTACCTTGGCGAAGTTTGCACTCTCTGAGCATTTTCTAATCTACATCAGGGCATCAGGTAGTGAACCTGCCTCACAGCAAGAAAGTTGCTGGTTTGATCCCTCTGTCGGTCTGGGCCTTTCTGTGTGGAGTTTGCATATTCTCAATGTGCATGTATGGACTTTCTCCAGGCATTCCAGCTGACATGAGCGAGAGGCAGGGTACACCCTAAACCAGTGGCCATCCAATCACAGGGCTGACATGTACTGACAGACAACCAATAATACACATTCACAAATAAGGGAAATTTAGAGTCATCAGTCAATTTAACGAGCAGGTTGTTTTTGGTCTGTGGGAGGAAACACACATGCACATGGAGAACATACAAACTCTACACAAAAGGTAGAGGTTTGATTTTTTTTATCAAAGCCCATATGCAGCTCGTGGCTCAGATGTGGGTTGGGCTTAAGGTCCCTCCCCCTCCAACCGGGTCGGGAAGGGCCTGCCCAAGAGGGAATAAGCCACTGGTCATCAATGTATGAGGGCCACATCAGGCCCTCCACAGATCTTCATGTGGCCCCTGAATGTAATGTATTTATTTAAGATAGGCTCACAGTTACACAGGTGCTGTACCATTCAACAATGTACATGTCCCAGATGCACCGCTTTAAAGCAGCATTCTCGGTCGCGATCTCGGTCCCCAAGTCACATTCGGTGTAAAAGCAGCTTAAGTGTTAATGCTCATATGCAGCACCTATTCACGGGAGGCTTTTAGAAGTGATTCACATTTTACATTCTACGGGCCCGTATACACAACAACAAAAACAGCTAAAAACGGAGAGTTTTGTTGTGTTTGTGTCTTCCATTTACACGAGAACAGTGCCCAGAGTGCCTTAAGAAACCAGGGTCCAAAGTGAAAAGTTTGAAAATGTTTTCATTTTTGTCTCCGGGTAAAAAGGAATCAGTGTTGTCAGGGAAAACAGTGATGCGCGGTGCATGTGCAGTACTGTTTCAGATAAAGGTTGCTTGTGCACCGTGGAAGAACAACAACAGCTTCGGCCGTCTACTAAGCAACATGTATGCTTCTTCCTTTTGTTGTCCGGACAAGAAACTCCTTTGTTTTCATGCGTCCACTCGCCATTGCTGTTTATGAAAAGTCTGTCTTCACCGGAAAGCATACGCGTGTTGTAACACTGCTGTTTCACTACAAACCTGCATCACTAACTACTGGCCTGACATGCATGCTACCACATTTTCAGTCCGTGCTAATGCGCATCATGTTTACATCGTCTCTGTGTGAATGTGAAGTGCTTTTGAAAATGCAAAGGAAAAACCTTTCAGTTTCTGGTGACAACATTGTCATTACTCAGAGCTGTTGGCCGCTCTGGGAGCGTCAGGTACAGCCCTGCTTCAGTGCTGGTTCTCTCCTTGAGGGGGAAGAGCTGATCACCATCACTCTTTCTAATGCACTTACTACTGACATAAGCCTTGAATAACCCTACTTCAAAAATACCAAACTGTCCCTTTATTTGACCCTCAGAGGTCAAAGGCCATAAAAAGTCTCTCTATATTGCCTGCAGTGAAAGTGAGGACCACACAAACAAGAACAAGCTTGACCTGCAGCCCCCTTAGTTGTAAACATAATTACCAGCTGCTTGACGGAGTTCTGCTGCTCCTGCATTGCTGTCATATTAGTTAGGGTCTTGTCCTTCAGGAGGGTCTTAGTCTTCTGTTGGCCCCCACAGGTCAGCATGCCTGAGCTCATCTGAGGGAAAGGTAAATAACAGTACAAACCAGTTAAGCCTATAATTATTTGTACTTTGAATTGAGGAAGATAAAGACAGTTAAGTCCCACCTCACTGGCAGTGCTGTCTGTCCTGTTGAACATGAGGGAGTACGGGGTGAATTTGGTCGTAGGATTGGTGGACGTCCTGAACAGAAACAGCACTTGATCTACGAAGTCGTCCCATTCGGTCTGTTTCTGGGATACCATGTTCACGATGGCCTCCTTCAACAAGGGGCTGGTGCAGTCATGGAGGGGGTTTGGCTGAGGCTGGTCCAGGTGTGAAACCTTCTGCACAATACTCCACTTCTCAAACAGCAGCTTGGTCACCTATAGAAGGACCAATAAAAGCACTGATTAAGGACATTGATAGAAGGCTATCATCGCCATAGTGACCTCAGCTGCAGCTTTTCCTTTGGCTTAACTCTACACAGATTTAGGCAGCTTGGTTTCATCACAGTACATACTTTGATAGTTCTTTCTTAACGTAGGCAGGGTCGTTACAATGCAACTGAAACTACCTTGGCAACCAACAAGATGACATAAGAGGAAAAAGAAAGAACCATCTCTAAAGGGAATACAAAAAGAAAACTTTGTCAATAGAGGAAATGCTCTATTTATTTCATGACGTCTTCTCACCTCTTCACAGAAATCAGCGTTCTGCAAGCACACAATCGTTTTAGGGGCCCCAAACCTGATCAAACAAAGAGAAGAAAAGTTCAGTTTCAAGTTCATGAAGAATATTTTGTTGTTGTCTAGTTTTTAAAATGCCTGCATCATGATGGTGGCATTTATGAATTATTCAGAGACAGAGATATTTCAGCTCCTGGGGACATAATAAAATACCCCTTTCAGACTGGCCAAAAAACCCGTGTAAATCCGCCAACAATTGGCTCCTGTCAGCAGTTTGAAAGGGTCAAACTGTCCGCAGTTTGCAAGCGACATGGGTTTTTATCGGCTCGTCTCCGACCGGCTTCAGTGAGAACATCACACCCGGGTCAAGCTGCTAAGTTATGGATGACGTCAGCGTTACGTGCTCACGGCATAACATCGCGCCCGTCCCCTCTGTCTGTAACTTACGTGACTCTTTGCCACCTCAGCAACAAATTCCATCCGCCTTTGTATCATCAGCACCGAGTTTGTGCATTTTTAAAGAGGGACAAAAGTACAAAGTACAGAAAACCGTGTCCACGGCGTCCATGCTCTTTTCCATTGTTTACGTGGTCGTGTTTTGTCGCACCGATGATGTCATCAAAGTGATGACATCAGCTTGATGTGCCAGAGGAAAAAAAACAGCCACACAGCTCGTCTGCTGCTGAGTAGACCTGGGTCTGCTGGCAGTGGTAAAGGAGTCACTTGCGGGTTAACCAGCGTTGAAAAAACCAGCGTTGACCCGCGGATTTTAGTGTGAAAGCGGTAAAAGTCTCATGATGAGCACAAGACTACAGAGGAACATTACGGCAAGGCAGGAGATCAAAAATATTAAAAATGTAGAAAAAAGGGACACTTCGTTAAAGTAGCTGATTAAAAATTTTGAGGATTAAATTGGCCTTTTTTTTATTGTATTTCAACGTTTTTCAAAAAATTCAGAATCAGCTTAACTGGCTGGGCTTGTTGTGCTTTTAAACAGTTAGTTAGCAACATAACAGTTGCTAACTAACTGCAAACATAGACTACAACCATGGCCAGGACCCTGCTGCAAACAGGAGTGGGTGAAAAATCGATTCAGCATAGCATCACGGTATTTTACGTGATGATATTATATCAATTCAAGATGGCAAAAGATCGATATTATATTAGCCTATATTGCAAATATGAAATACAGTCTGTGGTAGTTGTGAATAAAATTAAATCCATTCCTCTATCTGTCCACTGGATGGTGCTGCTGCGCATTTTGTCGAGTGAGGTCGGAGGTGACAGTGAACGTGCAGATCAGGAGATAATTAGTACACCAAAGATGGCGGGTCAGGAGAGGGACTCGAGCCGCGAGCCGGCCGTGTATCGTATTGCAGACTACTTGGCTCCCTCTCTAGTCTATCAGAGCACCTCCACAGCCAGCACTCTAGTCCAGCAGCGGCGCGTGGCTGGAGCGGCAGTGCGCTGACGGACTCCCGAACGTTCCTCAATAGGTTGTCATTATTTCACAATCGGAGGCACGAGCATCAGGTCAACAGTCGGTCAGAGGCAACACGACGCCATGGATGAAGAAAAGTCATATAATATTATATATGACACCAAACATCCTTTCTACAAGGATATAGGCAGATAGAACTGATACAACTCACAGAGCTGTATGGTTGGGACCAGCAAAGCGACCTTAGAGAAGCAAAAAGATGTGTTGTTTATTTCTTTTCTCAGTTTATAACATGTTTTCTTAACGTGTGATATTGCAATTATAATATATTATAAATAATATAATATAATAAAATATCAATTGCAAAATACCAATATATTGTATTGCAATACTGGCATAACACATAATCGCAATAACACCGAATCGTAGCTCAAGTATAATGATAGTATCGTATCGTGGGGTAACTGGTGATTCCCAACCCTAGTTGCAAGTGTTTGATTGTTTTTGAATAATCAATAATTCATACATCTATGCTAATCTCTGGACGAGCAGACTGGAGGCCAGAAAGATGGATCTGTCTGATTACAGACGCTAAAACAGCTGCTGCACAAGGTTAAACAGTCATGGCAATGATGTATGAATGATTGATTATGCTTGCATTAGGGTTTCTGGCCATTTTTGTAGTCCTTAATAGCCGTTTATTTGGGACGTTCTTTTTAAACACACACTTTAACAATTAGCAGCAATAAAAAATCAGATGCATTTTGATTATTTTTAATTTAATGTTAAAATCTGGTATGTTTGTGTTTATCAGTAACCTTACATTAGGTATTCATCCATATACTTTGGGCCTTGGGAACCAGGAAGTGCTAAACACTAACTCACTCCAGCATTTTGGACTCGTTCCTGCACTGATCTCTTTGAACAAAACACTAAACTGGGAGATGGCATCAAACCACTTAAACCAGTTAACAAACTGATTTCAAAGTACTGGTCAATCAATTTAAATTGAGCATCACCTTTCTAAATGTTGTGAAATTATTCTACCTGTATATGCAAGTGGAAATGCATCTTGCAACAGAGAGAGCGTCCATATTCTGAACGGGGAAAGCTTCTGGCCATTTACTAAAGTAATCAATGAAGACCACAGCGCTGGTGTTCCCTCGCTCAGTTTCTGGAAAAGGCCCTGGTTGGACAGAAAAGAAGAAGGAAGAACAGGTCTCACAATGTAGAAGAAAACAATACTGCACAGTGAAAATGATGAAATGAGTTCAGGCAAACCTATAAAATCAATCCCAACAATTTCCCACGGTGCGTCCACTTTAATAGGCCTGACGGTCCTGGCCAGGGTCTTAGTCCTCTCTGTGTGTTGGCATGTTTCACAGTCTTTTATCTGAAACAGCAAAAAGAAATGATAACGACGTCACTTTATTTCTGTTGGTCATGTTAAAAGGATACGGCGTTTTCTTTATTTTCGCGTCTTGCCTCACTCTGGAGTCCATGACAAGCAGATAGACACCATTCTTTCAACTGTGTGTGCAGTAAGGAAGAGATGGGCAGAGCTCACCCACTGTTAATTAGCTTAGCCCAAACACTGGTAGTCAATAGGTAGTGTTAGCCCGCCTATGCCTACAGCCATCAGATAAACTCTTCCGCAAATCTAAATGGTCCTGTGTGCTTGTTGAGACTCATTTAATAGCTATACGTATTATCTTCTTCTACTCGTAAACAGAGGCTTTGTTTTGTTGACCTACTTCCGCGGTGGTTTGTGTTTAAGATGTGACGTTCATGAACGAGTCAAGTCTTTTGAACAGCTCTTTTAAGTGAACAATGAGAACCTATTCGCGGTTGTAAGTGAGGCATTAATTTGTGAGCCATTCTTGTATTTGCAGGGAATTAGCATTTAAGGATGGCTCGCAAATGAACGTCTCAAACACAACTGCGCATCAGTTCTCATTGTTCACTTAAAAGAACTGCTCAAAAGACTCGACTCGTTTGCATCATCACATCTCCAGCGCCTCTGTTTACGAGTAGAACAAGAAAATAGTATAATATAATAATAGTAGTAGATAGAAGAAGATAAAGTAGCACAATGTGGAAAAAATGAGTCACAACAACTCCAACACACAGAACTGTTCAGAGTTGCTAAAGAGTTTATCTGATGACTGTAAGCAGAGCAGGCTAACACTACCCATTGACTCCCAGTGTTTGAGCTAAGCTAAATAGCGGTGGGTGAGCTCTGCCCATCTCTTTCTTGTTACTACACGCTCAGTCAAAAGAACGGTGTCTATCGGCTTGTCATAGACTCAGGAGTGAGGCAAGACATGAAAAGAAAAAAAAAAAAGTTGACGTATCCCTTTAAACAAGCGTTAATTATAAATGTGTCAGTACCCAGTCCACGACATCCTTGATGATGCCCAGCCAGTAGTATCTGCTCTGGATTCTGCTGACGGTCTTCTTCTGACCCAAATGATGTCCAATTTCACTGAAGTGGCAGTCGAGAAAAATCTGTCTCTTCCTCTCAGCCTCGATCACCACCTCCCTCTTCATCTCGTGCTTTGACCCCACGTAGTATAACTTACTCTCTTGAATGTAGGATTGAAAAAGGAAGGAAACAGCTTTGTCACTTCTACATTTCTCTTATTAGAAGACATTTGAGACTTATCCAGAGAAAGAAGAACATCAAGAGACATGTATTTCTCTTTTTTCTTTATGATATGTGGCGTACTTGTTTAAGAGACAGAACATATCAAACTGTTTTATTCAGTTCCAGAGGAGGATTGTAGTATTCTGATTAGAAGATCACTCCAGTGAACACACACATTTTTCACAACACAAACTTTAAGTAAAAAACTGAGATGCAAATTTGAAATATTGTATTATTTTGATACAACAAGAAGTAACAAAGAGAATGGACCTTTTCAGTTGATTATTCTCTTTTTGATCAAATATATATGAAGATTACGAATAGGGATGCACATTTTCATCACACACATTAAATCTGTGCTGATATTAACAGCAGATATTTTGAACATACAAATTTCCCATAGCCTGTAAATTGTCTGTATTATATGTATGAATATTTATGTATTATGTACATGTATTTAATATACATAAAATATGTAAAACCATGGTTTTTTTTACCTCATCATCACTCAGTGTCCACTTTAATAAATCAAAAAAATTATTTATTAAAGAATAAAGTCTTGTTTTTTTGCTTCACATCTGTTACTAACACAAATAAACTGTAACCATGAAAGCAATTGGTCAAAATATTGGTATCGATATCAGTATCTGCGATGACTGCTTTGGAAATATTGCATATCAAATCAAATCCAATATCAAATCCAAAAAATCCAAAGTTGTGCATTCCTGTGTTTATTTCTATCACTTTTCACCTTTCTAAAGTGTTGACCTTAAGTTTAATATTCAATTCTTTGATGTTTTAATATGTTTTTAGCAATGGGTAATATTTGTTATTAAGATGACATAGTTTAATCTTTCAAAGCTTAATCATTTTGCATTTTCTTTTAATCTTTTTAACATGTCATTTTTATGTGTTTATGTGTTTTATTTATTCCTGTCTGATGATTCTTGGTTTTACTGCTTTACATTTTCTCATCTCTTTTCTTTTATATTATAACAGTCATCTTGCTTTTGATCATATCTTTGATTTTAACTATTCTGCTGTGCATTAGTATTCAAATCCTCTCGACATCCACCCTACTATCATTACAATTACAAGGGATGTGCGATAATTCTGATGATTCTGAGAAACTCTTTTGTCCTTCAGGCCATCAGACTGTACAACTCCTCACTCGGGGGGGAGGAGGAGTAACAGGAAGACAGAGGATGGGAAGGAGCAGTAGCCAGGCTGTAGACATGTTTTTATCTATATTTATTTATATTTTTGTTTATATCTATCTTTTTTACATATCTTTTTATCTGCTATACAAAACTGCTCTTTCCCTGAGGGAGTCTCCCAAAGCGATGGATTAAGTTCTACCTAATCTAACCTAATCTATTGCAATTTTGCGGATGAACAATATTTCTCAGCTGATCATCGTAGATACTGATATTTTTGTAAAGAGCACAAGGTCTCAGTTTCACTAAAACTGACCTGTTCCTGCCACAGTGACAGTCTATTAGTGTAAGAAACAGATGTGGAGCAAGAAAAACAAGATTTTATTCTCTAATAAGTTATACTTTTAATTTAGATTTTTTTTTTTTTAACTTTATTTTATATAATTTTACTTTTGTCCCTCAGGCCATCTGACTATAAAACTCCTCACTCAGGAGGAGGAGTAACAGGAAGATAGAGGACAGAAAGGAGCAGCAGCCTGTAGCCATATTTTTATTTGCATTTTTATTTGCAAACTGTTTTTTTTTTTTTCTTCACTTTTCTGATACTTTTGTGCTATTTTTTTACCATGTGTGCTTGTTATGCTGCTGGAATCCTAATTTCCCAAGGAGGTCTCCACAGGGGATTAATAAAGTTCAATCTAATCTAATCTAAAAGTGGACTTTCAGTGATGATGAGGTAAAACATTGATGCGATTTTGGACATTCTGCCAATATTCTAGTCACTATATGGGATATAAAGGGCTAAAGGGTACTGCCAAAATATCTGATACTGATGTCATATAGGGCTGGGCAATAAATCAATGAAGTCGATTAATCCCAATTATTTTCTGCAGAAGATTTAAAAATTGAAAATTGAGATTTTTTATTCTCGACCCACTCCAACTGTAAGTTGTTGAAAAGTTTAAAACAAATAAATACTTAAAATGTACAGTTTTTACGATGAAAGGTCTTGTCAGGTTTAGCATAAGCACATGTTTAGGCTAATATTTGTTTACTAATTTAAGTTACATATTGATCAGAGTTCCATGTTAATATACTGTGAATATAGCTCAGATTTCAGTGTTTATGTAGAAAAACTACATAATCAACATTTTATGAAATGCACTTTAACTTTAGGGGGGAATTCTGTTTGCTTTGGGAATATATTTTGGTAACATAAAGACAAAACTTGATTATGCCATTTTTCTGTCACTTGGAGGTTTTTTTGCTAAGGAAAAAACGCTTAAAATCGTAAATCAAGTGTTGTGGAAAAAAATCGTGATTTTATTTCTAGGCCATATCGTCCAGCCCTAATATCATACTGATAATATTGTACATCCCTAACAATTACAGCAGTAGTAGATTGACCTCTGCTGGGTGTACATTTACGAGGTAGTTGTAAGAAAAATCCATTATTATTATGATCATTATATATATATCTTCTGTCAATTGTTTTGCCTCTACATAAAGCACATTGACCTGTAGCTGAGTTTGTATGAACACTTTTATAAATAAAGTTTGACTGATTGAAGTTAAATTAAAATAACAGTTAATGAAAAAACAGACTGAATTTAGTAAAAACTGACTTAATAACCAGAAGGAGGGTTTTAAAAGAGCTCTTACCATCAATGATGAATTTCCGAGCATATCTCTTGAGGTTCTTCTTTCGTAAAGGGTTCATGGTCTGAGGAAAAGAGCCTTTGGTCACAAAAGTGTAAATGTCGAAGAGTTTGTTGGAGGCAGAGTCGACCACCTCCTCCTCAGCGACCTGCAGCGAGTCCATGCTCAACATGTCCTCTGAGCTGCTCCTGGAGCTGGAGGAGGTACCACAGTGTCCTAAGAGTCAGCAGGAGTCCTGCCAGAGGACAGTCCGCATCACCAAAACATCCCAAACTTCTTCAGAGATGTTCTGTCAGATGTTCCTCTGGTTCTCCTCCAGCTTCTCCCTCTTCTTCCTCTGATCAGCTAAGATGGCGGATCTTCTTGTTGAGGTGAACATCGCCACCTGTTGTCCTGGAGTGGGTGACCTCACCGCAACAAGTTACATCTTATTTATTTTTTACTTTAAATTAATATAATGTATCTTTTATTGTTTTTCATTAAAAACTGAAGTTGTGATTACTTTTACTGACAATGTTTGAAATATTTTCTTGAAGAGGAACTTGTTTGCAAAGAACATGGCGGACAGTTTGGGTATGGAATTCTGACCCAAAAACTTCTCCAAAAGTTATGAATGATTATGAAACTCTTTTAATCAATGAAACCTCTATTTTAAATGAAATTTGCTACACATAATCTAAATTCTATTTTACTTTTTGAGGTATAATGTTTTCTGTATTATTTTATATACTTAAGATAAGATTGACATTTGTTTTGTATGTACTACACATGTCTTGATTTCTGTGCTTTTGATTTACAAAGATATCTTTTTAACAAAGTCAAAAAAAGAACAAAACACAACTGCTGCTTAACAGTCATTCCAATAATTTATTATCATATTATAGTGATAAGAAAAATAAGAAAAATTGTTGATGTTCATATTCCTAAGCAGAGGCTGGTGTGGTGGGCAGTGTTGATCAAGGTCCCTTGAAACTTGTTGGCCACCCCAACCAAAACCCTTCACATTGGTTGGCTATTTGAATTATCAGACCATTAAAGGCTCTGACTATATTTTTAGAAGAATACTCAATTGCCAAGCCTCTTCTAACCAATGTTGGATTAGTTTTACCAACTTTTATCCTCTGAAGATTGGTGAATCAACTCGGCCCTGCAGTCTTATTTTTATTTTTTTTCTGCCTGTCATTACTATCATAATATAGTGATAACAAAAATGTCAAATTGTTTTGTTGCCAGCCAGTTTAAAAAAAATACCCTTGGTTTACTTATACTTCCATGTACATTTCAACTGTATCCAAGAACACGTCAAAGTTTTTTCTTATCTTCTGAACTAAGTAAAGTTTGTCCATGTGACCATACACTTTAATGTGTCTGTATGGTCTATATTAAGTTTAATTCTTCATTAAACATTTCTATTTCACAAAAAAAAAGCATTTTGACTGTTGAACAATCATTTAAACCAATTAGAAACAAAGGACAAAAATAAAATACAATGAAACAAAATTTCAAAAAAGTATGTATTTATATTTCATATAACTTACTGCAAATCCCAACAAGGCAAATTAAATTAAAGTAGGAGAAATATCATGAAAATTAAATTAAAATGAGATTCAAACAAAGGGTGTTCAATCAAAGTAAAATCCAGAATTTCAGACAGTTTCAGGGCACTTCCTTTTTTCAAACTTTCTAAAAGAATGAAAAAGAAAAGTCATTTTTAAAAGCTAAGAAATTTGGAGTGACTCAAGGACAAATTCTGTTTATAAAATCTATTGATGTATGGTCTAGGTGGCACTGTGGCAGGTAGGTAGTCACCATGTCTCACACCAAGAAGAAGGTTGTTGGTTTGAACACTATGTTTCTGTGTAGAGTTGTTCTCACTGTGCATGCTTGGGCTCTCTCCAGGCTCTCCAGCTTCCTCCCACAGACCAAAACTTGCCCATTAGGTTAACTGGCGACTCCAAATTGCCCTTACTTGTGGGTGAGCATGAATGGTTGTCTGCCTCTCTATGTGGACCTGTGATTGGCTGGTAAGCGGTTCAAGGTGTACCCCTCCTCTCGCCCACTGTCAGCTTGATAGGCTTCAGCCCCCAGAACCCCTGAAGTGTTAAGCGGTATAGATCATGAATTGATGAATAGAAGTGATGGGCTGGCCGGAGTCTAAAACTTGGGTTTGAAGTCTCTTCTCAATGAACAGAACAGAACAGTGAAGTCACACAAGCTGTTTAAGATCCATGTTTTTGGACCGTTTTGTTTGCGTGGATGAGTTGGTTCAGAAACTCCTCTGAGTGACCTGCAGAGGGCAGCAGAACGGCTTGTATATGCAAGGACATGAGACCCCCAGATAATTCCCATATGTGATCTGTAGAGGGCAGCAAAACTGCCGGAAGTCAAAGAAAAGGACGAAAGAAGGAAGCGCTGCCTGTAAAACTATCCCTAAAATGTATGGTGTTATTAAAATCATTATCACTGAAGCAAAATACTTGTTATATAAAATGATTCTGCAAAATAAAGTCCCCTCATTTTACACTTTTATCATTACAAATCAAAAACATATAGGAATACTATTATTGCTTAAGAAGCAATAACAATAAATTCGTAAAAACTATTGGATTATTCCAGCAATTTATTTTAATAATTAACAGAACCTACATTTTGTTTTTGTAGCGAAAGGTGGGGTAAACCAAACAGGTCGTCAGACAATCACAGGGCCACATAAAGAGACAGACAATCATTAACACTCATACCAAAGGGCAATTTGGAGTCAACAATCAATCCATTGTATATAAGGGTTAAACTTACAATGGCATTTTTATGGTGGATATAGAGGTATAGGATTCCCAGTGGCTGGAAGTTGTTTGGAAATTGACTGGAACCTGATAGTCACTTAGCTGGAAGGGGAAATTAAAATGGCTGCATCTGTTTGTTATTTAGACCAAATATTTATATTATCACATTGTTTTTGAAATTCACCCACCCTTATGTCTGTCAAGCAAAAAAACTGTCCCTTGCACAAATGCAGTTGGTGACCCCTGATATAATCAATCAGTCAATCAATCTTTATTTGTTTAGCGCCAATTCATAACAAGTGTTATCTCAAGACACTTTACAATAGAGCAGGCTGAAGACAAACTCTTCAATTTATGGATACACATACATGCATTGATACATATATAAAATACACATAAATAAATCCAATACCCAAGATGAATCCATCATGGCGGCAAGAAAAAACCTCTGTTAAGCAGCAGGAAATCTTGGAAGTGGATCCCAGTCTCATGACGAACAGCCATCCACACAAAGCTGTGTTGGGTGTGTGGAAGGGAGGTGGGCAGAGATAAGGGGACCAAAGTAAGAACTGAAGCTAGTGACAGATCCATGGGCCAAACCTGTCTTCATCATATTTGTCTCTGCTGAATATAATTTTATTAGAGATTAGCCCCTTGAGATGCAGCATCTTATTTTCAGGAGGGTCCTCATGTGTGTATGAAAGTAGTAGTTTTTATAGAAGTATAATCAATAATAATCACGAAAAAAGTAATAATCTAATATTCACATTAACAGCTATAATGGTTATAAGGCAGAGATCACTGACATTGAGTAATACAACAGCATCAAAAGGAGAATTTATAAGAGATACCGTGACAAACCTTCGCCAAGGTAGCTCCCATATTGCCGTTACATCTATAAGCAATAGTTCCATGACAAAGTTACCATCAAAATATGATGCCTTGACCCAGAAAACCCACACCTAGCACTCAGAATCATGTTGATATCATTATTAGTTAGCCAGTTATTGAGCAAAAAACATCGTTCACTGCGGCGGTTATCTGGATCATCACCAAAATCTAATCATTTCTAAGTTGGTCCATTTCCAACATCTCCTGAAAATT
Organism: Cetoscarus ocellatus; assembly: GCA_037902135.1. Taxonomy (NCBI): domain Eukaryota; kingdom Metazoa; phylum Chordata; class Actinopteri; order Labriformes; family Labridae; genus Cetoscarus; species Cetoscarus ocellatus. The sequence goes on from JBAMNC010001946.1 coordinate 23,522, forward strand.
TCAGCAATATCCGTCCAGTAGGTTTTGTGTAATCTTGCTAACAAACAAACAAACACAACATAACTCAGTGGCGGAGGTAATGGTGAGGTACTTAATGACCTGTAGGGGGCAGTATGATCCCCGGATGTGCTCACAGTGCCGTAATATCCACAGGAGAAGAAGAGCCTGTAGTTTACAGAGACGTCACCCGCAGGTGGGATATTACCGTAATGCAGGAGGTCGAGTGAGGTCCGTGAGTCCACACGGGTCACCATGACACAGGAAGAGCGGAGCCTCCAGTTTTATCAGTGTGACTGTTACTACACCGATAATATCTTCTTAAAGGACTACACACTCCATGTCAGCTTTGTGTCCGAGGAGCAATTCAGAAGGGAATATGAAGCAGTGAGTGGATATTATTTAGATATCAAACTAATACACTGATTAAAAGGACTGTCTATATGAGTGATCATCATGTATTGATACTTTAAATTGATGCACAGGTGCTGAGGGGACTGGGCTGTGTCACAGATCAGCAGCTTCAGAAGGTGCTCTCGGAGGTAAACAAACTGTCTCTGTTTCCATGTCTGTCCTCTGTTTCCTTCTCTCTTAGTTAATTATTAAACCTTTAGTCTGCATAGCAAAGTAATATTAACAATGTTGATCAAATATTAATTGATGTGCATAAAAATCTAACACTTGTAGCCTGGTGCCCTCAGCAAAAAGTACTTTATTCAATTGTACTGCGAGTATACTTAGTTATACTAAACTCAGGCAGTAGACTTGAAGTTTACTTTTTATATACTATATTTTATATACTTAAGAATAGTATAGTGACGTATACTTGTCTTATTCTGAAAAGTATGAAGAAAAGTCTAAGACTAAGTACATTAATACTAAGACTTAAACTTATACTTTAATACTAAAACTTATATTTTTAATTTAGTATACTTTTTACTTCTTTCTGGCACAAAGTACTATATCATGATCCAGGTATAGAATAAGGTCAAGTCATGATGCTTACATTAAATTTAGCAGAATAAAAATGTTTTTCACTACATACATTGGCTGTGAGGTGTTACCCCTGTTGTAAACTTACATGTTCAAGATAATATAGGGCTGGAGTTTAAAAGTTTACAGTAAATAGGTGTGTGCTTTATCTTCATGTATCTGAAAAACATACACATAAACAGAGAAACATTTGACTTGATTTAATTGATCAATTTCAAGTCCCTTTCATAAGGGTTTGGCAATGTTGTTATGTACACAGCGTCATCTGTTTCAACAAAAAACACATTTTGTTTTAATCATATCAGGCCAGACAGCATTAACAGTTTTTTTAACCTCATATATGAAAGTACTTTGTACACTGATCTGTGATTCTTAACACACAGGCATGTCTGATTTAGTAAGTACCTCAAATACAACACAACAGAGTTTGGCACATGGACAAAAAGCAGAAATTTGATGTGAACACGTTTGTTTAAAAATAACCAAGTCATTAATTAAACAAAATGTACCATTTTTCAAGCATACAGCTCTGTTGTATCTCTTCTTTAGTCTGTCATAGTTTTGACTGTGATACAGAAGTATTTCATTTAATCTGTGCATGAAGGGGAATTACAAGAACGTAGAACTTACAGGTATACTTAAAGTATAACAACAAGTAAACTAGTAAAATAGTAAAAATGAGTATTTTTAGTTTATTGAAGTATACCTAAAGTATACTTCAAGTGTACTTTAAGTGTACTTGTTGTACACTTGAAAGTGTACTTCTGCGAACTTAAAATGACCTGAGAAAGTATACTTAAAGTATACTTCTATAAACTTAAAAATGTTCCAATTTAGTCCAAATAAGTATTAAGTTAGTATACTTTCTAGTGCACTACAAGTACATGGTCCGTAGTATACTTGCTATACTTATACTTATACTCAAGCATACTTAATAAAATTAACTTCAAGTATACTACTTTCTGCTAAGGGTGAATATAAACTGAGGACATGTTTATGATATACGCTGTACTGCCAAAGTCTTCACTCACCGACTCAGCCAGGAGGTGGTAGGCTGCGTAAAATCACAGAACTGAGGGTCATAGAGCACAGAGGTCACCAACGTTCTGCAGAGTCAACAGCTACAGACCTCTGACCTCTATGTGGCCTTCAGATTAGCTCAAGAACAGCGTAGAGAGCTTCATGAATGAGTTTCCATGGCTGAGCAGCTGCATCCAAGCCTTACATCAGCAAGTGCAATGCAAAGCGTTGGATGAAGTGGTGTAAAGCACACTGCTGGACTCTAGAGCAGTGGAGATGTGTTCTCTGGAGTGACCAATCACGCTTCTCTGTCTGGTCGTCCGATGGACGAGTCTGGGTTTGGCAGTTGCCAGGAGAACGGTACTTGTCCGACTGCATTGTGCCAAGTGTAAAGTTTGGTGGAGGCGGGATTATGGTGTGGGGGTGTTCTTCAGGAGTTGGGCTCAGCCCCTTAGTTCCAGTGAAAGAAGCTCGTAATGCTTCAGCACACCAAGACATTTTGGACAGTTTCATGCTCCAGATCTTGTGGTAACAGTTTGGGGATGGTCCCTCTCTGTTCTAACATGACTGTGCACCAGTGCACAAAGAAACGTCCATAAAAACATGGATGAGGGAGTTTGGTGTGAAAGAACTTGACTGGCCTGCACAGAGTCCTGACCTCAACCCGATAGAACCCCTTTGGGATGAAATAGAGCAGAGACTGTGAGCCAGGCCTTCTCGTCCAACATCAGTGTGTGACCTCACAAATGTGCTTCTGGAAGGATGGTCAAAAATTCCCATAAACACTCCTAAACCTGAGGAAAGCCTGGAAGCATCAAAGAGTTGAAGCCGTAACAGCTGCAGAAGGTGGACCAACATCATTTTAAACCCTCTGGCTTAAGAATTGGATGTCACTCAAGGTCATATGTGTGTGAGGGCAGACGAGCTCTGGCAACACTTCTTCAAGAGCAGGAAAAATCTGACATCTCTCCATCACTGCATGTTTGTAGGATCCGTTTGTGAATGTGTGTTTCATTGAATTTCCCCATGAGGGATCAATACACTCTGCTTTCTTTCTTTCTTAATGTTGTTCTCTTGTTGACCCTTACTTCATGGTTATCTTTTTGATGTCAAATATGGATGTGTTTGGGTTTTTATGAGTGAATATTTCCTTAATTGTTCCTTACTTACTCCTCTGTTTAGATTTTCCAGGAAGTAGAGAGGAGAAAGCATCTCAGTGAGACGTCTGTAAAGAGAGCTGCAGCTATTAAAGAGACGTACAAGCCGCTCCATCCTCATGTCTACCGTCTGCAGGTATTTACCTACATCACTACTGATTACACATGAAAAAAAACATGTTAAACTTTTGCTTTTGACAGTCTTACACACATCTCCTCTGTAGGAGTCCTACCTTGCACCAAAGTTCAAAGAGATAGTCGAGTTCTGTCGAAGGAAGGACACGACTGTAGAGGGTCTGCTGGACCTGATGGTGGAGGAGGCAGGTGAGAGTTTCTCATCCTCTGTGTGGCTGAGGTTCAAAATGTATCAGCTCCGCCAAGGATGTCATGTTTTTGCTGGCATATGTTTGTTTGTCTGTTTGTTAGCAAGATTACGCAAAAACTACTGGATGGATTTTGCTGAAATTTTCAGTAGATGTTAGTAAAGGCCAGACTTAGAAATTATTAGATTTTGGTGGTGATCCAGATAACTACCATTAGTGAACAATCGTTTTTGCTCAATAACTGTCTAACAATAATATCAACATGAATCTGAGTGCTAGGTGTGGGTTTTCAGGGTCATGAATCATATTATGATGGTTACTTTATCATGAAACTATTGCTTATAGATGTAACAGCAGTATGTGAGCTACCTTGGCAGAGGTTTGTGCTCTCCGAGTGCTTTCTAGTTTTCTTATTTGCTACTACCAATCAATCAAACTTTATTTGTATAGCACTTTTCATACAAGATCTTGTAAAGCAAAGTGCTTTACATAAAAACAAAGAAATAAAATATAAAATAAAATAAAAAGTAGAAAATTGAATACAATGAAAAATACAACTCCCCCCCCCCCCCCCCCCCCACACACACACACACACACAGAAACAGATTTAGAGGACTGAGAAAACGCTGTCTTGAATTAAAAATGAGGAAACACAGGAGCTAAGACTAAAATGAAAATAAGAATCATGATAAGAAATTAAATCAAAAAATACTATTGGAAAATTAATAAGCAAGTAAATAAAATAAATTTTTAAATAATAATATGGTAAAATGAGATAGCCCAACACCAAATGCGTAATAAAATCTACTAAAACTGATTAACAGAGAATTAAATTCCAAACAATACATCTGAGCTGATTTGAGAAATAAAACAATAAGAGGGTTTATTTATTTATTTATTATTTAATTTACCTTTATTTAACCAGGAAAAAACCTCATTGAGATTAAAAATCTCTTTTTCAAGACTGTCCTGGCCAAGACAGCAGCACATTCAGCAGTATTAGACAAACACGCAGTCATCAAACACAAAAACAAGACTTCAGTACATCAAGAAAGAAAAGTCACAATTTTGGACAGCCAATTTTGCTTGGATTGCCCACGTTAAAATAAATAAATAAGATTAAATAATAATAATACATATAATCAGCTAAAAGCAAGACTACAAAGGTAGATCTTGAGTTTGCTGTTAAATATATGACAGTAGGTGCTGCTCTCAGGTCTGCAGGTGGACTGACGAGGGCCATAATATTGAAAGAAGCTTCACCGATTGTTTTGGTTTTTACTTTGGGAACTATTAAAAGGCCACTGCCTGAAGACCTGAGGGCTCTACTGGGTTCATAGGGTAAAAGCAAACTGGATAAATAAGAAGGAGCAAGACCATTAAGGGATTTAAAAACGAATAAAAGAACCTTAAAATCAGTTCTAAAAGATACAGGAAACCAATGCAGAGACTTCAAAATCGGGGTGATGTGGTACCAAAGCAGCAGCTGCTCTTCCTGGGGTCCACGCATTAAAACACAATCCACACAAAACATCACTGACATTCAAAGTGCCATGAAAACATTAACCACCTGATGAGATTGTCTCATAGATGCCCAAAGATCAGGGTATGTGTACTTCAGTCAATAAATTACAATTTAAAACAATTCTATAAACCAGTGAGTCCACCTGATACAGTGAATTTTGACAGAACTACAGTTTAAATGTTTCTAAAAGATAATTAAAAGACTCTGTATGTCACTTTAAGTTATGCAATGGACAGTCTTCTATTAATAATCTTGATGACATTTCTTCAAACTCTTTAAAAACAATTTACTGGTTCAACTTGTGATCTCTGATGGAGGACTATTCCAAATATGAGGTTAAAACTCTGTTTGGATACAGAGAAATGTTGTTGTTGTCGACATCACTGAAGATAATTTGCAGATAAAAATTTACAACCTCTGTAATGACGTTAAAAAAATGTTTTGAGAGTTAATTTCTCTGTGTAGTGCAGCTTGTGTCCAGACTATTTGTCTCTAAACGGTAAGTCAATGAGTTTAAAACAAATTGTGTGCGAGTGATAAAGTCCAAGCTCCAGTCTTCGCACAGAGATGAAGTAAATTATTTATTTTTTGATTACGATGATTACCCATGAGAGAAAACAGTGGAAATAGATTTGTCATTTTAGTTTACTGAAGCACTCATTCAAATTTGCTCACCAGCAGAGCCAAAGTTAGTTTAATAAAAGTGTGTTGGAAGAACAACCAGTTTTCTGTCCAATAAAGACCCAGTAAGATGCTTCTGTGAGTTTTTTTTATGCCCTTTAGTGTGTTTAGTATGTCTCCTTGGTGGGAAAAAGCACTTCTACAAGACAAAGAGTCTGCAGTACCTGAACTCCTCCTCTTTCCCCTCTTTAAAGGGATATGCCAACTCTTCTCCCTTTTACTGTCTTACCTCACTCTGTACCCCAGACAAGCAGATGGACTCCATTTTTTCAACTGTGCGTGCAGAAACAAGGAAGAGACAGGCAGAGCTTGCCCAATGCTAATTAGCTTAGCTCAAGCACTGGGAGTCAGTGGGTAGTGTTAGCCTGCCTCTGCCTACAGTTATCAGATAGACTCTTCAGCAACTCTAAATGGTCCTGTGTGCTTGTTGTGACTTGTTTTTTTTACCGCGTTATGTTACGTTATCTTCCATCATTGTATTATCTTCTTCTACTCCTAAACAGAGGCTTTGTTTTGTTGCTTTATCTCCCTGTTGAAGCAGGAAGGGTGTACCGCTTTCCTGTGTTTGAAAAAAGCTTCTGCGATGAGCTTTTGGAGGAGCTGGAGCACTTCGAGCAGTCCTCCGCCCCTAAAGGAAGACCCAACACCATGAATCATTACGGGGTAACTTATCTTTCAAGCTTGCTCATTATTTATCTCATTTACTGCACTGAGACATTTGACGTTGAACTCCGTGGAGCTTCGCCTAAAGTACTGGGTGTCACAGTTTTATTAAAATTAAGTAACATTTACAGAAATAAAGAATGATTTAGGAATCACGTCTTCATGCATGCAGTTCATTTAAAGAGACAGTAAGCACTCCTGAGTCCATGACAAGCAGGTAAACACCATTCTTTTGACTGTGCGTACAATAACAAGAGATTGGCAGAGCTCACCTACTGCTAACTAGCTTAGCCCAAATACTGGGAGTCAATGGGTATTGTTAGCCCGCCTCTGCCTACAGTCATCAGATAAACTCTTCAGCAACTCTGAACTCTCAAAATATGTTTTACCGTGTTATGTTAAGTTATCTTCTACTATCATTGTATTATCTTCTTCTACTCATAAACAGAGGCTTTGCTTTGTTGACCTACTTCCGTGGTGGTTTGTGCTTGAGATGTGACGTTGGCGAACGAGTTGAGTCTTTTGAACAGCTCTTGTGAGTGAATGATGAGTACTGGTTTGCAGTTGTGACTGAGCCGTTGATTTGTGAGCCAATCTTAAATTTGTAGGTCATTTGCATTTAAGAATGGCTCACTTACAACTGCGAATTGGTTCTCATCATTCACTTAAAAGAGCTGTTCAAAAGACTTGACTCGTTTGCGAACGTCACATCTCTATCGCAAACCACCGCTGCCATGGTTGTAAGTAGGTCAAAAATAAGCCTTTGATCTAAACCTTATACGGTTATTTAAGTGTTTTGTTGTTGTAAATATTCATTGTGATAAAACTGTCAGACGTTGTACAGTTTCACCATCTGTAATTATTTTATTCATGATTTCGTCCTTATTTAAATTTCAGTTCCTTCTGAATGAAATGGGCTTCGATAAGGACTTCATCACGCCTTTCCGTGAGCACTACATGACCCCACTCACCTCCCTGCTGTTCCCGGACTGTGGGGGGCGCTGTCTGGACAGCCACAAGGCCTTTGTTGTGAAATACGACCTGAATGAAGACCTGGACCTGAGCTACCACTTTGACAACGCAGAGGTCACCCTGAACGTTTCCCTGGGGAAGGATTTCACTGACGGAAACCTTTATTTTGGTGATATGAGACAGGTGAGCATCTGCTGAGAAAAGTTAGCTTTGTTCACGTTCATGCATATTCTGTAATAATTATTGTTTTAATTATGCGACACAGAGACAATCAAAGCAGCAGATTATTTGGTTTATTATTTAAAAAATGATTGAACATTTGGAGGCTGTTCAGTGGTGCAGCAGTGGTGAAGTTTGCTGGATCAACTCCTCGGTTGGGGCGGGCTTGCCTTTGTGAAGCTTGGTCTTGGTTTCTCTTGATACTCCAATCTCCTCCCACAGACCAAAAACGTTCTCCAAAACATGCTTGTATGGTGTGCCAAACTCTCAGGGCACATCATATTCAAAATAAAAGAAAATAGCCTCTTCACATGCATCAATCAATCAATCAAACTTTATTTATAAAGGACATTCACAAATTCAATTGCAGTTTGAAAAAGTGATTGATAAAAAACTTAAAAATTATAATAATGATAATCATTGTGCTTGTTACTGAGATTTGCTACTTTGTATATTAACACTCTGCAGAGGTTTTCTTACTAAGCAGTTTTCCAACATAATATTACTCATAATCAGTAGGATGACATGAAGGATTTGGAGACTAAAGCATACTAATATAGCCTAAGTCAAAAGAACCAATAAAATCAAATGAGGAACAAGAGGAAAGGCAAAGCAATAAGCCAAGAACCATCTTACAACAATAAATAAAAAGCTAAAATACATCAAAATCGTTTCTAAAAAGAAAATCTAAAATGATTAAGTGGAAAAAAAGAATTAAAAAAATATACAATCATAATAAAATACACATAAATACTGAAAATATGATTAAACATCAAACAATAAAAATGAACGTAAGAATAAAACAAAATAAAATGAGGTGAATTGTAATATGTTATGGGTCTGTGCATTTTTTTTCAAACCTTATATCTAATCAAATCTGATAGAAAGTAGTATCACTTTTAAAAATTTACAAATAAAAAAGCTAAAATATTAGAAATTTGGTGAAATTCCAACATTGCGTGAACACACATTAAACACATCACATTACATAAAACTAGGAGGTTTTATAAAATTTCTATTAAGACAAACTTTATAATACTCTCCACCTTCTGGTTCTGTTAACAGCAAGGTTGAAAAAAGGAAAATAGCTCCTTATATATGCATCAATCAATCAATTAAACTTTATTTATAAAGCACATTTTGTACAAACTTGATTGCAGTTTAATTTGCTTTACAGAGAGACAGAGAAAAATGATTCACAAATGAAAAAGATTAAAGATTATAAATAAGAATGACAATAACCATTATAATATATTTTATTTTACGACAACTTAGTAAATAAACACAGAGGTTTGTTCACCTAGCAGTTTTCCATTATAATAATACTAACAGGTAAGATTACATGAAGAGTTTGCTGACTAAAGCATACTAATATAGCTGAAGTAAAAAGAAACAATAAAATCTAATGAGGAACAAGAGGAAAGGCAAAGCAATAACCCAAGAATCACTTGACTAGAATGAATAAAAAGCTACATCAAAATTACTTTTGAAAATATTAATTCAGAGAAAAGTTAAAATGATAAGCTTAAATATTTGTGTAAATTTTTTTAGGATTGAATAAAATAAAAATAAATACTGAGAATATGATTAAACATCAAACAATAAAAAATAACGTAAGAAGAAAACAAAGTAAAATAAGGTGAATTGTAATATGTTATGGGTCTGTGCAAGTTTTTGCAGACCTAATGTCAAATCAAATCTGATAGAAATTAGTATCACTTTTAAATATTTATCCAAAAAAAGCTAAAACATTAGAAATCTGGTGAAATTTTAACATTTGGTCGACGCACATGAAAACACATTACATTTTATAAAAACAGGAGCTTTTATAAAGTTTTTATACAGAGAAACTCTACAGTATTCTCGACCTTCTGGGTTTGTTGACTGCGAGCTCAGGTCGGGACCGTTCCCTTCACACACTTGCAGATTTTTGTGCTAACTAGCCAAGCCGACCGTCCCAAACGGCTGCAGATTGGTGCAGACTGTGCCCAGCTGGGAACCGTGGGTAAAATCTGGTATAAATAATCTTGCAGTGTGTCTTCAGGTTTAGTCTGCCAGGTCCTGATGTTCTGTCAGTGCATTCATGTCTTTTTTTTACTCGTGATGTTTCATGTTTAACGCTCACAGATGGATGTCACAGACGATGAATGTCTATGGCCCTGTTTTATCTTCAATAGTGTTTGGTACGTGCAAGTTACCTGGTGCCAAAAGCAAGGTTCTGGTCTGGTTTTTGAGCAAACAGTGTGAAGAGAGTAATAACCCTTGACTTTTTGAATTGCTGTTTAGTTTGACACCGTATAATCGTCCCATCTTCTGTAGAAAGGGAAAACAGTCAGAACAAAATATTTAAAGAGAAGATTTTGTTTATAAACCCATTCACACCTCACCTTTTCTTTCTATTCAACCTCCCTGTTTCTGAGATCAACTGTTGTTTCAAAAAGGTTTGTAAAATAATTACAGGAGATCTTTTTCTATTTAAGGGATACGCCAACTCTTTTTTCCTTTTTGTGTCTTGCCTCACTGCCGAGTCCATGACAAGCAGATAGACACCATTCTTTTGACTGTGCGTGCAGTAACAAGAGAGACGGACAGAGCTCGCTCACTGCTAGTTAGCTTAGCTCAAACACTGGGAGTCAATGGGTAGTGTTAGCCTGCCTCTGCCTACAGTTGTCAAAGGTTCCTCCCGCATGAGTTCATCATCTTGGTGCTTCCTGCAGGTGCCTCCGGGGGAGTCCGAGTGCTCAGAGGTTGAACACAGGGTCACTGAGGGCCTCCTCCATCGGGGCCAACAAAAGCACGGCGCCCTCTCCATCTCCTCCGGCCAGCGCTGGAACCTGATCATCTGGATGAGAGCCTCACAGGAACGCAACAAACTGTGCCCCATGTGCAACAAGAGGCCGACTCTGGTGGAGGGGAAGGGCTTCGCAGACGGGTTCACCAAACACTTATAAAACCGCAGTATCCATGTAAGACATATGTAATAACTGCCTGTTGAACTTAAAGTTGGTCTCTCTGGTGCCTTTAAAGGTGTCTGACCGAGGTGCATGTTGGGTTAAAACTCTGAAATACTAAGAATGCAAAACTTTAACAGTCAGATGATTGGTGAGTCAAATTTTTGTCAAACATAATTATCAATGCTAAACTCTGGAGCTGAAGAAGAGTATTGTATCGTAAATACATCTTTGAACCAAACTCTACCATAAAATGGTGGAAAATATGAGCAAGCAATCTTGATTGTAAGAATGGTTCTGTGATTTTGTTTTGTAAATTTGTAGTTGTGTCATATTTTGTGAAATAATATATTTTTTTTAATTTTTAACTAAAATTTAAAAGCCTTAATTGCCAAGTATCCTGTTGGATGTCACCTTGTTTTGTTGACATGGATGATTATGTGAGAGAATGTGTGCATAAAAAACCAGGGTTGCACTTTTTTCTTTTAAAAATCCAACATTAAAAAGTTACGACACCTTTTATTCAGAGCACCTGTCTGATACTTGGGCTGTGTAAGTGTATTTCTTAAAGGGATACGGCAGTTTTTTTTTTGTTTTCATATCTTGCCTCACTCCTGAGTCCATGACAAGCAGATAGACATCATTCTTTTGACTCTTTGTGCAGTAACAATAAAGAGACGGGCACAGCTTGCCCACCGCTAATTAGCTTAGCTCAAAAACTGGGAGTCAATGGGTAGTGTTAGCCTGCCTCAGCCTACAGTCATCAGATAAACTCTTCAGCAACTTGAAAGAGTCCTGTGTGCTTGTTGTTACTTGTTTTTCTTACCGCGTTATGCTACACTATTTGTATAGACTAAGATTAGCACTTTATGTCATTTTTGTAAGAAATACATACAAAACTAAACCACAGGGTGCATGCACAAACTACTGCGGATGTGCTTTGTCTTGGTGACCTACTTACAAGTGGTAATATTAGTCTAAAAATGGATAACGTGACACAAAGTGGTAACAAAATGAGTCACAACAAGCACACAGGACCATTTAGATTTGCTGAAGAGTTTATCTGACGACTGTAGGCAGAGGCAGGCTAACACTACCCATTGACTCCCAGTGTTTGAGCTAAGCCAATTAGCGGTGGGAAAGCTTTGCCCGTCTCTTCATTGTTACTGCATGTAAAGTCGAAAGAATGGAGTCTATCTGCTTGTCATGGACTTGGGAGTGAGGCAAGGCATGAAAACAAAAAAATGTTGGCGTATCCCTTTAATAAAACTATTTTGTGCTTATTGTTTGCATTAGTATTACTCCATAAGGTCAAATGAGAGCAGCCTTTCCTAGACTTAAATATCCATCAGTCCATTATTTATATACTGCTTATCGTTTTCGAAGTCCCGTAAGTTAATATTGGGCGGAATTTAAAAAATAAACCAAAAATATAACCTTACCATTTTTTAACAGAGTCAATTCCAATTGTTCAGGATAATACAGGGTCTGTGTCTCTATCATCAAGGTAAATTTCATCTGGATCTGATCCAGATTAATGTCACAAAAACATTGAACTTCATTATAGGAAACCCCATTGACAAGATTCAATAATTCATATAAAATCAAAATATTAAGTGATGTTCCCAAAACTTGTGTTCATACAGGATAACAACCTCCATGTATGTGCTGAGTTTGGTCCAGATCCTGGCACTATTCTGTTCTGCACTAACTGAATGGTACCTGTTGTAGGGCATTGTGGGATTTGTAGTATAATTGGTTGGAGCGCTTTTTAAGAGGGCCACAATGATGGGCATATGAAATGATCTTTTAATCATACCCTGGGCCTTGAGTTTGACATGTCTACCCTCAGCTCTCTGGCTACCTCACTTTCTGCTCTATGCTCTATCATTCTCTTTGTTTGTGGGAGGTTTTGGCTGCACATCCACTTCTGAAGACAAGAGCTTGCCTCTCTTTCCAAACTGAGGGGGATTTGGACAAACACTGTGTTTGAGTGAGCCACGAATCACAAAAAAACACTCTTGAATATTCTGCTCTTATTTCCCCTGGGACTAGCTCTGAAAGTTAGTTTTTATGCCATAAAAAAGTGAAAGCATTCGAAAAACCGTATGCAAGAAGTGATTTACTTCAGCAACACATGTACATCAGGACTTTTGGTTGTTTCTTTTTGTTCCAGGTGATTGTGCTTCTTTGGAGAGTTAAACAGAGAAACAGCAGAAGGGGAAATAGTTCTCTCAAACCAGAGGCACAATATAGTTTATTCTCACACAGATATACAAACTCGTACATACACTCATGGACATGGCATTGTACTATAAACACGACAGCCTAATGGTTAATAGTTTCTAAATTTGATCCATGTTTTTCCACAACATCAACCTGGTATTACTGAACAAAACATTCTGACAACATACAGATTTTAGATAATTTCATTAGAGAAAATAGAAGTGTAGTTTCATGTACATTGTTATATTTCATTAAGGTACATACTTTCACATCCAAGACACATCAGCCCACATTTGACTTAAAAATGTACACTGTTAATGTGGCGTTTCTCATCACACGAGTAAATAAATAAATTTTATATTGTATAATTTATATTATGATTCATCAAAAATACACTGATTTATTTAAAATGTTGCTTTAACTTAAATTTCTTTAGTCCATTGATCGGCTAAACCCCATTTCAGCCAGTGTGTCAGTCTGTGAAGTCTGTGAGGGTCAGCACAAGCTGCATCAGGTGGTCCCCCCACAGCCGGCTGTGCCTCCTGCACCGACACAGTGAGTCTCAGCTCTATAATGTTGTCTCACTGCTCATGTCCCGGGGGCGGTGGTGGTCGATGTCTGAGTCATAGTCTGACTCCATCTCGATCTTGACCTGGGGCACAGGACAGGCCATCCCTCGGCCCATCGGCACAGCCGGAGACGATGGACAGGAGATCTTCAGATGGAGGGTGATGCTGAGGAAGGGCAAGTTTGTGTTACCATAAACACCCACAAGTCTGCAACACTGATGGGCTCAGGGGGGAGAGGCTGGGGAGGGTGGGGGAGCTCAGCCATGAGGCATCATAACCACGTCCCTCCACCACAGCAGCTCATTCTGTTGGAACAAAGTGAGCTGCTGCGGTGTCCTACTGTGGTCCTAATGTCTCACGGCAAAGGACTGGACACTGAGGCTTGAATGTTTGATAATGAACACTAAAATGATTGTTGTGGTGCTTCACTGATCTTCAGGCCAAACTAGTTTTTAACGCTACAGGGAGGATCAAAGACTGAGCTACATTTTCTACAGCCTGATGTTCCTGTCATTTTGTCATCGAAAAAAAATGCTTCAGCTGGAAGCTTTGCAAGATAAATCTACCTGAAGACAGACACGGGATCTGGCAAATCCAGCTGCTTTGCAAGGTTATGTTTTCCATGTGTTTGGATCAGTTATTTTGTTGTTTGGGAGATGAGGAACAAGCTAACATCAGCTTGTTAATATTATTTATCGATAGTATTACCTGGAGCTCAGGCACATGAGACACACGAGATCATAAAAGATCACAAAAACACAACTTCACAAGGTAATGGTGGGTTTATAGGGTAACAGGAAGAGGAACATCTAAATAACAGGTTATATTTCCTGCATGACATCGATTTGTTGAAGGCGTCGACATTATTTCCACTACTCCACTGTATTTTGAAATGACCCAGAAACTCAGAGCACTTGTTTTCCTGTGTTTGGTCAATCGACTTGGTGGGATATGTGTTTTTAGTGAAGTAGCTCACACTCAGTGTAATGGATGTGATTGGCTGAATGATCTTCCAGTCATCTGCCAGATATGCTTTGGAAAGGTTCCCCAACATTTTCTATAAGCTCTTTCCCAGATGGACTGCTGAAATAGACAGAACAGTCAATCTGGTGTTTCAGGATAGTCAGTGATGTCTAACATGTTTAAGGGCCTGTTTACACGACAACGCTGTCACCAGAAATGGAAAGGTTTTTCCTTTGTGTTTTCAAAAGTGCTGTGCGTTCACACGGAGATGATGTGAAAACGATGCGTGTTCACACGGATCGTGAGAACGACTGACAACTCAGTAACATGCATGCCAGGCCAGAAGTTGGCGATGTAGGTTGATAGTGAAACAGTGGTGTTACAGCACGCATCTATGCAGTAATGCTTTCCGGTGAAGACAAACTTTTCACAAATAACAATAGCGAATGCATCTCTGCTGGTCAGAGAATTGATGCAGCAAATCCACAATTTGTTGGAGGAGCGATAACAAACCGAGCACAGTTAGCAGCACATATGTTGCTCGGTAATCGGCCATAGCTGTTGTTTTTGTTGTTCCTATTTGTGCGCTACCTTTGTCTGAGTAAAGAGTACTGCGCATGAACCGTGCGTCCCTAGAAAGAGCGATTCCTGTTTACATGGAGATGAAGACGAAGACAAAAATGTTCTCAAAACCTTTCACTCTGGACCCTGGTTTCAAAAGTTTGGGGATTCAGGCACTTCGGGCACCGTTCTTGTGTAAACAGAAGGCGCAAAGCAACGAAAACTCTCAGTTTTTGTCTGTTTCTGTTGTCGTGTAAACAGGCCCTTAAATCTAGATATCTGCTTCCTGGATGCTTTACAGTCCACGACCAAAAGCGTCTACCAGCATATAAATCTCAGTGGAGCTGTCTATTTATCTTATTTGAATTGATCAGTGCTCTTAAAAGTCTATCTGACGCTCCTTTTGTTAACTTAGGCTGTGAAGGATTTTCTTGGGCCCATGTGTGCTTCATTACTTGAAGGGGCCACAGGAGGGCGCACACATGCCATGAGCACCCTTGACCACATACTGTTCATACTTTCAATGTGTTTACTTTGCTTTATTCTGGTGTTTTATTTTCTTTGACTGCCTAGTGCTAAGATGTGTGTATAGTCTGGTAACCTGCAAAACTGAATCTGAATAAATAAAGGAAAGAGTGGTTAATTTAGGGTCTCAACATCACTAAGTTTAACATCTTTACCTAACTACCTGCATTTACAGAATTAGGGAGCAGACATTGTATTGCCAGTTTTATTTCACTGTTCAAAATACATTTATCAATTTATTTACCAGTTACATTGTCAATTCCTAACCATGCCTCTTTTAAGCAATGCAGAGCTTGTTAGCAGTGCCCCCCTACCCACACATCCACCCACCCACACATGCACACACAGAAAGATTCAACGAACGGCATCAAATAACAAAGTCAAACAGAGCATTCGTATGAAGAAAATCAGCATATTTGGCAAAGGAAACAAGGTATAGTTTTTCATCAGATGCACATAGTGCAAGTATTTCCATAGAGGGCGCTGCTGCTCCAGGATGAAGTTTCTCTGAGAGCAAAAAACATTCAGCACATGAAGAAAAAGAAACAACCAAAAAATGATGCTTGTTGCATATGGATTATTTTTCAACTGTATGTAAAGTGGTAAAGACAAATTCTCATAATGTACCACATATAAAACAGACTAAATATACCACACATTATTTTTATTCATCGTTTAAAGTTCAAGATCTACTGATTTAAAATACAGAGAAAAATGTACATCATGCATTTAAGGACATCACCTTACAGTTACAACCTTCAAGAGGATTTTCAACAAGTCCATACAGAATTTGAACACGCTGACATTTTTGTAAAAAGATGCTTATTTCACAAACTTTAACAGTGGCAGGATGATTACACAGGTAAACACAGTACAATGATCTGCATTGCCTTAAAGTGCATGGAGAGGAGAGTGATCTTGACATGACAGAACGGGAGAAGAGGACAACCAGACTGAAACTCTTTTCTGAATTTGGATAAACATGTCAACACTACAATGGGCAGATGTGTACAGTGAACATATATTTAAACTTTTAGTCATCTTAATCCTGAAAGTAAAATATAAGATTGTTGGACTATAGATTTTGATAGGTTATTTAACTCAAATATTTGGGAGCAAAGAGCACACAAGGAGGTGTAATAATATCTCAAGAAAAGGCCTGTGGAACTTTCTAGTTTTGCATGTTGGACAGAACAGCTGACTGGACGACTTCTCAACGGGAGAGCTATGTCTGTGCATAAATCAGTCTGCTTAAAATCATTTTAAAAGAGTATTAGGGCCAGGCGAAGAAAATATTAAGAGGAGGAAGATTTTGATTTCACTGTTGATTATTCAAGAAATAAAATAAAATATGGGTTTTGTTAAAATCTAATTCAAAAACTACAGTCAATTTAATTCTAAAACACACTGTCACACTTTTCTTGACATCTGAAGTATTTTTTTCTGTCAAATATAAAACAAATATTTTAACACTGGTCCTAACCTTTTGAATTTCTTTTTGTTTATCATGAAAATAAAATAAAATCCCTCCTACTTTCATTATTTTTTCTCATGCCCGACCCTGATAGCCTGTCTTAAACATGAAGTATCAAGCCATCCAGAAAAAAATAGTTCTCAGCAAAGTTCTTGAAATAGTTTTGAAATTAGCAGGGGTCTAACAAAAAAAAACATATATAATTAGCATAATTGACTAAATTATAGCTCAAACTGAGTCTTATATTCTACTCTGTCTTCCCCAGTAAACAATAGATGTTTATTTTGAATAACAAACGCATACAAAAATTTGTTTTCTACCTCGAGGAAAAGCCATTTGATTAATATGTCAAAATACTGTACACTCCAAAATTAAACATCACTCAAAATCTGTTTTAAAAATCCAATTCATATATTTCAACTTTTCATAATTAGAGTGATCATGTTGCCTGTTCTGATGGTCACTGTGCTCGATTAGACAACTACAGGATCATAAAATGACAGACAGGCGTGACAGACTATGCTGCTGTAATTGTACTTACAGTACTTTGCTGTATTTGCTTCATAGCTCCAACTCTAATCAGCAACTTCATCCTCCCTTTTCTTTGCTGTTTGGTTTGTTTGCATCTGTGATTGTAGCACATGCAAAGTGCTCTGTGCTCTAGTTCATCTTCTGTGACAGAGCAAAATAAATCAAACATGCCAGACTTTCTTATGGAGAGCTGTGAGGTGTCCCGGATGGAGACTAGAATGTTGTAATTTACAATATACAACATGAGCTGAGAAAAAACTATGATCCGGGCTGACTGGTCGCGCTGTGATCATACTTATGTCATGCAGTTGTGCGCTCTTGAAGCTAAGCAGTGTTTCTTTTTCAGGTCTGATTAGGTTTGACTCTGGACTCTTTATTTAGATTCTACATTAATGCGTTAAGCTATGCTACACTATTTAATGACTAACACTGACAGCTCTTACTACTTATCATAAAAGCAAAAACTATTTGTAATCAAAGCAGAATTACCGTTCACTAAACTTCACCTATTGACCTATTTACAGAGGGTTTCCACAGGTTTGTGCCCATGTGACTTCATCTATGTGCAGTGTGTGTGTGTCTGTGTGTCTGTGTTTTAATAAGCAGCATCCCTGGCAGCACGCTGGCAGTATGCCCCCCACTGAGACTGGACAACATCTGGATAAACAAGATCTTTGTAGGGAATGTGAAGTTTGAGGACACAGTACCTGCGGTCCAGGTCTGACTCTGAGCTTGGAGAGTGGTTTGAGTAGTTGTGGCACTTGTCCTGAAAGCAAACACACACATATGATATAATATGATACAATATAGTATAATATGGCATGGCGTATTATAATATAATACAAGATAAGAGAAGATAATGTATGTTAATAGGTAGATAGTTGACTGACAGACAGACACATAGATAGACAGACAGACAGACAGACAGACACATAGATATATAGATCTGTTCTCTTCAATTCTTTATATTTTTTTCTTTTCTTTAATTTTAGATTTCTATGAGTATTCTTCAATAATCTGTAAAAATTTTTATTAAATTACATTGTTATTATTATCATTATTCATGTATTGTCTTCTTATATTAAAAAAAATCTAAATCTGCACAGCTCTGTTAGTTTATCATTTAATCTTTGGTTTTCTGTAATTATTTGTAATTTTGTGTTTTATGTCAACTTAAGCTTTAGCAATGTCAACGTATGTTTTCCATGCTTACAAAGCTCTTTGAATTGAAAAAAAATTGAAATTGGTTTAGATAGATAGAAAGATAGACGAATAGATAGACAGACAGACAGACAGACAGACAGACAGACGGACGGATAGATAGATAGATAGATAGACAGACAGACAGAAAAATAGATTGTTGACTGACAGACAGACGGACAGACAGACAGACAGACAGATAAGCGATAGATAGACAGACAAACAGATCATACATTAAGCCTGTAGGGGGCAGTAAAAGCCTTAGTTTCTCACCTCATCTTCACTGTCATTTGATTTGGCACTCTTCTTCTTCTCCCTCTCCTTCTCCTTGCCCTTCTTCTTATCGTCGTCCTTCTTCTTCTTTTCCTTCTCAGGCAGCAGGTCATCGAGCCAGGCCAGGTCATGCTGGGAGAAGACCATGTCCAGCATCTTCCGGACAACCATGAGCCCCAGAATCTGGAAGGTTCCACACAGAGAAACACTAATACATAGGCCTCATTTTCACCTCAATCAGCTGTCATTTTATGTCTCACTTATGTTCTGATGCTGTTTAACTTGAACTCTGTGGTAACTTCTCCTCAGTGAGGCCTCAACTTCATTTCTTTTACTACTCGTTATTCAGCCCCAAAAAGTGATCAGCATTGTACTATGTGAGTGGTGAAGGATTTACATAAAGGAAATGAGCTGGACTGTGCTTTTTCTACTGAAGTAACTGCTTAGAGTACTTTTACACCAAAGGAAAAAATACTCTTTATTTTCCGTGATTGGCCACTATGTAAGGCACACCTTGCTGTGAGCCAACGAAGGGTCCATCGGGATAACGCGTCTTGCCCGAAGACACACTAACACAGTACTGCAAGAGCCCTGACCCTCAGGCGACAGACTCTACCACTGGGCACAGCTGTCCCAATAAAACAGAAACCAGTTTTCACACATTCTCACTTCAGCACAGCAACAGAAGAAGGACCTGTACTGTTATTTTTCTAACATATCCTACCATAACAGGGAAGATGATGGCCAAGAAGGTGGACTTGAGAACCCAGAGGACAGCGAGACATATGATCTGGATCAGTGTGAAGAGGTGGACCCTCCTCAGAGGAACATGGCGGAGGTAGGAGAAGTCCGGCTGATGCTTGGACGGCATCAGGTATAACTTAATCCTGTCCCAGAACTGAGCAAGATGAGAGGAGACATAAGGGAAACAGAAGAGAGGAAAATAGTTTGACTGAGACAGCTCGATATCCTGTAGGGTTATTTGAATACATTTTAATTACTTGGCATGAATTTGAGACTCTTAAGACTTTCTGCGAAATGTGAAAGAGAAAATGACAGAAAAACACCTCATTCTGCTCTTTAAGGAGTTTTTTTTTCTGCTTATTAAAACTTTCTCTAAAAACTTTAGACTGACTGGTCTTGATGCCAACAAGTTTAATGACCTATCACCTCTCAGTGGGACTGGCTGATATGAATCAAGTTTTGTGTTTTTTATTCTTCTTATTTGTCGGCTTCTAAGGTCCACGAGAAGCCGTGTTACTAAGTCCCACTAAGGCGCAATGAACCTCTGAGTTTGCAAACATGGGCTCACAGTTCATTCATCTGCTCCACCAGGTAACTTGTGATCTGTCCTGCTTCTCCAACCCTCTCTCTATCTGTGACTCCATTTGTGAAAGTTCTTCCAGTTCTTAAAGATGTCCTCTCGTACGTCGTCATCACTAGAGTTAAATCGCTCATTTTTAGTTCAGTTGATGTCTGTGATATAAACTGTAGTTCAGCTCTACTAGTACTCAAATTTGGAGTACATGTACTCAATTTTGTTCAACTAGTGCACGAGTAGACTTTACAAGTGAAGCAAAATGTCACTAGGACTACTAGTAGATCAAAAAACATTAATAGTACTACGAGTAGACTGTTCTGGGTAGACTTAAAAATGATCACCAGTACTAATAGTAAGCCTTATATGCTAAAAAAGGGGGTGGGAAAAAGCATATTCAGGCTTTCTATTGGCTTTCGAAAGTATTACAATCAATCAGGGTGCTGTGCAAGTAAAGACTGATAGACTGATTGATTGATTGATTGATTGAGTTATTTAATCCTGACAACAAGAAACACACAGTGGTACACTGATGGAAGCCCCCCACAGAGACAGTTTACATAGTCAGGCTGTGGGTTGATGTCTGATTAAGTCCACTGTGGCTCCCCTGGAGCTCAAAACATCTCAAAGCATCAGTTTTTGGTCTAATTATCTATTTTCTTTTCTCTTAATGAGCTTGATTCTCTCAGGCTGGACATTAAATCTGCCAGCAGGATGTTGATTTGCTTGGCAGTGAATAAAATCAGCAGTTCCATCAAATCTCTGACATCAAAAATAAAAACTAATGAGGCACCGACACTGAGCGACAGCTGGTTCAGGACTCACCTGGATCCCATTGAGGGAAGCTACCCCCATGTAGAGGAAGACACCGTACAGAACTGGCATAGGGATGTACTACAAGGAGCAGAAAGACAAAGACATTTCATTATCACTTTCAGATAACCAGCAGCATGAAAAACGCAATACTTTAGTACTAAATATTACATAATACTTTTTTTATTTTAGTCTAAAATGGCTGCTGGGGGCAGTTTATGGGCTTAGTAGACAAAGACTTGTATGCTGTCTATGCTTCCAGGTGTCTGAAAATACAGAGGGGTGTTCCTAACTTGAGGACAGAGAACTTGGCTGCGCTATAAGCCTCCTTAAACCTGGTCTAAAGTCCAAAGTCTGCCACCTGAAACACCTTAACTGGCTCCTTTTGATGTAAAGGCCCTCCACATGTCATCACCTCATCTTTAGGACTGATCCCTGCCACCCTCCTGAGAAATCTGCTTTTCTCGTGGTCATTACCGGGGGGTCGTTACTATTGGTGAGGGTTGGAGCAAAGATAGACCCACAAATTGAAAGCTTTGCAGGCTAAGCTCCCTCTTTACCATGACAATCTGGCTCTGGGACGTACATGCCACAACAATTTTCCAGGTTTGGTTTTTTAAACAACATCACCTAAAAACTGGTGAAACAAAATAAAACAACTAGAAAATATATCTAAAAAAATAAATAAGATTAATTATCAATAATAATAATAGTAATGCTAAAAATAATAGCAGTTTTAATTACAATAATTAAAATAATAATTATTTGCAACACTGATAATGCATCCTAGGTGTTGTTTTGTTAACTTCTAATACTATTTATCAGTTATATAACGAAAAATAATGTATCTTTTTTTGTTTTTATTACTTTGATTACATGTGGAATTAAAACAATATCAGATATACTACTATTATTGATTTCACTCATTTAAATTAGCAGATCATTTATCACATTTAATTTCACATTTTCTTTTAGAGACATCATTATCACACTAGGTCTTTTCAACAACTATACATTTACAGTCATTATTGTTGTTAATATTGATGAAACAACAACAACAATAATAATAATAACAATAATAAATAATAATAAAATTATAATTATTATAAGCATGAAAACACCAACAATGAAAATAATAATAATTTACGTCACCAAAAGTGCATCCTGATGATGTGTCATTACTTTGTATATATGTATATATATATATATATATATATATATATATATATATATATATTTATATAATACATTATTGTTATTATTATTTTTATTATCATTATAAAAACTATAAAATAATTATGAATAACACACCGTACATACTAATGAAAACAATAATTATTTTCAACACCAATAATTTTGTTATAATAATGTCATGATTACATATTGGTTTTCATTGATTGATTTTTTTATCTGCTGCCACTCACGGTGTTGAAAGGTGCACTGACTGAAATCCTGAGCTCAAATATTGTTTCACAGTGAAATAAAAGAGTACATTTATTCAGGTTTAACTGGTCACCCTATCACTCCACTCGAGGTAAAAGACATGTAGGCTACACTGTGTGCAAAACTAGCACCAAAACAAAGGCTGAAAAGTAAAGCCTTGTATTTGTGTTTACTGCTACAGTTCTGTAATTACACTGAGCTCTTAACCCCACCTGCAGCAGTCTGCTTCAGAGCCAGCTCTTTCTCTACAGGGGCAGAGCTGATCCAGACCGCTGTGGCTGATGTTTTTACAGATGCAGCCTCTTAAACCTTCCCCACCTTCTCAGATAGGGTCTGAAACTGTAAACTTTAGACCATGTTTGTGTGAGTTATCAGTGTCAAAGCTGCCCTGTGATGATTTGGCAGCTACCCCTTTTAACCAAGGGCTGAGGTTATGTGACTTTGTGAGGGGAGCGCCATCCCAAGGAGACGCCCTGCAAATGCACCAGTGGGTGTGTTTTTGGCTGTGTTTTGGGATTTTAGGCACCATCTCAGAGAGCTGTAGGGGTGGGACTTTCAGTGGCTGGAACTTGGCTGCTAATTGGCTGGCAGCTGGCTGGGAGGGGGAAATTGAAGCAGCTGGATCTGTACTATTGAAATGAACATCAGATATCCCACTTTAACAGTAATGAACCATCCCTTTATACTGAAAAAACTAATACCCAAGAGAGTTTTGTCCAATGTCAAGTCTGAAAATCTCACCAGACTTATTGTATGCCAAAATTGCCTGACATGTCCAGTTTTAAAACTTATTTTAATAGATAAAATACCAAACCAAACATGAACATAACCACCATATTTATATTTATAATATCTCAAGTCTCCAACGATTAAATATCACCATGTACATAACCATCTGTAAAATATAAAATACATAAGGACTGTAAATATACCACTTACTATATACTGTATACTTTCTTATTTTATTTCTATTTTTACTGTATTTGACTTGTAATTACCTTATTTTTCATTTATAATGCTTCTTTCGTTATTTCTCTTGTATCCTGCAGCTGCTGTATATTTGGAATTTCCCCCTGTGGGACTAATAAAGGAATATTTTATCTTATCTTATCTTATCTTAAAAACAAAAATGAAGCCTGAATCTGCCATTTGCTTGTTTCATTGGCAGATATTTTCTGTTCAATCCCTTATTTTTTTTTGCAATAACATATCCATCAGGACTTGACAAATGAATCTGAAATTTGAGGGAGACAGACCCACCAGCATGTGTGTCACTAGATTTGACAATAAACTATAAGGTGGGGAAAATGGTATTTGTTTCTCCAAGAATTTTCCATGTATTCTGTATGTTTCTGGCCGAGTGAGAAGACCACGAGTTGTGTGATGTGGTTTCTTGGACCTTTTGTGTGCTCTCCATAGCAAACTTTTTACTGGACTGGATACTTGGAGTTTGATGTGGATTGGTAATGATGTTCAGGCACTGGGCTTTGTTGTTAGTTGTTTTTATGTTGTATGTCTGTCAATGAGGAAAAAAAAAACAATACAACTGAAGCATAAAAAGAAAAGAAATTTGAGGGAGACTTCTGGATATTTTTGACTTGAAATTAGACAAACACACATGCTAAGATTTGAGTTTTGGGAGTTTAAAGGGCAACAGAAGACAATGAAAACACATCAAATATTGATTAGCAACACTGAAAATGAAATGTTATTATTGGCATCCAACACTGTCCTCCTGCAGGCAGCTTGAAGCCATCGTTAAGTCCTGCTCAGTACTAAACCTAAATCAGATTTTTAACTTTGTTATTGATACAGAAGGGCACACCATGGTCTTGAAGACCTGATAGTGGTTCTTCCCCCTCAGTGTTTTGTGATTATTCCCCTTGATGCCAATTCTATCAATACAAAATATGTCTTTAGAAAAATGGACAGCTGCTCCTCGTACCTTCAGAACTGGGGCGAGAAAGATGGAGACTCCGGTCAGAGCGAAGACCAACAGGCCAGTTATTCTTTGCTCTCTGTATTTGGGAAATTATTGAAACATACAAAAACATTAAATCCATTTTCAAAAGTGTCCGTGTCTTTAATTTTGATTCTGTGACATTGTTGGTGACAGAAGGGGTTTGGTGGATGTCCAGGTCTTTAAGTTTAATTTTTATTTTTCATGTTATTTGGCTGTGGACCAACCTGACCCCGAGGAACTGCGGCTGTTCTCCTGGAGCACTCGACTCGCTCTCCATCTTCAGTGAGTCGATGTGAGCGATCGAGATGACGGTGGCAGCAACATACCAGGGCAGGCCCAGGAAAGAGCAGGCAGCCATCAGGACACCGACCCAGAAGAGATCCAGATGGTAACCGCAGCCTTTCTGTATGGAAACCCAACAGAGATTTTACTGTTCTTGTGCTTTTCTTTAAAAAGAGATAACGTTTGCATCATAACACAGTTTTTATGTTTTCAGTCATGAACAATGTATGAAGATGTACCTTAAGCTTATTCTCTTTGCGGTTCACAATGACAGCACTGATCTGCTGGTCCATGAAGATGAGAATCGTGACAAGGAGAGCAGGGACAAAGCTCGCCAGATAAATCCACCACGGGTTCTTACCAAAAGGCATCACCAGCCAGCCGCGATCTGGACGAGTTGGCTAAAGTTAAAATAAATAAATAGAAAAGTGGTTTCATCAGGTAAATCTTAAATGGGTACGTGTAGAATGTCACAAGATTATGACAAGACACTTAAGAGAAGAATCCTAAACGAAAAAGCATTTTAAAGCAGTCAAAACTATTTTCCCCTTCAGAGAGAAAAATCCCCAGTATTAATTTTGACAGCACTTCTAGTTATAGTCTTTTGCCTGAAATACCTTTTAGTCATAATTTAGTCATCTAAATTGTTTTCATTTTAGTCTAGTTTAGACTAAAATATGAAGTGTACAGGGTAAGGCATTTTTTATGTTTCCTTGAATTTCTGAAGTCATGTTTAACACTTGGATAAAATGAACCTACCTGGCAGAGCATCTCAGTTACAATACCAGAACTGAAAACAGTGAACCTGCTCTACATGAATATATCAATTCATAAAGAGAGTAGCTCTGATTGGATCGCTCCCCAACTTATCCCACCACCATGAAGCTAAGGCAGCTGTGATTGGATGTCCCTCTTAACTCATCCAACCTTTCCACACAACCAAAGTTGCTGTGATTGGATATATTCCTAACTTGTTCCTACTTTCTACAAGACCAAATTAGGTCTGATTGGATTAAGTCTCAGTCAAACATTATCGTCTACTCTTATCTAATTTGTTGATGAAAATGTTAGTTGATCTAGTTTTATTTTTTGTCCTTGTGCACTCGTTGTTATTAGTTGCTGTCTATTTTTTGTTGGGGGAAAAACGGTTGTTGACGAAACCCATGATGAAAATAATTAGTCAACAAAATTAACACTGTAAATCACTGATACATATGTCACTTTTAGAAGAAAACAGAGGGAATATCTACCATCACATATAAAGAACAGAAAATAAACTAGAAAAGCACTCCAAGAGCGCAGACCTCCACCAAGCAGCTCAGTTCCACCGATAAATTGTGATTTCCACCCAACATTATAGTCCTATATTTATTTTACACCCACATTGTGGAATAAAAAAAATATCAATCTACAAGAACTGGGATTATCGTTGATATAAATATCATCCAATAGAGTGAGCTAGTTAGTAGTTGGTCTTGTAAATTGTTGACTGAACCAGTTTGCTGCTGCTTGTACAGATGTTGGTTTTGTGCCAGCCAGTCAGTTGGAGCAAAACCACGGCGCTTCGGTCTATGTGGAATTGGGGGGCTAGGTTTTTACACTCACACACGCACAGACTTCTACTATGACGGACTATGTTCGCATTGACATTATCAGCAGCCTTGTTTCTAATGATTAACAGGCACGTCTGAAGGGACAGCGAGCGAGCAGAGCTGCCGCACATGTATCTATAACGGTAATGGGCTCACAGTAATGTTTACAAGTAGTTGTGAGTTGTAGAGGGCTGGGATGTTCATTACAATTTCAGGAGAGTCTGCTGCCTTAATTTATCTTATAAACCAAGGCTCCAGGAGCAGAGCCAGGCTTTCTCCATTGGCAAAACATTTCCTCCTCTCTGCTGTGTCTGTGAGCAGAACTGCATGCACAGCTTTCAGTGCTGATTGGCTGTTCGGCGTGCCATGACTCGTGTAACCAGAGCGTGTAACCAATTGGATGGTGCTGTGGGTAGGACAATGCTGGAGACAGAGTAGAGACAGCAGATGGAGTGGCGTTGCAAGGGAAGCTGAGAAATGTAGTGACAAAGGCTTGAAAAATGTTGACGTCAGTTTGCAAATAAACTACAACTCCCATAATGCCGTAAATGAATGGGATTTGCCGTTGTAAATTTCAATGTTTTTTTGTGACATCAATCTGGATTGGATCAGCACCAAAATTTAATGGCTTCTTCCTTGGACCAAACCACACATCTGGAACAATTTTCATATAAATCCATCCAGTAGCTTTTGCGTTATCTTGCTAACAGACAAACAGACAGACAAACAGACAAACAGACCCTGGCGAAAACATAACCTCCTCGGCGGAGGTAATGAAACCTTTCTGTAACCTAAATAAAACAAAAAAACAAATGTACCTTAAACTCTGTGGGGACGATCAGTTTAGGAGTCTTCAGTCCGATCAGCATGTCGAGCCCCACAAATGTCATGATTGACATGAAGATGGAAAAGTCGCTGATGAGTTTCCTCAGCTGGATTCAAAGACAGAAATGGAAATGTCTCACTTGTGGGGTTTAAAGTTTGTTCCTAACCAGTGTTAAATTTGACAGCACTTTTTGATTTAGTATAAGTGATAGTCTTTTTCTTAAAATATCTTTAGTTTTAGTCATAATTTAGTCATCTAAATTGTTTAAATTTTAGTCTAGTTTTAGTCGATGAAATCTACTGTAAATTTAGTCGATAAAAATATGAAGCATAAAGTGTAAGGCATTTTTTTATGTTTCCTTGAATTTCTGAAGTCATGTTTTACACTTGGATAAAATGAAACATCTAACAACTCTTTATTAAATGCTAGTAAAGTTTGAATGTATAAATTAAGAAACAAATTTAACTTTTATGTGAAATGCAGTCACCTTTATTTAGGCTACCTGGCAGAGCATCTCAGTTACAATACCAGAACTGACAACAAACAGTGAACCTGCTCTACATGAATATATCAATTCATAAAGAGAGGAGCTCTGATTGGATCACTCCACAACTTATCCACCACCATGAAGTTAAGGCAGCTGTGATTGGATGTCCCTCTAAACTCATCCAACCTTTCCACACAACCAAAGTAGCTGTGATTGGATATATTCCTAACTTGTTCCTACTTTCTACATGACCAAATTAGGTCTGATTGGATTAAGTCTCTGTCAAACATTATCGTCTAGTTTTTAACTGTTGATGAAAATGTCAGTTAATTTAGTTTTACTTTTGGTCCATGTGCACTTGTTTTTATTAGTTACTGTCTAGCTTTCATCAGGGGAAAAAAGGTTGTTGACGAAAACTATGATGAAAATAATTAGTCAACAAAATTAACACTGTTCCTAAAGAGCTGAAGCCATTTAATTTTTAAAAGCTCTGGACACTAACATGAGTGTTTTTAATCATTCTGGTTGATTAGACCTGTAAGGCTGGAAACACGGTGAGCTGTAGTAAAAGTTTATAATGTCAGAAGGACCAAATGAAATGAAAGTAGGCTGACAAGTCCCTCTTACATCACAGTGGACGCTTTTGAAAACAGCATACAACACTAGCACATACTGATTTTGCCAAAATGCAATAAGTACTGTGCAAAGATGAACGAAATCCACAGAATGCCAAAAATACCTGAATGTCAAACTACTTTAGAAAAATCAGCAGTATGCATCAGACCAGTTTATCATGCGTAATGTTTTCCACAACTGAAAGCGCCAACTGGTCAGGGGTCAAATGGTGGATGGCCACAGTGTATGTCCAATAGACTGTCAAAGAATTGGAAGAAGCAATGCAACGTAAGCCATTTGAATATCAAAGAAGCCTTTGGAACGTTGTTGCTGCCCTCTAATGGACGCTGCCATACTGCACATGTCATCTTAAAGGGATATGCCAACTTTTTTTTCTTTTTGTGTCTTGCCTCACTCCCAAGTCCATAACAAGCAAATGGACACCATTCTTTCGACTGTGCATATAGGAACAAGAAAGAAACAGGGAAAGCACGCACAATGCTATTTAGCTTAGCTCCAACGCTGGGAGTCAATGGGTAGTGTTAGCCTGCTTCTGCCTACAGTCATCAGATAAACTCTTCAGCAACTCTAAACAGTCCTATGTGCTTGTGTTGACTTGTTTTCTACCGCGTTATGTTATTATCTTCTACTATCATCGTATCATCGTATTATCTTCTTCTACTCCTAAACAGAAGCTTTGTTTTATTGATTTACTTACAAACACGTCTGATTTGCGCTAGAGATGTGACATTTGTGCACGAGTCGAGTCTTTTGAACAGCTATTTTAAGTGAATGATGAGAACCGATTCGCAGTTGTGAGTGAGATGTTCGCAGGCAATTTTCATTTAAGAATGGCTCGCAAACAAATGGCTCACTCACAACCTTGAAGCGGTTCTCATTGTTCACTTACAAGAGCTGTTCAAAAGACTCGACTCGTTTGCCAACGTCACATCTCCAGGACAAACCACCACAGAAGTAGGTCAACAAAACCAAGCCTCTTTTTACAAGCAGAAGAAGATAATACGATAATAGTAGAAGACAACGTAACATAACGCTGTAAAATAATTAGCCACAACAAGCACACAGGATCTGATCCAGAATCTCTGCTTATTTAAAAGAATTGTGGAAGAAAACAAGCCACAAAAACAGCGT
Source organism: Cetoscarus ocellatus (assembly GCA_037902135.1). Classification (NCBI taxonomy): domain Eukaryota; kingdom Metazoa; phylum Chordata; class Actinopteri; order Labriformes; family Labridae; genus Cetoscarus; species Cetoscarus ocellatus. The sequence continues at coordinate 52,836 of JBAMNC010001946.1, forward strand.
GGGGTCATCACATGCTACAGTTTGTTTACATCCACTTACTTTACCACTAAGCTTCTTTGATTAAGCACTATTTTGAGACACAACATATATTTCATATACCTTTTCTACCGTTATTTCATTAAAATGAAATAATACAAAGAGTTCAGTTACCTTAGTGGGGAAGTAGCGACTGAACTTGAACTTCTTCAGCGAGACAGTCATGGAGTAGGTCCCGAAGAACAGAATGAATGACATGAGGGCCAGATCTGGGACGTACTTGCAGGATTTTCCCACAAGAGAGCCTCCGTACTTCAGACACTCCTTCTTGCTCAGCTGGCTCCAGTCCAGAGCTGTCACATTCAACTGGGTGGTGGGCGGCAGTGTTGGGGAGACGTGAGAGGATGAAGAAGAGTGAAGCGTTTTGAAACAGAAAAATGAGGAAACAGTGGACAAATAAAGTAAAGAGAAATACAGACATGGACATTTTGAATTTTTAGGCATGGATGTGAGTTATTATTAGTGGAAGGAGAATGAGAGAGGGATAATGGAAGAGACGATGAGAGACAAAGGATAGAGAGGGGAGTTTAGAAACCGCAGTCAGACTGAGTACCCATACTATCTGCAAACAAACCAGTATGCTCTTTAAAGGGATATGCCAACATGTTTTTTTCTTTCCGTGTCTTGCCTCACTCCCGAGTCCATGTCAAGCAGATAGACCCTGTTCTTTTGACTGTGCGTGCAGTAACAAAGAAGAGACGGGCAGAGCTTGCCCACCGTTAAGCTCAAACACTGGGAGTCAATGGGTACTGTTAGCCTTCCTCTGCCTAGAGTCAGCAGTTAAACGGTTCCGTGTGCTTCTTGTGACTCGTTTTTTTACTGCGTTATGCTACGTTATCTATTTTTAGTCTAAGATTAGCACTTCATGTAATTTTGGAAAGAAGTGTATACAAAATTAACTGTTCCACTGCCTCAGCTTCTCTTCGTGCACAATCAGCTTCCAAAACAATTTGTTCCTCCTCCATATATTCTGGTTCATATAAGTAATGTTGTGGATCTTCATCAGTCCCGAAGAAATCATCTTCGTTCTCTCATACAAAGTACATTTAGTACCAATCTTCTTCTACTCATAAACAGAGGCTTTGATTTGTTGACCTACTTCCACAGTGGTTTGCACATGCGCCCTGCGGTTTAGTTTCTTATGCATTTCTTTCGAAAATTACATAAAGTACTAATCTTAGTCTAAAATAGATAATGTGAAAACACGATAAAGAAAGCGAGTCACAACAAGCACACAGGACCGTTAAGAGTTGCTGAAGAGTTTATCTAATGACTGTAGGCAGAGGCAGGCTAACGCTACCCATTGACTCCAAGTGTTTGAGCAATGCTAATTAGCAGTGGGTGAGCTTTTCGTTGTTACTGCACGCACAGGCAAAAGAATGGTGTCTATCTGCTTGTCAATGACTCGTGAGTGAGACAAGACACTAAAACAAAAAAAAAATGTCGGTGTATCCCTTTAAAGCATCGTCCTTATTTGAGCTTCAAAACGCCCCAACTTCCTGTAGCTTAAATGTCGCTGATGCTTTAATTTTTTGGCTTGAAAAAAACATTTGCAAGAGAGAAACAGAATGAAAACAAGCACTTACCCCAGAGACACTAGAGCTGTTATCTGGCATTGGAACTAAACCATTGAAGATCATTGCAGCCACTGTTCATGAGAGGGCGAAAGACAGTCAATTCAGGAGGGAAAAGTATTAAAATATTAAAACAGGAGAGGAGGGCGGGAAAACAAAAGGGATAAGGAAATGCAAACACTATGAGGACACTGCCAACAAACAGGGAGGTACTCACTTGCAAAAGATGGCAGCCAAATTGTTGATGCATGGCAAGAACAAGCAAGACACAAATCAGTTACAGAAATCAATGTCTGAAGAAATCACTCTGACATTTTAAAGAGTTGGAACACCTGGAGTAGAGGGTAAATGCACTGAGGCCACAAATGAGTGCACGACCACAGGTTCCAGCTGCTGAATGTCAAAAAGCACAGACGGGGGGCAGGATCAAGTACAGAGAATGCGAAGAAAGGCTTTATTTGTCTGAAAATGATGTTGGCAGAGTCTGACCCTCTACAGATGTAAAACCTTTTTTAGTCCTGAAGTTGCTTTGACAAGAAAGAAGCCGTGTAATGACAGCAGAGTTGAGCATGAAGGAGGGATGTAGTGCCCACGGTACCCATTGTAAAAGATTATAACAGTTAGCTTTAAACTGTTCATCTGGATAAAAGGGCACATTTTTGATGAGGCGCCTTGTCTGAAGCATGTGGCACACAGCTGCTTTGAGCATGTCAGTTGGTATTGACAAAGCATAATCCCAGCACAAGGCCAGGCACACAGATCAGTGGCTCCCAAAGTGGGAGTATATATGTATATATATATATATATATATATATATATATATATATATATATATATATATATATATATATATTCTTTACACTTCATATTTTAGTTGACTAAATTTACAGTAGATTTTATCGACTAAAATATGGTGAAATTTCATCAACTAAAACTAGACTAAAATTAAAACAATTTAGATGACTAAATTATGACTAAAACTGAAAGATATTTTAGGCAAAAAAATAAAACGAAATTAAAAAGCGCTGTCAAAATTAACACTGGTAAAAAAATTGAAGAACTCTTCTGCTCAAATAAGCCAAATTAATTTATGAAACTAGACTGATGAGTTGCTAAAATAAATACACACTGTGGAGTAGGGCTGAACGATTTATTGTTTTTGGATCGAAATCGCAATTTCAGACAACGCAATCTAGTGATTGCCAAAGCTACAATTTTTTGCAGTGCCCCTGACTGACGCGGGATTTGTTGTGTCGACTATTTCACACATACTATTTTACAAATTATCACACAGGACACTGAATGAAATTAAATATAATGATGCTCAGATCAAAGTTATATCTCACTGAGGCATTCCCACAACATCAGAAACACCAAAAAATGTAAGAACTCTCTTTTATGTCATACTATGGTTAGATCTTTTAATTCCACTCCTTTCAATGTGCCACCAAACACATCTATCACAGGACACTGTATAAAATGAAATATAATGATAATGATCAAAGTTATATCTCACTGAGGCATTCCCACAGAAACACAAAAAAATGTAAGTACTCTCTTTTTTTATCAGTTGCACTTTTTTATGTCACAGTCTGTGCTTTTTTACTGTCCAGCAGCTGAATTTTCAAAACCCTTTAGGTGCTGACAGCACATGCACAATTGCTTTGTTGTAATAAAGGATAATAGCTGGGATGATAATGCTATTTTGATTAAGTAATGAGTTAATCACAAATCACTTCCTTTATCAGAATTATTTAGGCTGATAATATCATCTGTTCCTTCTTAAAGTCTGCTGTGACTGTACGGATGGTTTCACCCTCCTCTACAACATGTCAGGTCTCCTGAGCCTGAGAATAGCACCATGACACACGACCCTCTCATGGATAATCCACCTGTAATTCTCTGAGCTGATAGGTGAACTCACTTGGGTCTGGTGCCAGACATTCACACTTGTAAGCCGTGATGTAGTCAGGCTTGAAGTCGGTGTTGATGGGATAATATTTGAAGGAGCCCACCATCTTCTTGATGGCGTCAGAGATGAAGATGAAGGAGATCAGGCTGGAGAAGCCCTCTTCAGTAAAACGCGTCATGTACTTGATGATGTAGCTGGCGTCTGTGGCTACAAGGATGAAACACTGCAGGCAGGAGTGAATGCCGATCCAGAGGCGAAGCTCCATGTAGTCTATTGCATTATTCCTTTGGAAAAGAAGAGGGTCAGAGAAGTAGTGTATGTGAGAAAGATGGAAAATACACCATGATTTACTTTTCCCACAACAAATCATTGTTTGAAGAGACATAATGCTGATTGGTTTAAGAACTTACAAAGGCAGAGACTAATTCTACCAAAGAAACACTTTCACCATTCAAAACACAGGAGTCAATGTGTAAATTCTTAAAATGAACTCTAACCCCCAGGCTCAAGCTTAAGTTTGCAGAGAATAGAGTGGTGCAGAAATGAGTCCTGAAACATGTGAGTAAGCATTTTAGCACTTCCAGCTTCCTCATCCCAAAGTCTAAAGGTGCGTTCACACTGAACATGACTTGGGCGACAACGGTGGCCTGGGCGACCACTCTCCACGCAAAGTCAATGTACAGCTGCAGTGGACTGGGGCCAGCCCTCACGTGATGTAACGGATGCGATCTGGGCGACTTGGTTGCACTGCCCAGTTGCTTTGGATGCGCAATTAGGTCGCGTAGCTTGATCCCAAAGTTGAAAGATTTGAACTTTTCAGGTGACCAATTAGCATTGTGTGGGTGTTACGACACTCACAACAACTGTTTTATTCCAGATCAAGTTTGAGTGACAATCCATGTCTGTGTGGGAACATTAGTAAGTGAGTACATTAGTTCTGACTTATTCAGCAGAAGTGGCGGGTCTCTGCGGTCCTGTCCTTCCTCATCTGCATCAGTTGCAGTGTTTTACGGTTGGTAGATGAGTGAAAAGGATACAGTTGGATTCATGTCAGTTAATACATACAAATATATGATTTGATATGATCGTGTCGAAACTTGAGCAGTTACTGAGCGACACGATGGTGACAAAATGAGCTATTTTATGGACACATGACGCGACTTTGGTGGGCGACGCGGTCTCGGTTGCCATGTTGGTTCGTTGTGAATGCACCTTAAGGCTTTCAGAATAGCTTATTGGACAAATGCCTTACAAAAGATCAGGGATAAACACATTCATATGAGAATTGCAGGTTCCATACATAAAATGTATCTGATATTGACCTGCTGTTCAATTTATGAGCATTACTGTGTTACGCATATTGATGGACTCTAAAGGTGTGTTCACACTGAATGTGCCCTGGGTGACAACACTCTTCATGAAAAGTCAATGTACAGCCGCAATCAGGTGCGACCAGCCCTCACACGATGCGGCGGACGCAACCTGGTTGCCTGTCCAAAGTGACCACATTGCTTTGCTCAGTCACCAAAGTTGAAAAATTTGAACTTTTCAGGCGACATCCCGTGTGATTTTGCCACTACAGCTATTCTTCCTAATACCTTTCTCACATTACAGCTGTTGCCTAAAACACCACCTAAAACCCAACGTGTCTCTCTACAGCAGAAAACATTTGACTGTGTGGGATCTCACTTGCTGAATTCAAACAGGAGCTTTTCAAAGATGAGGATCGGTCCAGTGGAGCTGAGGATGATGAGGGGCTGACCGCTGAAGAGGCAGAAGACAGAACCAGCCAGAGCTGTGCCCAGGAAACTCTCCATCACGCCCTGGTGGTAGGAGACAGAAACAGGAGATCAGGACCCTGCTTGTAGATCCTTTAATCTAAACTGTATTCCCAGTTTAAACCTTGGTTCATTTTCTTCATCTTTTAATATGTTACATTCATTCATTTATTCTTTCTTCCATCCCATTTATGTATAATTTGCTGTTAATTATTGTTGTGACTTAAATTGCATTTAATTCACCATGAAAACCATTTATTTCTGTGAAATAAACAAAAAGAGCTGAGGACCTTGTTGGTTTTGTCTTTGTCTCAAAGGTAAGATTTCACCTTTCGAAATATGAGGTTGATTTCTCAGTCTTTGGAGGGTTAAATCCGTCCTTTATGTGATTTTAAGTTCACATTATCTTCTAAACAGAGATCAAATGTTGGTGGTGCTCCAGAGTTCAGATTTAATTTATCATAAATAATTCATAAAAGGTATTTGCCTGTTTGTTTATGTCACCTTCCTCTTATAAGACTCCACAATTATTGTTGATTGAAATGACACTAGCTTTTAGATGTACCTGGTAGTTGTCGGTTGCATCTCCCAGCAGGCCCCCAAAGGTGATAGCATTTGTGATGCAGCCCAGGTAGATGAAAAGAACCGCGGAGATGGACTGGATGTGGAAGCCCTCGTAAAAATCACTGGGCAGCCATGGCAATTTCCTCTTGATGTCCAGGAACAAACCACCACAGAGGCTGTTGAGCACAGGATTACATTCAGGCATCACACATAGACATGTTCAGTAGATAATACTGCTGTCACATGGTGCAGAGTAAATGGATGCTAACAAAAACTGTAGGTAACATCTACACCTGCAGAGAGACAGGTGGAGTCAGTGTTTGACTACATCGAGGAGGGTATCTCTCCTCTGTACTCTGACAAAGTGAGTTTGAAGCTTTTCATTGTTGAAATCTAAATTAAAATGAGCGACTGTTCCTTTTATCAGCCTTTCAATGACCCCTTTGACCCCTGACACCTCTGAAAAAGCTTATCTCTGCAACTACAAGGGGTAGGGGAAAACTTGATGCTAGTGGTGATAGTATATTCATTCATTCATTTTCAATACTGACTATCCCTTTCAGGTTTGTGGGGGGGCTGAAGCATATCCCAGCCGTCATTGGGCGAGAGGCGGGGCACACCCTGAACCGGTCGCCAGTCAATTGCAGGGCAACATATAGAGACAGACAACCATTCACGCTCATACTCATACCTAAGGGCAATTTAGAGTGACCAATTAACCTAATGAGCATGTTTTTGATCTGTGGGAGGAAGCCGGAGTGCCCGGAGAGAACCCACGCATGCACGGGAAGAACATGCAAACTTCACACAGAAAGGCCCTGTCCGACCCTGGAATCGAACCAGCGACCTTCTTGCTGTGAGGCACGTGCACTACCTGCTGCGTCACCGTGCCGCCCAGTGATAGTATATTCATTTATTTAATGTATTCATTTCTAACATTTAATAAAGCTTTTGGTTCTATGGAAAAAAAAATCAATTGCTCATTAAGTCCACTCAATAGTGCTGTTGTGTCAGTGCAGGTGAGGTCAGCAGAGGTGACACTCATGGTGCAGGAGAGAGTCAGTAAACAAACACGACAGCTCAGGGGAGAAACAAAAGGAAAGCATCGTCTGCATTTAAATCAGTTTTGCAGACTTTCTTTGGACTTTTAATGGGACATATGGGAGGGACATGACCAGTAAGCAAAGAAAATAGCTCAGTCCGGCACTTACTCTACATACAAAGACCCAAGGCCTGACCATGTTGCGGAAAACAAGGGCTTTTGATACCTGGGGCCCAGGTATGCGCCTCCATCTCTGCATTAGTTCATTGAAACAAATGGGGCCATCTGCTGAGAGATGGTGAAAACTACGAGCCTGACACTTGGCCCTTATATTAAAAACATTTTATCAGACATTATGTGTCTTTATGCTACAGTGACCAGATAATCAAATTCACAGATGGTTTGGGTTGAAATGTTTAGTTTAGGACTAGTTAGTTTAGTTTAAGACTTTCAACACAAACAAAAAAATCTCAAACGTGAATGAAAAGGAGCATAAAGAAGAAAAATCTTATAGAATCTGCCCCTTTCTCACAAGATATTAATTAACGAAACACATAATACAATTTAACAAGAGCTGCAGGCCAACATGCCTTTTTATAGTTCATTACTTCTGATTTTCAAAAACAACCAACAAAACAAACAAACAAAAAACACGTTAACTCACAATTTGCCACAAAACAAACATATCAATGTGGACACATAGAAGGTCTAAGTGTGATTGTTTGATCAAACAGATCCAGGGGCACTTCCAGAAATTTTGGGCTCCATGAAAAGATACCAGATTGGGCCCTTTCCCCAACAAGCTCCTCACAGTTCCTCATAACAAGTGTGATATTAGCAAATTTATCTCTAAATATGACAGAAAACATTTTTGAATGGACCACTTATATTATTACAGTCACGTTATTCAGATTAAAGATACAAACAAACTTCAAACATTGAGGGAAAACACTTTTTAGCTGACATTATAGACTAAATGGTGAATTACATTATGTACAGAACTTTTTGGCATTTGGACCATTTTAAGCATTCAGAGTGTTTTTATTTATGAAGTAACCAGTCCTCATGAATATTTTAATAATGGATATTTTAGACCTGTAATTGAACAAAATTGAATTGAATGAAAACTTGATAGTATTTAAAGACACTATTTAGGTACAGTAAAAGCAAAATTGCAACTAATATCCTGAAATAAATGTTAAATGTCTTTTTTTAATACAAATTTCATGGGAGTTAACTGATGCAAAAATGCCTGAATATTTTTTTTGCAAATAAAAAAGAGAAAATCTGGAAGGAAATTAAGAGATTGATACTTAAGAAATACTGATAACATAATGTACTTTAGGGGCCACTTTCAGTCAGCCTCCCTGCACAGAGCACTATAGACCAAGGTATAACTAATGGATTTAAAATTCCAGCATTAAGAAAATGCACATTTCTGTCCCGAGACATCTGAAATGGATCATCAATGGGAAATAACCACTGAAACAGGAAAAAAGCTTTTTCTAATGACGGACCAAAATCACCCTTAGGGAGCTTTTAGGGGACCTTTTGACGAAATTAGTTCAAACTAATAATAAACACTCACCGTCCAGTGAATGCCAGCTCCTCCCCAAGCTCATGTTGAGCGGGCATCTCCTCATCCTCCGCGAGGCCTCCACCTCCTCCAGCTGTGCCGTTCATCTGGCCCAGTTCATTTAAGGAAAACACAGACTTCCTGCAAGACAGGAGGGGCAGAGGTCGGAGGGTCATTAACGGAGTCATTTTTGTTTATGGACAGTCTGGTCTGAAGTAATATTAGGTCTGTCTCTTTACCCACAAGAGCTTCAAGATTCATGACTAATATCTAAAACAAAGATATTACTGAAGCATCCATAAATCTCTGAAGTCAGGACTCATTTTAGAAACACAGTCTCTCTAACTGCAGATGGGAGATAAGTCATTTTTCAACAGACAACGGTGCTCGGAGGTTAATGTGTGCTGCAGAGGTCGATAATTCAACTCCAACCTTTTGTCGGCTGAGGGGACTTTCTTGGGCGGCTCGATTCGGATTTTGGGATCCCATTCTCCAGGTGGAAGAACAATCACCTCATCCAAAAACTCATCTATGCCTGCGATGAGGTCCTCTCGATCTCTGGCCTTGTAGGCGACATCACTGAAGAGCTGTGAGGAGACAGACAGACGCAGAGTTCACAGTCTGTCACATTATAGTAATACACACTGCTCTAAAGAAATCAGATATTTGACTGTTTCCTCTGATTTCTTCAGAGATTTACTTGAAATTATTTTACATGGAGTTAAAGAACAGACTGTGTACTCTCCCATGATTCATTGTGAAGTGCTTTGATATATAATTTTAATAAATATAACCATCAGTAGAGAATATACAACCAAAGAGACAAAGCTAACATGAACATGGACAGTCAACCATGTTGTCAACACATGGTCACCTGCATGAACACACCGGGCTTATTTCCTTATTTCACGACTTCTTAAGCAGAATTTATCTGTGATCAGATGAACAGACATGTTTGTGTCTGTGCAGTCTGATACATTATTGAGATGATGATGAAGTTGGTCCTGATTTATCAGTTCATCTAGGGTGACCAGGCGTCCCAACTTAGCAGGGACTGTCCCGACTCTAGACCTTGTGTCCCACGTCCCCACAAGTATCTGAATGCTAATCCCAATATCAACTGCTTTATAATGACGGGAGAATCTTTGCAAATATAACAAAAATAATAATATCAATAAAAAAAGGGATAGAAAAAGTAATTATAACAATACAGTAATATTAATAATGTAAAAATAATAATATAATAATGATGGTAATAATGATAACAGAAATAAAAATAGCAGTAATATTTATTAATAGTTAATAACTATAATGCAGTAATATTAATAGTAAAGTAATAAAAAATGATGATGATGATGATAATTATGATAATATTAATAATCACAGTAATATGTTAATTGGAATTATAATTGTGCATGAATAATAATGAAGTAGTAATAATAATATAAATTAAGATAATAGCTAAAAAAACAATAATACATTAATAGTACTACAAAAAATAATAGTGATAATATATAAAAATAAAAATAGTACTATACTTATAACAACTATCATAATACATGAATAATAATGAAGTGGTAATAATAATAGTAATAATTATAAAGTAACAATAAAGTGATACTACTGCTACTACTACTTATAAAAGTAAATAACAGTAAAAGTAAAGTAAGGATAATGATTATGATGATGGTAACAATAGCATTGATTGTAACAATAATTTTAGTAATAAAAATTATAATAATAATTTATTATAATAAAGTAGTAATAATAGTGAAGAATGAATGAATGAATACTTTATTTTGGTTGCATAAAGGTTAAGAACAAACATAGCGTACAATCATTAAACACAAACTTATCAATAACCGAAAAAGATAAAGGCGGCTTGTGGCTTATTTTTGCCTACCCTGTACAGTCCAAGATAAATTTGACAATGTTTGTAATAGTAATAATATTGATAATGATTTTAATAACAATAGTAATGATAACAATAATTTTATTTCCACTGTTACTAATAATTACAATAAAAAACAATAATAATGAAAACACTAATTATAACAGTTATAATAATTAAATTGATTTTTTATGAATATGAAGTGACAGCTTTGATAGTTGTTTAGACCTTCAATATTCAACCCAGAGAAACCCCTCAGGATATCAAAGGAAAACACCGAAGAGGTCAGACACTTACATCGTCCACCATCAGGGTAGCGATGGCTCGTCCGATCTCATTATAAGACTTGGCTTTTCCTTGAGGTCCCAGGAGAATAAACAGGAACCTGCAGGTTGCAGAGACAGATACAGGGTGTGTGATTCTGGAACAGTGTCTGTAAGAAGAGCCCTGCTGAGCGAGCTTTACCTGGTGGGAACCGGGACTTCAGTCAGACCGCCCAGGGTTGTTGCTTGTGCAAGGCGGACGAAAGCTACGAAGGGTTTACTCAGGAAATCAACTTCACCGACCAGGACGTTGGAGGCTTCTGCATCTCTGGGAATCTTCTTCATGAATTTATTTTTTAGCTACAAGAGAGCAAAAACAGATGTTGGTGTGACCACAGTCTTTCATTGACATACCCATGAGCTACTTTACATGCTAAAACGTAGACCCCTGACCACTAAAAACTGAACTTGATGCAAAACCTGTACAAGCAAATGAAGTGTTTGCTAATGATTAACCTCATCCTGTCTTTGTGAACTGTCAAGTGTCATCACTGCGACTCCTTGGTATGTAATGAGTAAGTAAAGTCTGATTTAACTGTAACTTTGTCAGACCACTGCCCCAAGAAAGCTAGCCAAAGACTACGACTGAATTAAACAAATAAATAGTCGTTAAGGATATTTTTGACTTCCTGCTATTTTTACCTTTGCCTCATTAGTTAAAAAAACAAATCTATCTATCTGCCCATCCATCCATCCAGCTTTCTATCTACCCATCCATCTATCCATCTATCTTTATCAATCCATCTATCTATTTATAATTTATTTGACGTGGACATCACAATTATGTTGGACAAACCAGATGCATTGTTTAAGTGTTTAAGCACATGCTAATTCGCGACACTTGTCCACATGAGGCTTTTGAAATGATAAAATAATAAAAGTAATAAGAGAAGAAAGAGAAAAAATGCAGTGTACAATAATACTACAACAATAACAGAGAAGCAGTTGTTCCAGATTAAATATATACATAAGCTATAAAGCAAAGGCAACATGGTCAAGCAATCAACCAGTTAAAACTATTCATGTGAGCACTGTTGTTTTGATTTTGTTTGAGTCCTTTGTTAAAAGCATTAATGTTGGTCTCTAGTTTTAGTGGCTAGAGAGTTTCAAAGTTTTGCCCCCTTTACAGAAGGGGCAGATTGACAGAATGAAGTCTTGTACCTTGGGACAAGATGGAGGCTCGTGTGGTCACTATGTGAGAGCTCTGATGCCTGGTGGCCAGTTCAGACAACAGTAGTGATACATGATTATGTAGACAGTTAATAAACAATTTAAGAGGACTAAAAGACATACAATTTTCAAAGGTGGGAAGATTGTGTTTTCTTAAAATGCGGCAATCTCTATCCATCTATCTAGCTATCTCATTGTTTAAAAATAAAAAGCATGGGAATTTGTGTTTGGTAGATTGTTTCTTTGTTGTAACAATGCTTCTTGGTGACATATCTTAAACTGCTGTAAAGCCTGTGTATTTCTCTTTTAAATGGTGCCACATTTGTACACATGTTTTTTGGGCTGAGCAGCAGAGCTGGTCAGTGCACATGAAAAGTCTGCCAAATCGTCTCTGTCAACGCTAAACGGCTTATTCTGCTATTTACTCTTGTTTGGTGTTGTGTGGTGGACTGGATAATCTAAGTCTGAACAAACACGACACTTTGGCAATTTAACAATTCATTTATGTTCGTGTAGAAGAACCATACACAGCCCCAACAGCCCAGCACCTCCTCCTCATGCTGGTCACACACTGCTGTGGTTTGGCATCCTGTTCAACCAGTATTTGTTAGAAGTCAACCAACATGGTTGTGTTCGTCAGTCTGGCATGAACAGCATGGTGGGGGGTGTTCAGTCCCAGACTGACACAACTGAGACAGACGTTCGAAATTCCAAAAAGGTTTTCTCAACACAAAAGAGCAGTCCAGGAACAGACAGAGGTTTCAAAATCGGCAGGCAAAAGAGTGGTCGAAAAATATACTTAACAAAATCAGAACCACGAGGACGAATGCTGGAAAGTGATGACACGAGGTACAAAGACAATCCGGCAAAGAACCAGAGGGGAAGTGGGGTTTAGTACACACACGAGGTAATAAGACACGGGAGACACAGGAGGAATCACAGGTGCAGGGAATCAACAATCAGGGAGACAAAGAAAGAGGAGAGGGCAGGAAACAAAACCTGAAACAAGAGACAAGAGTGAGTGATTCAAAATAAAAGCAGAAATGACAAGACATGACACATGAGGGTAAAACTAACAGGGGAACTTAACCAGGACATGTGACTTATTTTTTCAGTGAAGGAGATGGCACCCCATACCATCAAACTGCCACCACCAAAGACATTACTACATTGGTACAACAATCAGCCAAGTTATCTCCACGTCTTCTGCACACTTTGACCAAATCAGTCATCTGATTGTCAGCACGTGGGGGTGCCAGCAACTCAAAACAAGAGTCAACAGAAACAGCAAAAAAACTGTTTGGCACTGACAGAAATTAGTTGACAATTTTTTCATGGGTGCAACCCGAATACTCAGCTCTGCTGTTCATCCCACAAAGACGTGATGTACAAATGTGGCTCCATTTAAAAGAGAAATTAATAGGCTTAAGAAAAGTGTTAGGTCTATTACCAAGAAGCATTGTTACAGAAAAGAAACAATTTACCAAACATCTATCTATCTATCTATCTATCTATCTATCTATCTATCTATCTATCTATGTTTTGGCTATAAGTTCTTTTGATTTGTCATTTATTGAAGTTATAAATGTTTAAAGCACCTAGATTTCATATAAAGTGTTTATGTTAATCCACCATGTAGAACTTAAATTCTTCCTTCTTTTATCTTTAATGATGTTAAATCAAAGTATTTTTGCTTTCAGATACTGATTAATTGCACGTTTTAGTCTTTTGAAGCTGTTAATGGAATATCCATCTCCATCTTTATTTTGAAGTGAAAAAATAGAAAATATCTCACCAATCAACAACAAAACAAGAATGCATTTGAAGCTCTCTGTCAATTTTTTGATAGTTTTGGACTGCACAGATGCAATCAGAAGACCTGAAAATGTCCTCAACAATCTATTTTATATGTTACTTTGGCATGGCTTTATCAAATAAATATAGACTACTTGTAAGATACAATGAGTTATACATTGTAGTAAAACCTAAAACAGAGTAAAACTCTGTTTTAGGTTTGCTTGTCTGTGTGGCTCAGAGTGGACGGACTAACTCGTCCTGTTTGATTGCATGTAAAGGTGTGGCAGGAAACAGGACAGCAGGACAATAACACTCAATAATGAGGGCCTTGCCAATAACCCACAGCCCCAATCTATGGCTACATGTGAGGGCCAAGCACGCGGCTCGGACAATCAGATCCATTTTTTTTTTTTCAGTGTCGGCTCGATATTGACTCAGACAACGGGGCACACTCACAGGAACGCAGTATTAAACTATCACTTGTCCGCTGTCACATGTGACCCACTGTGGGACGGTAAATACAGAGGGAGCACTGAGCTGGCCGCTCATAACTGGGGCAGTCGGAGCTGTGCTGAATAGACGGTACTTTTCTTTGTAAATGAACAAAACAACAAAGTTCACAGTTCAAATCACACACTGACAAACTCTGGGTCATTCTTCTACAGCTATTAACTATCACTGTGATTTCATCTCTTCTATCTGTTCTATTATTTTAAAGTAAATAAAGGTATCCGACTGTAAATGGAAATATTTGGGACATTTCTTTAATTTGCTGACATACATGAACACTTCAGAGATTTTAAGGTGATTTTAAATCAGAAAATAAGAGCATAATGTTATTTTCATACAAAAACATGTCTGAATATTTTAAGGTAATGTCATAGTTAGGGAAAACAGAGGGGATTTTTTGTGTATATATATATATATATATATATATATATATATATATATATATATATATATATATATATATATATATATATATATATATATATATATATGTATATATATATATATATATATGTATATATATATCACATCCATGATGCAAATCTCCCACCTCTCCACATCCCAAAGGTGCTCCACTGGTTTGAGATCTGGTGACTGTTGAGGCTACTGGAGTACAGTGAGCTCACCATGTTAAAGGGATACACCAATATTTTTGTTGTTTTCATGTCTTGCCTCACTTCTAAGTCAATGACAAGCAGATAGACACCGCTCTTTCAACTGAGCTTGCCCACCGCTAATTAGCGTAGCTCAAACAGTGGGAGTCAATGGGTAGCAGTAGCCTGCCTCTGCCTACAGTCATAAGATAAACTCTTCAGCAACTCTAAATGGTCCTGTGTGCTTGACCATGTCCACAGTGAGTTGCTTCCATGCGACTGGCCAATCAGCGAGTTGCATTGACAAGCAGTTGAACAGACGCACCTAATAAAATGGCCAGTCAGTGTATATATGGTCAACTAATGTTTAGTTAAAAAAAAAAAAAATCAATCTGCACAAGACTGCAAAAAGTAAAGATTAAACTGTCTGAAGTTGGTACATGAGCATAAAAAAATTAAGTACAACATTTAAGCAAAGTATCCTGGGACGTAGGGGTGCTCAATAGGGGCAAAAATGATAATTACAATTATTTCAATAGACATTGAGATCGCAGTTACGAAACACTGTTTCTCACTGATTTTAAAACATGCACAAAATTCTTTTATTGAACGTCTATGTTTTTGACACTCATTTATATTAACGTTAAGGGGCAATACATAGAAATATATTTGTAAAAATTGTAATACTTCAAAGTAATGCTTATAATATTAATAATGGAAAAAATGAAAATAATGAACATGTCCTGCGGCACAGTAATATATTTATCTTAATTACTAACTTTTCATAATTGTGAAAGGCAGAAACTGAGATTGAGATTAAAACTTAATTTAATTAAACCTAATTTAACTTAATACTTAATTTTACTTAATTTATTGTCCAACTCTACTAGGAGGTCCACACTCTTAATTGATCAATAAGTATCAAATTTAAACACACAAAGTTGATTTATTTTGGCCTACAAACATTTGGAATTTTTTTTTTCTCCAAAGTATTTATACATGTTTGCCCGTTAAAGGGGCTCATACGGATGTTTAAAAAAGAAAAATAAATGAGTCACCTGGTCCGTGCTTGGAGTATCTGCGATATCATTCATACTTCTACTTTGGGCGTGACCTGAAAGACAAAATAACATATTTAAGATAAGACTTTAGTAACAATTGATTTTTAGAAGAAAACTGCTCTCAATATAACCGAATGTGTGTGGTTAAAGAAGAGAGAGGCAGACAAAAACTTTTTTCATCTTAAAAGTTCGAATCAAAGGTTTTTGATTTTAAAGTAATAAAAAAAACAAGTATTTCAAATAACGATAAAGGCTAAACTAAAGCTCAGTTTTCTTTCTTTTTAATCAGCCCATATTTTGAATGAGACTTTTAAAAGTCAAGATGTGTTAATTATTGAACACGAACCCTTTCATAGACAAACAATAAAATAATATTAATCAATTATATTCAAAAGCATATTCAGAAAGGCCTGTAGTTTTCCCAAGTCCATAAAATCTCGCTGTACTGAGGTATTGTTATTGGTTGCTTTGAACTAAATCAAAATTATTACTTGGACAGACTTTGGTATGAAGGCCTGCCTCCAATAGAACGCCTCCTTCATATTAAAGCCCAGTACTCTCTGCAATTTAGTAAAATAAAAGGCTGCGTACTGTATTTGAGGGTTTTTGGTAAATGAGCTTGTACAGCTCAGTGCGGACGCATTATAGACAGTGCTGGGAGTAACGGCATTAAAAATAACGGCATTTCTAATGCCGTTATTGTTTACGGTAACGGGTAATCTAATTAATTACTATTTCAAACATTCCGACGCCGTTACCAGCAGTGAAATATGGTGTGTTATTATGCACTGATGTCTCAGCCAGACACAGCACAGGAGCTGCTAATGACCACACAAGAGAACTGGTAACAGAGTTGCCAGGTCTGTTTAGTATAAGTGACTTTCAGCTTATTTTTTTTGAAAAG
Source organism: Cetoscarus ocellatus (assembly GCA_037902135.1). Classification (NCBI taxonomy): domain Eukaryota; kingdom Metazoa; phylum Chordata; class Actinopteri; order Labriformes; family Labridae; genus Cetoscarus; species Cetoscarus ocellatus. The sequence continues at coordinate 69,567 of JBAMNC010001946.1, forward strand.
TTGCTTGGCAGTTGCATGTTGCTCATTTGGACTTGTTGTGCCCCCAAACCCAGTAGGGATCTGATGCACACTCTACTACCAATATAAACACAATTCAGCAGTTAATTTTGTCTCACTCTGAACACATATGTAAATTTTACTGTAAAGAGGGACAAAATGATATTTCCACCAAAAAGAAATCCTTATAGCCAGAATTAAATTTATTTCTAATAGAGCTGTCACTGTTTTCACCATAATAAAGCTGTAGAGGATTAACATAAAACTTAGATTAAAGCCTGACTATGTCTGTTTGGTTACAAAAATCAAGGTTAGACAGACTGTTTAGTGATAACAGAGTTACAAATAACAGTAGCTCCTCCCTTCACTTCTGTATAAAGAAAAGGATGTTCCACCTCCGAACAAAAGGATGAAGAAGTAAATGAAGAGCCAAATAAGAAAAAAATGTCACTGTGATTGAAATGTAATATAGATGAAAATTAAAACACGCTTCATCTAGATTTCTCTAAAAAAAAGTAATATTGCATTAGAATAAAACATAGCTGGAGGTTGCTTGTTTGGGCTTGTTTTATAGACCTGGTGCTTATATCTGTTGAAAAATCTGGCAACACTGCTAGATGAAACAATAGTGGCTCTGGAGCGGTCTGTGGAGTTAAAACTGGTGTTTTCAGGATGGAAGTACAGGCACGACTGTCGTGATCCCACTTATGTGTTTGTTAAGTCACCCATTTTATCTCCATGTTTTATGTTTTGTTTCGTACTTCCTGTTTTATTTTGAGAATTCACCTGTCTTTGTCTGACTCTGTAGGTTTTGCTTCCTGTCTGGTGTTGTCACACCTGATGCCTGATTGTGCTTCCCCAGCTGTGTCTCATCAACCCAATCACCTCATGTATTTAACCCTGTCTTGTCGCCAGTTCGAAGTACTTCAAGTCTCGTTCCAGCACTATTCTTGTTCTTGTTCTTGATCACGACCCTGCCAGTTTCGACTCTGCTCTTTTTTGCTTCACATTTTTTGAAACCTCTGCCTGTGATTTTGCCTTTTTTGTGTACTGAACCTTGGACTGTCCATAAACATGATTCTGCTTTTTGGACTGAGTTGTGTCTGCATTTGGGTCTTTCTGAGTCCTTGTGACAACTACATCAACGTCATTGATGTAAAAGGCAAGAACATACGTCTGAAGTGAACATCATATCCCAGAGCAAAGTGTTTGCCCGTGTTTGTTGTAAGTAACTCTAAAAAGCTATTGACCAAAAACAGATAACGCAAGATGCCAGAGTTGCTGGTAGCAGGCCGGGTAACAACAAGGAAGGACATGGAGACGGAGCCACGCAGTTCAAGAAGCAGAACTTTTTTTAAAAAAAAGTAATGCATCAATTTCTTTCCCTGGTAACTAATTAGTTTTAAGAAGGGGTACTTCCGTTAGTAATTTAATTTTTGGAAAAGTAACTAGTAACTATAATTAATTACTTTTCTAAAGTAATTTGCCCATCACTGATTATAGATTGGAGAAATTGAATAATCTATCCAAAATTAAACCAAACAACAAACTTGACTTTGTCCCCCTTCCTGACCAAGGTCAGCAAATGCCAGATTCTCTCATGTCTTATAAGATTATCCTATAAGATTGTCCTGTGGTTTGAGGTTTGTTAAGAGTGAATTTGTCATGATAATCGGCACCGAAACAGATCAGGGCCGACAATCATAAATATTAAACTTCTTCAATATTTACGACCAAAAATCTTTGTGTGTGGGGAAAGCTGATGACTCCCGAGTTGACTGAGGAGCAACTAAGCAGGCGTAAACAGAAACAGGCATGACCGACTTGAAGCATAAACCTCAGAAATGGAGGTCCAGCTCATGTTTTCATGCTGTCTCCACGATTTTTCCACAATCTTTCCTTTTTCTCAGCTTGTGACTTTTTCCGTCAAAAAAAGTCCCAAGACCATCTTCTTGTATGTCCCCTTCGATATCGCGTGTTGTGTTTTTCAGTTGTTGTTATGTTTCTTCTTCTTTGTTTTTGTTCGACCAAGTTTGATCTGTCTTGGAGGACTACATTCTAGATCAGTGGTGGAACAGAATCATTATGTGTGTGGTGTGCTGTGTTGAGATTATCAGAGCACACCACACACAGTACGATCAAAACTGTTCAATGAATGATTTTTTATCTTCGTGTGTGGGTCTCTAACAGATAAAACATCTCTTCAGATTTAGAAAATCCTTATGTGTGTATACCGATTTAGTGTCGAAAGTGTTAGAGGTCTCAGTTTGATGTTTGAATGAAAATGTTAAAAATCTAACAGCATTACTCGAAAGAATAATAATGAAACAAAATATCTCTAGATGTTGAAAATACGCAGAAAGCATCCCTCATTCATATAAAGTAAAGAGAGACACTCACGTAGACGACCATAGTTGGTGGGCTGCTGTTTCATTCTCAGGTCCTCTGTGGATCTGTTAAAGTTGGGTAGAGGCCCTGGACCAGGCCCTGGGCCTGGTCCTGCTCCTCCTCTGGTCCCTGCACCTCGAGCTTGAAAGAAAACGAACACAGAAACAGACACAGAGGTGATGCATGATGCATACTATTTGCTGCCTGGATGAGATGAGGAAATATTTCTGCAGTAATTAACTGATCAAACATTAATGCATCCCCTGTGGAGGACAGGGGCCACGTCCACAGCAGGAGCGCGCGCTGTCATTTACAGAGAGAGTCAGACACTGGTTATGGTAAATACATTCTTAGAGCCATAAAATATGAAAATGGACCAATCATTTATACTAAAAGTGATATATTTTGAAAAGCTGTTATTGGAGATAATGATAATTCACATTACATGAAGGCAAATGCTGCTCATGAGGACATTAATTATAAAAATCCCTCAGAGTAACAAACACAACAAATTGTATCTGAGCACTAAACTGACTCGGTCCGTTTACACGACCATGAAAATGGATGAAAACTGAGAGTTTTGGTTGCGTTTGCGCCTTCTGTTTACATGAGGACGGTGCCGGGAGTGCCTGAATGTGCAAACTTTTGAAAACCAGTGAAAAGTTTTGAAAACGTTTTCGTTTTGTTTTCGTGTAAACAGGAATCAGTGATGTCAGGGAAAACGGTGACGCACGGCACGTGCACAGTCCTCTTTTTCAGATAAAGGTGCCCAAGGAACAACAACAAAAACAACAGCTACAACCGAGCAACATGTGTGCTGCTAACTGTGCTAGGTTTTTTATCGTTCCTCCAACAAAATGTGGATTTGCTGCATCAATTCTCTGACAAGCAGAGATTTATTTGTTATAGTCACAGGACAATACAAATTTACCATATTTTCCAGACTATAAGTCGCACTTCTTTTCATTGTTTGGCTGGTCCTGCGACTTATAGGTGCGACTTATATATCAAAATATACATCATTTAACATGTATTTAAACGTTAATTCATACTGACAGACATGAGCCTAGAAGTAAACATTACCATCTACAGCTGCAAGAGGGCGCTCTAGGCTAGGCTAGACATAAACCAAATGTCCCCAAAATGAAAATCCTATTCTAATAAACTGCAGGTAGTAAAATATGCAGCGGCAACTGAGCAGAATTTAAGTTTGGAGTGAGTGAGAAACTTGTGAGGGACTGACGAAAAGCAGAGGTTACTCTTACTGCAATGAAGAAAGTCAAGAAAGCAAGATGGCCAGAGCTGGAGGAACAAGTCCACAGATGGGTGCTTGAACAATGTGCTGGAGAGACTTGTTACAGGCCCATTTAAGCTCAACGTTAAAGATGGATCTGGATACCGACGGAGCCTCCTGTCCATGCTCTGCGTTCATTTCGTCCGTATTTCTGCACATTTCCATAAAGCTTAGGGATACGGGCCAAACGGAGCAGTACCACTGGAAACCGTGCAGTGTTGCTGTTAATACCCATCTTGGTGTTACCGCTTCATACAAGGCAACCACCTCTCTATCAGATCACTTAATAAATGTGACTTATAGTCTGGTGCAACTTATATACTGTATGTTTTTTTCCTCTTCATGACGCATTTTTTGACTGATGTGACTTATACTCCGGAGTGACTTAAAATCCGGAAAATACAGTGCATCGCCAACTACTGGCCTAGCATGCACGCTTCTGTGTCTTCAGTCGTTCTCACAAATCTGTGTGACCACCCATCGTTATCACACCATCTCCATGTGACATGGACTGCTTTTAGAAACGCGAAGGAAAAACTTTTCCATTTCTGGAGACAACACTGTCGTGTTAACAGGCCATCCTGATGAAGGTCAGTCATCTAGGAGCCATAGCGGTCTAAGATGTGTTTTCTGACTGAACTTGATGACAATTCCTGGTAAGGCTGAACAATTTAAAGAAAAGATCTATTTACGATTTTTCTGGCAAATATTGCGATTTCAATTCGATTCATGATTTTCTTCAAATCAAGCCTCAGCGAAATATTCTCTATGTTTACAGTATAGACAACAGTAAGGAAATCAATGATCAAAAGCACATAACATATTATTGATCATCTCATATTGATGATAAATAATCTGTTTTCATTATTTAAGGGATACTCCAACTTCTACTCCTGAACAGAGGCTTTGTGTTGTTGACCTGCTCACCAGCACTTCCGTAAATGCAAATTGCAAAAAATTGCAGCTTTGGCGATCACATGATTGCGTTGTCTGAAATTGTGATTTCGATCCAAAAACGATAACTCTTTCAGTCCTAATTCCTGACACTCACTGGTTCCTGAGTTGGACTTTCCCATGTCAGCGAGCGAGCGGTGGATCGGCTTCTTCGTCTGGTGTCGATGTTTCCTGAGCAGAACGAAGCTGATCTTCTCCCTGAGCTCAGGAGGGATCAGTCCTTCCTCGATTTGCCGCTCGATTATGTCGTCTGAGAAAAAGAAGATATTTATATTTCATGGTGAAATCCATTTAGTATCTGTTTCAACCATTAAAATAAATGCAATGTGTGAGCAGGAAAAATCCATCAAGTAGAGCAACAGATAGTGTTTGTGTGTCTCTAGTCAGAGGAGATTGTTGCTGTTTTTCCCTGTTAATGAGACGAAGTTCACAGGGAAATAAAACAAGAACAGCTTCAAAAGAGAAAACACAAATCCACAGCAGATAAGGCAGAAGGATTTGTCACAGTTAGAGGTCAGACTCCACAAAATGTGGATCACTTTGTAAAACCATACAGAAACGCTTTTATTCTTTTTACCCTGTTATTGAAACCAACAATAAAAACAGGGTCATGATTTCTTGCAAGTATTCACCCTCCTGTACGGCTGCATCCCGTTGGTTATCCACACACTCCTCTGCTCCAAGCTGTCCACCTAAGGGCCCCTCTCCCCCTTCACCCTCCCACAAGGCAGTACACCCAAAGGTTCAAACAACCCCAAAGACCCAGCCTGACCTGGACACTTATAGAGTTAATACTTACACTTCTTAGACAGTGTGGGACATGTCAGTGATTTTAAGATTCATTTTTAACTGAAAAATAGTCAATCTAAATAATACCAATCTAAATACCCAATCTAAAACTGGGGGCATTTTATCAGACATCACATGTTTTTATACTCCAGTTGCAGACAATCAAAAATCACACCTACAGTGGGTTTAAGTTGATTGATTATGGTGATGTTTTATATCTGTATGCATCTCCTCAATGCCATAATCAATGGATACTGTTTATTAAGCGTCCTTTGAAGGGATACACCAACTTTTTTTTGTTTTCATATCCTCATATCCTGTGTGCGCAGGAACAAGGAAGAGACAGACAGAGCTGGCCCACCACTAATTAGCTTAGCTCAAACACTGGGAGTCAGTGGGTAGTGTTAGCCTGCCTCTGCCTACAGTCATCAGATAAACTTTTTTATTGGATTATGTGATGTTATATTTTTTTAGACTAAGATTAGCACTTTATGTAATTTTAGAAAGAAATACATACGAAATTAAACCGCAGTGCACATGTGCAAACCACTGCAGACGTGCTTGTAAGTAGGTCAACAAAGCAAAGACTCTGTTTACGAGAAGAAGGTTGATACTAAGGGTTAAGAGAGGATGTGAGTGATTTATTTGGGGTTCAATTTTGTGTCTTTATTTTGAAAATTACATAAAGCACTAATTTTACTCTCTCTAAACTCCGTTTAAAGATGCTGAAGAGTTTATCTGTTGACTGCAGGCAGAGGCAGGCTAACGCTACCCACTGACTCCCAGTATTTGAGCTAAGCTAATAAGCGGAGTGATCTCTGTCCATCTCTTTCTTGTTACTGCACGCACAGTTGAAAGAATGGTGTCTATCTGCTTGTCATAGACTTGGGAGTGAGGCAAGACACAGAAAGAAAAAAAAGTTGGCATATCCCTTTAAGGTTCACAACAAATTTTAAGGCTCTAACTCATCATTGTTCTCTGTATGAGCGAGTTGAGTGGCTAATCTGTCTTATGGAGGCTAATACAGGTGGGAAGTCCGAACTGCAATGGAGACAAAAGAACTATAGCTTAATCCAATTTGACCAGAAAATCAAGTTTATGTTTTAAAATTCAATGTGCTGAAGCTGGTTTTTCATCCTTTCACTTTCAAGATGTGACTATTGGTGAGTGCAAAGACTATTTGTGTGCATTCTGCAGAGCCAACGGGAAAGTAATGTAAAAAACAAAAATTAAATGCTTATGCCCCTTTCTGGAAACACATTCATGTAAACAGATAAAATAACAGATCAAATAGTTTAATATATTTAGCCATGGCATCACTTAGATTTATTAAGAGAGCTGTCTCACATTCTCATGGTGTAAGCTCAATAAATTCAAAGATTTTAGATCAGGATAAAAAAACAGCAGCAATAAACTGATATGATTAATTTAAAGACTTAATTAAGGAGGTTATTCCAGTTTAGTCAAGCACTTGATTTATTCAGTACAGGTGTTTCATGCCATGACTCAGTTTATCACAAAACTAAGCAGAGATTTCAATTTCACAGTTAAACATGAAGATATGACGGTGCTTCAGTGACTGAAAATACAAACCAGGAAAGCACTCAAAGAGTACAGACCTTCACCAAACAGCTCAGTTATGGCAGTGGCTTTTCAACAACCCCTGTAAACGATACAATTCTGGACCACCATGCGCTCAGATTGGACAGCCTAGTCTCTGCTCATGTCTCTGCATGAGGAGAGCTCTTTCACTGGCATTGCAAGGGAAGATGGGAAATGAAGTCATATAGGCTTGAAAGACGTTGACGTCAGTTTGCATATAAACTACAGGTCCCATCATGAAGTAAAGGGGGCGAAACCCTCACAGCAGAAAAGGAGAAATGATAATGATAATGGGATTTCCCATTATAAACTTCAGTGTTTTTTTGTGTTGTCTGTCTATGAAATTTACCTTGATAATAGAGATATATTATATATATAATCCCGTAAATTTTGAAGCGAATCCATTAAGTGATGTCAGAGATATGATTTTTAAAAATTTGGTCCGGTGTTAAACGATGGAATTTATTTGAAACTTTGGGAATTTTTTGCAATCAAACAGATACACATACCACCACCAAAATCTCAGCATTTTAAGTTGGGCTATTCCCAACATGTCCTGAAAATTTCAGCAAAATATGTCCAGTAGTTTCTGTGTAATCTTGCTTACAAACAAACAAACAAATGGGGCCAAAAACATACCCTCCTTGGCGGAGGTAATAAAGTTAACAGTGATGATTACTGAATGCTCACACACACTTAAAACAACCAAGAAGACAAAAAAAATCTATTCTCACCAATGATTTGAGGCAGCGAGTATCCCTCCAGGTCCAGCAGCACTGTTCCTGTCTGGAGACATGTCCTCAACTCAAAAAGACTATGCAGGGACAGAGTGGACACGTGGGGTTTACTCCACCTCTCTCCTCCCTCTTCAACCTTCTCCTCAAACTTCACCCACCTGGAGACAAAAAACAAGAGAAGAAGGCAGATGAAGAGATTTCTCTAAAAAGGTACCTCTGCTGGAGGCCTTCAGTGAACAACTTAAAGCTAAAGACTATAACTCCTCCAAATATCTCTGATGATTGTAAGACAGGATGTCACTGACTAAAGTATTTTAAATCAGTTTCTGTCTCTCTTACCGACTAGGTTTAAAGTAGTGCTAATCTGGAATAATCTATGAATATATTTACTTATTGGTTTATTATATTACATGAGGCCCAATTACCAAGATGTCACACAAAAAGTGGAAAAATGTGCAGTATCCACTAGCTGACCTCAGGTGTTCCCCATAGACTGGTGTAGGAATGAGTCCAAAAACGCAGTAGTGAATTAGCATTTAGCACTTCCTGGTTCCCAACCCTCCAGAGTAAATGGGCTTTAAAACAGGGCCTACTGGTCTTGGAAAAGTGTCTCAAATAAGGTTTGTGGTTAACACAAGCGCATGACATTTTTTTATGTTTAATGGGATATAATAAAATACATCTGATGTGCCTGCTCATGAATCACAAACTGTTGTTGTGTGTTTAAAACGACAGTCGCTAACTAACTGCAAACAAGGACTGGAAAAATGGCCAGGAACCCGACGGCAAGAATTTCTGATTGGTTTTTAATAATCAGCTATTTGTACACTGTTGCCACAGCCATGAGGACCAACTTGATCAGGTCATTCAATTATGTGGAAACTCTCAAACAAGAAGTAACAACAAGATGTTTCACATTGGAAATATTGTTGCTGCTTCTAAGGCGAACCACTATGTTGTAGCTTCATGGTAGCTTACTTATAGCATTTCACTGTTGCCCGTAATGTTTAAGCTGAAAACACTGAGAAAAGCTGGTTTGTTTGTTAGGATTATCACATGTAAGTGTTATAAGTTTTCATTAATTGCAGAGCTTATTATCAGCAATGGTCCAAAACACAGTAAAAATTACCATAGGCTCTAAGTGGGCTTGCAGCCGAGGCAACCAGCACAATGCTAACTTCCACATTGGCCTACAAAAATAAATCATCCCTGCACCCCTCTAAAACACAAGTAGGTCAGAGGTTGTAGCTGTAGTTTGCAACTGTATACAGCAATGGCAACAACTTATGCTTTATTAACATTCCCGAATTATTCCCGGGGATTAGTTAAGTATCTATCTATCCATCTGTCTACTAGCACTGACTCTGTCAAATTTATAGTGAAGTGATCTAAAGTTTAGACTTTACACAGTGTTACATTTCACAGATTTAGTTGTGAAAATGATGAAATTCCAAATAAATCATCCATAATAGTTTTTCAAACCATAAACAAATTATAAAACTTTAGCCAATTTGCCACTAGCTGGGCCTGTTACTTTATAGCTGAGCCAGGTCAGGCATAGTGCAAGAATAATTGGCAGTCATACTATATACTAACCATGCTGTGCAGCTTGATCTGCCTGATTCAGTCTCTGTGATCAGGCTGATCCATATTGCTAAACTCCAATCTACAAAGATTACGTCGGTCTAAAGCAGCATGGCCCAATCAGAGTCCTTCAGAGCAGGAAGAGGTGGTCTTAATTAAATGAAAAAAAAACGAAAAGCATTTCTCTATAGTTAGGATATTTTTGCTCTGCTTCCAACATGTTTTGGTGAGAGTTTGTGCCACAAAGTGTCTCTTATTTTGTATCCATACTGCAGTAGTAGTGCCTGCCTACTACATTATCTAATTGGCCCACAATGAATGTGACTGGTGCACCGATCGTCCAATCACCTGCCACATATGCTATTGAGAGGTTCTGCCCATTCCCAAACACTTTCTATGGGCTGTTGCCCAGATGGACCATTGAAATACATTGAACTGGTCCACCTGGAGTGTCAGGTTAACTCCATACTACTTTAGCATGATTTGCATAGCACTTGCATAGCTTGCATAGCAGAGGATGGTCATGACTTCCTGACATGTTTTATTTTGCAGTATGCCTGTTCCAGTATGCTGGCGTAGTTGATGCTTCTCCTTCTTTTTTGTTTGAGTCTGATTTTCTTACTGACCTGGCGGACTCCTTCCACTCCAGCTCATCTCCTTCTCGCTGTAGAGTGTCCATCTCTGTGAAGAGGGTTGGCGTGGGCAAGTCGTCATCTTCACTCAGAATGTAACGAAGACGCTCCGCTGCTGGAGACACTTGAACGATGGAGAAAAAAGATGCAATTTTAGGACTGGAGCTTTTATCAAAGAGTCCTTAAAAAGCCACAGGACCATCGACACTGATCTAAAACAAATAAAATAATGGATAAAATGACATGGTTCTTAACTTTGTAGCCTTGGTGGCTTTTTGACCTATGGGTTAACTTCCCAAAAAAAAACTATCAAAACAGCTTGAATGACTGTGCTCTGAAAGCAAGAAATGCACCTTATCTCTATGATAGAGTTGAGTTTGTTCTGAGTACCGATTAATCTTCTTTTTTTACAGATCTCAGCATGGACTTCTAAAATGTGATCAACCTATCTCTGATCATTTTGTCTTCTTTCTGTGTTTGACCCACTGAATGTGGGAGCAAGTTTTTCTAATAAACTAATAAACCAGTTTGTAACAAAAATGTGGGCAGTCTCTCTCCAGGCTTTGTGTTTTCCCTCCATAACAACTTTTTAGTCTTCATAATTCCACCCCATATATCTTCATCTCCCTCTCTAGTTGTCTCTATTTACTTTTTACCTCTGCAACATGTTCTCTGGGGATGGACAACTGTGGCTGCCATCAGGGTCGCATTAGTTTCATTCTTGTTGAGTTGTGGCAACTGTAAGATGCTTTCACTCATAATTACAGTTGGTTATGAAAACTACTGGAGGTTACCATCCATCCATATCTCATCCCTTTCAGGGTCAAGGCGGGGCTGGAGCCTATCCCAGCTGGCATTGGGCGAGACGCAGGGTACATCCTGAACTGTGTGTCAGCCAATCACAGGGCCACATAGAGAGACAGACAACCAGTCGCGCTCACACTTATACCTAAGAGCTTTTTTTGAGTAAGCAATCAATCCATTGAGCATCTTTTTGGTCTGTGGGAGGAAGCATGAGGAGAACATGCAAACTCCACACAGAAAGGCCCCTGACTAAGCTGGAGACCCTCTTGCTGTGAGGCATGTGCACTACCTGCTGTGCCACCGTGCCACCCGGCTATCAAAAAATACAAAACCAATTGGTTTTTATCAAAGCAGAGAATCAATCGACAGAAATATTTTTTCCAGACTTCTTTTGAGGAGCATTGTTATGAATAATCTTTGCTTGGTTTGAACCTAAGCATGGTGTAGTCGGTGCCAAAAAGACATGTATCTGGAGTGAATACAAAGGTAAAGGTTCAAGCTCTCTAAGGAAAAGTGAGGATTACGAGCATTCAGAGGGAAATCTCTGCCTCTCACTGCAAACATGACGTCCATTTCCTTTGCTCAGAAGTGAAGTCAAACTGACATATGAATGTAAATCTTCAATAGATACGTTTCCTGTCACTCTCTTTCCAACAAACAGCTGTTGGCTGTTGGAGCTCACATCCTGATCGCACATCGGTTCAGGGTTATAGATATTCAATCACTTAACGACCCCTGTCGCTGTTGTACGGAGGTTGTATCTACACATATGTTCATGAATGAGGCTGTGAGGTTATTAGTAGTAAGCTGGTGATTGAGCTGTTAACATATAGACTCAGCTATGCAGCATGTGCAGGGCGTGAGTCGATGATATTGAAGTGTCATATTGACAGCAGCTAACCGTGGATTTGAAGGATGTTTGTTATTTTTTCTGAATGGAAAGCGAGAAAGAATCGATCTGACATAACCAAAGAAACACGACCAGCTAATCTAACAGACATGATCAGCGTTGGACAGTAACTTAGTTACTGGTGAAGTATTACTGTGATATAACCACATCTTTGGATGATTAGTTAAGTTCAACATTACAATTTCTGAGACAATAATAATACAACAGTTACTTATTAAAGTAACAAGAAGTTACTTTTTGATCCTCTGTGGACTGTTTTCTCATGATGATGTGAAAGTGCATTGACAAACTAAACAGTTCAACAGCTTTATGTTGAACTTTGTGTGCTGTAGTCTGATGGGTTCACATTACAGATTGTTTTTGGAAATCATGGACATCATGTTCCCCTGGCTGAAGAGGAAAAAGACCATCCAGACTGTTATCAGAGCAAAGATCAAAGTTAGCATCTGTGACGGTAAGGGGTTGTGTTAGTGCCCATGGCATGGGTAGCTTGCACACCTGTGAGGGCACCATTAATTTTGAAAGGCACATACAGGTTCTGGAGCAACACATGCTGCCACCCATGTGGCGCTTTTTTCAGGCACCTCCCTGCTTATTTCAGCAAGACAATGCTTAGACACATTCTGCACGAGCTACAACAGCCTGGCTCCGAAGCAAAAGAGTTCAGGTACTAGACTGGCCTGCCTGCAATCCAGACCTGTCTCCAATTGAAAATGTTCAAAAACTCCAGACTTTTAAGCAGATAAAATCCTAAATCAAGCAAGAATGGGATAGAACTCTACCTACAAAGCTACAACAATTAGTCCTCAGTTCACAAATACTTATTGACTGTTGTTAAAAGGGAAGGTGAAGTAACACAGCAGTAACATGCCCCTGTCCCAGACTTTTTTGAAAATTTAGTGAATATTTAAAAAAAAAAAAATAAATAAATTTAAAACAAGTTTATCAGATTGTACATTAAATATCTTGGCTTTGTAGTGTATTTAATTGAGTATATGTCAAATGGATTCATAAATTATTGCAGTCTATTGTTATTTGTTTTACACAGCATCCCAAAAGCAGCCTTGTTTTAAATTTGCCGAGGATGTTAAGAATTCAGACTACCAGCTTGAGGTGCTTCACTCTCACACTTTTTATTTATTTATTTTTTATTACTGTTTTTACAGTTTACAACATTGTCTTGTTTTATTTTGCTCTTCGATTTGTATGCATAGGCTACTTATAATGTTCGGACATTTCCCTCTGTCCCATGCTTAAATATGTTTCCTTGACAGATTGATCATTTGTTTATGTTGTTGACTGACTGTATGCATGAATGTACACTGGAAAGCTAAAATGAATTGCCCCTTGCGGGATAAACAAAGTTGTCTGAACTGAACTAAACTGAACTGAGAATAGGAAGCTTGCCTGTTTTTCTGTCAGCTGTGCACATATTTCAGCCAGAACAGACGGAAAAATGAAAGCAGAGAGCCTTATTTGCCTGTTTCAGCTGATCTGTGCTGTATGTTCACAGCAGTAATTTGTGACAGACAACACAGAAACAGTTTAATTACATCTCCCGTCTGTGCCTTTCAGAGTTAAAGCTCAGTTGGCTCTCTTTATAGAGAAACTACTTTTGTTCATGCAGAATTGTTTTATTCTGAAGTTTTCTCTGGTCAGTTATTCAGTGAATCAGGTCACCTGTTTGAAGTTTACTGAGGCTCTTCCTGAATTTTCTATTAAAGCTCTTACTTGAGGTGAAATGTCCTGAGAGATAGAGTTATGGTGGCAGAGAGATGCAGCTATGATGTAGCACACCTGGTATGAAAGTCATAGTATCTCAAGCTTGAGCTGGCAGACGTGACAGCCACAACTATTCAGTGTGAAAGTGCCGAAAAAGCAAGTGACTGGCAGGGGCCAAAAGTATTTAATGTTTGTTTCCCTCTTTACATATTAGACCATGACCCTGTTGCCCTGATCAGTTCAAAACGTCTCACTCATCTGGGCTAACACAGGTGTTTTTATGGTGACTGCGCATGATTGCACTGCCAGTATACCAAGTAGTTGTTTGTATTCCTCTGTGTGAAAGCCTTCAAGTCCAAGCCCCTGTGTCTTAGTATGTAGACAGATTAGATGTTCCTTTATTTATTTTTATATATTTTTTCTATATTGTGAGTAAAAAAGGTTTTATTGATTGTCTATTGAGATTTATATGTCTTTTTTGCTTTCTGAGGTAAATGTCATCCTCTTACAGAGGTCATGATTACCTCCTGTTTCTGGTTTCTCAACAGGTGTTGCTGATTGTTACTGACTGCCACACATAAATAAACCTTATTGGTTCTTTTGTCGAAAGAAGGTCTTACAGATTGAAAGGTTGTCATGTGTTGAATAAAAGTTCCCCACAGGGAACTGAACAGGCTGCAGACTTTTTTTTTTAAAGATATATTTTAGTCTCTATTGAAAGTGGAGGTAAAGTGGATGGATCTGGAATAAAAGGAAAGAGAGAGGGCTTGACATGTGGCAAGTGAGCCTCGGGCGAGAATCAAACCCACGCCGCCCACACAAGGCAAGAGCCGTCATACATGGTATGTGCATGGTTGCTACCCTCTACCAAAATGTGCAGACTTTTCCTTTCTTCTGCAGTTGATTTCTTTTTCCTGCACCTGTATGCATATTACCTGCCTGGTGCTTACTAGCTTCTTTTTTAAATCTTAAGTTCTGTTTTCTTTCTTATGACTGTAGGTTTAGCCTTTTGATGAGGTTACTCCCATACCTTAAACGGCATTACTAAAAAAATTAAACTGCATTACTAAAAACACTCATTTAAGGTATATCTGTCAAGCATTACCTAAAATTCTCACTTGAAAAATAGTCAGAATTCTCCCAGAAAGGTGAACAATGCTCACATTGATTACATTTTCATAAAAACAAGTTTCTGTTTTCTTTATAAATTCTTGTGTTGACAAAAGACATCTAACCGGCAATATGTACTGATTTTCCAAAAAATGTATTATGTAGTATGCCAAAATAAGCCATCAGTACTACTTTGGTGAAAAATTAGCAGTATGCACTGAACCAGTCTGTCTCATGCACTGTTACCCACAGTTCAAAGTGCAAACATGTCAGGATGGAGTACAGCCAGCATTAGCAATGTTAGCATAAGCATTGATTCCACAACATGTAACAGTAAAGTGAATCAAACTCTGTAAAGTAAACATTTTTGAGTGGTAACATGGATGTTAAAATATTTCTCATGTCTGTGTTCACTGGTGAACATCACGAGAAACCAAAAAATCACTCTTTAGACTTCTTTAGCCTTCTAATGGACGTTAATATAGCGGCGCTAGCCATTAGCTAACCATCCATATTTTTGCTACTGTTACTTTTTATTGACACCAGAAACAGAGATCAGCTAAATTTTTGGTTTAGGGAGGGAAATCACGAAGCTATATTGTGTCTAATAAAGTTTTCATATTTTAAAAATAGCTGATCTGATCCAAACTTTAGCACAGCAGGTGGCAGTAATGAGCTTCATACAAAATTACCCACCTGACCAAAAATAGAGAGAAGAAGAGGAATCAGCTTGGCTGGTTGTAACAAACTACAAAATAACAGCCATTTGTTCATATTACATACTACTAATGTATGAAAATAGACATTTTACATTATAATAGCTGAAATGATTAGACTCTAAATATTTCAGGAAGAGTATATCAGCACATTCAGTTCATTTTTGTTTTTCTAGATTACAGACGTACTTGTTTGGTGGATGTCTTGTAAACTCTGCTCATTTGAATCCATCAGGCCCTCCTCTATGTCTCTGTAGTGATCATGTTCGTGGTGTCTGTGATGGCCGTAGTGTCTTTCTCTGTCCATGTCAGAAGCCTCTCGACTCGAGCGCCGTCTTCTGCGTTTGCGTCGATAACCTCTAGGTACCGGGACACCGATGTAGATGGACTGATGGTCTGTGGGGAGGAGTATTAAAGTCACTGGGTGATCACAAGAATAGGCACTACACTGAACAGATGGATCACTTAAATAACTGCGGGTTACAAAAGAACACCAACGTAATGTAGTTTAATTAGTTTAATTAAAATCTCTATAAGTTTCCTTAAACCAATGACTTGAATAGAAGTTTCTTGAAATGTTCCATGTAGTTAACTAACAGCAAATAAAAGCAAACATTGCTTGAAGAGGCTGCATTAAAGGGATAGTTCAGTATTTTTAAACTGGGGTTGCATAAGGTTCATGTCAATGGTTAATTAGCCACTGTGATTCTGATCAGCAAATTTTCAGAAAGTGATGGCAACAAAGATAGACTACTCTTGAGGAAGCACAAAGTATTTTAATGAATTTTTGATGAAAACAGACTAACAAAGCAGTGTTGGGGTGATGTGCACTGCACTAAACACATTTACCCTGCTTACATTACCGCTAGTAAACCTCTTTGTTTTGTTTCTACCTTAACACACTGCATAGCCCTCATAAACTCCCACCTATAGTTAGCAAGATCCAAAACTTAGAGAAAATTATCTTTGTGAATGTATTCAGTACAACATTAAATCACCTCAATACTGATTTGAGTCCAGCTGTAACTGGACATAAGGTGGGGTACACCCTGGACTAGTCGCCAGCCAATATAAGGGTTGAAGTACAGCGACAAACAATCAGACATGCTGGCAATTTAAACAATGGGTAATTTAGAATCAACAGTTAGCCTAACAAGCATGTTTTTGGTATGATAGAGGAAGGCTGAGTGAACTAATGCATTCACTGGAAGTTCCTCACTGAGAAACCAAGACCAAGATTCAAATTAACAGCTTTTTTACAGTAATACATCACTGCTACTCTCTGTACCACCATGCAGTCCTGAACTACTTTTGGCAACTTGACAAAAGTCTTCAGACATTGTCTTATTCAATTGAATTTTATCCAAAAAACAGTTAAGTATCATTCAATCAAATATGACTTTTCCTTTCACAAGCATTGATCTTTTTCACCCTTTTGTCCATTCCATCCATTAATGTGTCATTTTTATCATCTGGAGGCAACCAACCCTGCATACAAAGCCCCCTGGTGAAATATATAAATAGAGGCAAACCCATATTGGATACTCTGCAAGGTTCTAACTTTTTCAGGTTAAATTTGAATGACTTGACAACATTTCTCTATCGAATGACAAAGATCAACACTGAAACATTTCTCAATGGAAAACATATGTTTCCTCCTCTTCACAGATTTTGGGTGAATCCCAACTCCACCCCTTAGCCCTTCCCCCCCGTCTTCCCCTTCCCCTTAGCCCTCTGTTTCGAGGGCCAAGAGGAAGGGGTGAAAACACGCTCCTGAGAAACGAGACGCCACTCGATTCCTGCTCCGTCATCACCCAGAGCCGCTCGCTGCCTGTGTCGTAGGCAGATGCGACAATAGCCATAGGTACAGCTGTGAAAACTAGCTCATTATAATGAGAAATTTTAAAATATGACCAACAATTCAAAACATGATTAATATTTACTTGATGATTTAATAATTACTTATAATTATGTGCTTCCTTTGGTCTCCGCTCTGCCTTCTTGCCAGCCAGGCGCGGTGTATTATGAGGTCCTGGTCTGTCTTAGTTTCAAGGGCTGTGTAGCCCTTCGTCTTAGCCCTCCCGCCCTGCCCTACGGAGAATTGGGACACCCCTTCACTAGACGTGAACGTGCAAAACCAAAGGCTAAGGGGTAAGACAAGGGCTAAGGGGTAGAATTGGGACAGAGCCTTTGTCAAGAGTTTGAAGTAAAAACTGTCTCATGTCATGTACTGAACTCCTTTGCAGAAGCACCCGCCTGACCAATAACAAATGAATTGACATTCTACATAACAGTGAAAATAACTTATTTAAACCTCATTTGATCGTACTACCTATAAGCTTTCATACACGTGACAGTATAAGCCAGGCACACAATGTACCACTTCAGGGAATTCTTGCGTGACCTTTAAGTCAACGACTGGATATGAAATGGGTCCTGGTTTCAGCAAACTGTCCTCTGTTTGTCATGCAGTGTTAAGTTGTGCAGGAATGAGTCCTAAAACACAGAAGTGAGTCAGCATTTGAGCATTTCTGGTTCCAAAGTCCAAAGGTCTATGGGATTTTAGAATATCGTTTTTAGACAACTACCTGAAATTCATGATGAACACATGAACACAGGTTTTTTTATGTGTCAATTTGCATCATAATATGCATCTGATATTGCCCTGCTTTTGAATATTGACATAGTAATACTGGATTGCCGTGGTAAAGATGAGAAGTGATGTACACTCTTCACAGTGAATATGGAGGACTGAGAGACTATCAGTACTAAGAGGACTAACATGTAGAATGGAACATACAGTATGTATCCCGTCCTCTGTAAACCACAAATAAATGAAAAAGGTCTGAATGTAAAAAAACATGAAGATTTATATGTAGTTATGATTGTGCCATTTCAAACTTAAACAAAAGTTTAAACACACTAAAAATATCCCAAAGGGTTTTAGTTGAAGGAAACAGTGCGGTTCTAACTTCTTGGCTGGACTGCAAAAAACACTCTATACAGGGAAAAAATATGGCGGATCATGGTGCAATCAGCTGCTCCAGATCTGTCCCATAAATTTCTGTCGTGTTTGATAATCTAGTCATACGGCTAGACACATTGAGAGCAACAATGGGGCAAATTTTATTCATTATTTTCCTTTTTATGCCTTTAAACAGCCACCTAAATCAACATAAAACCAACACGCCTGTGGGAAACACTTCAGCTAAGAGGGAACATTATTCATTTTAGCAGCTAGTTGTCTTTGCTGATGATGTGGTGGTGTGTGCCATAGCAAGCATTTTTGTCTCTCTGTAAATTTGAGCCATGCAAAAGAAACAGCAGAAACAATACAGACAGATGTGACTTGTACATCTGTCTGTGGGAGTTTTCACATTAAACTTTTAACTTTTAGTGACACTCTGCCCTGTTGTTACTCATACAGGGTAAACATCATGCCTAACCATCAGATTGAACACTGTGAATAGCAATACTTTTGGCCAGATGGCCTTAAGTCCTGCCTCAACAAGGCTTCTCTGTCTGTGAGTAGTAGTCCCATTAAGGTTTCATGAGCAGTATTGCAGTGTCTATTAGAGGGCATTAATCCAAAAGCTCCCATGATATTCAGACGGCTGATGCCACATGGTTTCGTCCAATTCTTTTACAGTCTATGAGTGAAGCCCAGAATTTAAGACATGGAGGAGTGTCATGCGATAAAAAGAGACTAAACCTCTCCGAGCTGGAGCCTGAAACTGTCACAGGAGAAGAGTAGAATGAGATATTGCTTTTGAGTGGTCTAAAAAGTGAAATACATGCAAGTCAGAGAGATCACATCGATAAATAGATGCTAAACAGCAGTTTTAGTTTCAGAGTTGAAGTCAACATATTTTATTATGTACTATTTTTGATTGTTTTCTGATATTGGCAATTAATCCCCCCATGAGCAACTTTTTTATGAGCAGTTTATAGTTAAGATGTGGTTTATATGAGGGGTTAATAGTTTATAATAATCATCAGGGTGTGTAATCATTGTTTATCTCCACATCTGTGCGTAACCACTCCCTCACCTTTGATCACTCTTCTTTCGTCCCCTGCCCCCCTCCTCGCAATGTAGACCAGGCTGCAGGCAGCGATATTTTATCAAAGTTTTTCCTCAAAATAACCTCAAATCTGTCTGTTTTTTGGGTCATTGGCTCCAGAAAACATAATTGTTCATCAGGGCCGTGTTTGCTGAGCTGTCTAGGAGACTTGTAGACGTCAGCACCCCCTCCTGGCTCAGTATTCAGCCTTCAGAGTGTCTAGCGGGGACGTATGCTTTTCAGCTAATAAGGACTTGGATTTGCCTGAACTCCTAAGGTACACCTGCTTTTCAGCCAATAAAGGAGGGCGGTCCAGGGCGGTCATCTACTGAAGGTCATGTGCATGCACTTACACTGTTACAACTAGACAACCACAGAAAATGAAGACAGAGGCAACGCAACGTCTGGAGGAATCAGACGAGGGTAAACATCTGTATGGGGTTTGAAAGTTGGAAATGGCATCGTTCTGTAGCTGGTCAGAGAGTTGGCAGTGCTTTGAAAAGTAAGTGAGCTGCAAAGATTGTTCCTTATCATATCTAAATGTGCTTCGATTGTTGTTATGGACGGTAATTTATGAGAGGATTTGTTGCTCTTTGAGGCTAACGGTAGCTACAGACATACTGCCTCAGCTGGTCATGGAAGCTGTTAATGGGTATCTTTGTGTGTTGCCTTATGGTCCTTGAAGCCGCACCTTTTCTACTGCCATGTGGCAAGGTTGTGCTGATTGTTTGGTTTGTCCACTGTAGTCATTGAGGTAAAAGCAGGTGTTGTGTGGCTAAACTGAATGTAATTACAAAGTTAGGCTAACAACTGTTCACAAGTGAGAATGTAAGGAAAGAAAGTGGAGAAGCGTTGCTTGGAGTGAGTGAGAAGGGGGGGAGTAGAGTTGCCTCTGTTGTAGCCTCAGACAAATTACACACCCCAGCTTTAAACAGAGGCATAAAAAACTGTTTCATTAGTGAATCATAGACAGTGCAGTTTTTGAAAGATCAGACTCCTTAATTAGACGATTTGGACCGTTGAGCCGAGCAGAGAGTCACTCTGCAAAATTTGTTTCCCCCATAAGTTTTCTGTCAAGTTAGAAGAGTTTTCATTTTTTATTTTTGCTTAAATCTCCCACAATATTTCCTGCAGAGACTTAATTATCCAGAAAATAATGTTTGATTCCTGAAAGAAATCTTTCTACTTTTTAAGAAAAGTCAATAACTAAATTACAGGAAGAACTCAGCCAGGAGCACATGCTGCTCAGCGTAATTTAACTCTCAAGCCCTCCTTTAAAAAAATCAATTGTTCCCTCTAAAAGCCCTTTTAGGATATTGGATATATTTAGAAATATAAAACATCAGAAAAATGGTTTTCTCATCAATAACTTCAGTCACCATCAAGTATAGCAAACATGACTTTATTCTCAGAATTCTAACCCTCTAAATGCCAGTTTATTTACATAATGACACTTTTTAAACAAGAAAATGGTATTTTCTATGTGATGACAGCAAAGTAGATTATTTGTGCAGGATTGCCTGTCTGGAATATGTCAATGATTAGCAACAACATTTTGATTTTGATAGACTGTTACATTTTATGCAATGACAAAAAGAATAAAAACCCACACTTTACCCTTAAGGCCTTTTTAGGACGTTTGATATATTTAACTCCAGTCCTCAATATGAATGGCAAATGTGAATTCATTTTCATAGTTTCAACCCTCGAAGTTCCAATTTATGTACATAATAAACCTTTTTACACAAAAAATTGAATTATTTTCCATCTGATGAATGCAAAATAGCTATTTTGTGCAGGGATTATCATTCTGAGATAAGTTAATGATTGGCAGCAACTGAAAATGTCTGGCCTTCACTCACTGTTATATCCCATCACTTCAATAAAGGAAATCATTCCCATAATGCCTCTCTGCAAACATGAAAAAATGACTTAATCTAGTGGTGATGTTTTTTAGTGTGTGCAGTATTTTTTTGTCACTGAAAGACAGGGTTACAGAGAAATAAGCAGGATTTTATATTCCTGTATTGCATTGGCAGTGGAATAAAAAAGTGGTTTTAATAAGAGTCAATGGGGCCAAAAAGGGCTCCAGGGCGAAGACTGTCAGATTTTTGTCTCCACAGTGGAATATTTTGTTAATACAGTATGGATGCTGTAATTTCAAAATTCATTGCAAAATGAACCTCTTTGTCGGATATCTTCATCTCAGCTTAAAAAATGCCAAAATGAGAGAGAAAAATACAACTTAAAGCCATAAAAGGGTCATGGAGGGCCTGAGGGTAAAGAGATATTTAGTTTATTGGAGGTGGAGTATTATTAAAAAAAGAGCACATTTCAGGTGATGTTTCTAAAATCCCAATTCAGCCTGTCAGTCTATAAAGTCACAATGAGTATAATATAAAGATTCTTCTTCTTCACAGACAGATTTGTTGCAGTCATTTATCCACATTCAGATCAGGTTCAGCTGGTTAAATGCCAATCTGTGACCGTGCACCCACTTTTTGGTGGTTCACACGTTTCACAAAAGAAGGCCAGTGTGGGCTGACATGCCACCTCCACTGATGCACCGCTGGCTTGAAATCAAGAACGGGGGCACACAGTGGCTGTAATGATCCAGAGCAGGTTGTCATTTACAGAGGGCTGGCCTGTTATAGATCTGGATGCACACACTCACCCTCCTCCTCCTCATAGCGAAGATGGGAGACACCCATCCCTCTGTCCCCATGGTCCATCCTGGTGTAGACCACGAGTTACTGTAAAAGAAGACAAAAATGACATGAGTGAAGAGGCTTTAAGTAAATCTAACAAAACAGCTGTGTGTCCCTGCAGAGAGTTTCACATGTGAGTAGTGGATGTCCTGTTCCTGGAATCTGACCCTCCAGCAGCAGGAGCTCTTGTTCACTGACCTGCATGTTGAGTTACAATGAAGATCAATGGGGAAGTAATTAAAAGGGGACCACATCAATGGAAATGTGCATAATTAAAACAAATGGTACGGTGACTTATTGCACATGGTCCAAGTTCACACATCGAACGCCACCAGCAGATTCAGGACCTTCCTGTCCTTGCTGTAGAGATGTCATGAAGAACACTGAAACCTCATCAGAGGTATTTTTAGTGCATAGACCGCAGACTTGATGCAGGCTGCTATTTTTATATGCCTTAATGTCACTAAGGACAGACAGTGAACTTGTTACCTGTTAGAGTTTCCCATTTTCTGTATTTGTTCTCCAGTTCATTTATCAGTTTTCTGTCAGTTTTGTCTTACTTCATAGACCATTTTGGTGTTTATAAACCAGGGGTACCCAGCATGGTGCCCGAGAGCACCTGGTAGCCCATAGGGAGCCAATGAGGTACTCTCAGGGACACTGAAAAATAACACACGCTACCATCACAGAAACTGAAACTTTAAATAGTCATTTTTTACATTTCAGTTGTATGTTTTGCTACTATATCACACTTAATAAATACAAAAATAACTAGAAAAGCACCCAGAGAGCACAGACCTCCACCAAGCAGCTCAGTTGCAGCAGTGGCTTTTCCACAGCCCCTGTAAAAGATACAATTCTGGATCATTAGATCTAGAATAGAGCCCGGATCCAGACCAAACTCAGCACATTCATGGAGGTTGTTATCCTATATAAACACAACAAGTATTGGGAACATCACTTAATATTTTGATTTTATATGAAATATTGAATGTTGTCAATGGGATTTCCCATTATAAAGTTAATTTTTTTGTGATGTCAAATTTACCTTGATGATAGAGACATGGACCCCATATTATCCTGTAAAATTGGAAGCGAATCCATTAAAAAATGGCTGAGATATGATTTTTAAAAATTCCGCTCAATGTTAACTAATGGGAATTTTTGAAATTTTTTCATCCAGACAAATATATATAAATATATCAACACCAAAATCCAATCATTTCTAAGTTTGGCCATGACCGATATCTCATGAAACTGACAGCAAAATCTGTCCTGTAGTTTTTGCATAATCTTGCTAACAAACAAACAAAAAAATAGACAAACAAACAAAAAAACAGACAAACAAACAAACAAACATACGCTGGCAAAGACATAGCCTCCTTGGCGAAGGTAACAAATATAATGTGCATAACATTTTAAAACTGCCTAATTTTCCTTAACTTTGACTTGCATGGGGTCAAAGGTTGCATTAATGTAACTGAAGATGCATGTAAGTAAATTGTTCTCATATAATGTAATAGTCAGTGGTAAAAATTATTGTTAGGAATAAATGCAAATAAGAAAGTAAACATACAGTGTGTGGACATGTGGGGCCTTCAAATGGGGCTCAGCTCTCTGTGTTTACGAGAGGGGTCATCAGTTCACCTCATGTTGTGTTTGCAAATTCATACGTTTCTCTGAAATGTCCTATTACGTGACTTCACAACACTAAGCTCCCAAGTTCCCATTCAAAAGTTTCAATGGTCTGGTGGCATTTTTCCATCCATGATTTCCTTGACTGTGGTCACCTGAGGCTGTGTCCACAGATATGTAAGTATTTTTAAGAACTGAGGTAGTCCTCCTCTGTTTTTAAAAATATCCCTGTCCACACAAAAACCCATAATACACTGTTAAAGGCCGTTTATAATTTGTAAATATGTCCAAGTTTTGCACCTTTTTTGAACGTCTATGCAAAAGCTGTTTTATTGTCTTATCTATTCCTACCACCATGTCAGGCAGGTGTTACGGTGTAACTTGAAGCCATGTCAACTGGTGATAGCAGGTCTGTTGGGTATTTTTTTGGTTTATGTTTAAATTCAAGACTTATCTGATAATCTTATCTGGAACCATAGCAAAACATAAGCAGAATTTGTATCAAGTGTTTTTAATCCAGCATCATAGTCAGGGGGCGACTGAAAGTCTGTTTTGGCCAGTAAATAGTCCAACTATCAACTCTTTTAAACAGCAACAGTTTAACAACGTCTGCTGCCACACAAGTAAACAACAGTGAGAAAGTCTAAGGGAGTAACATCAGGAGAGGTCAGTGCAGAGTGTGACGTTCCCCTGTCAAACAGTGTTTTCAGAAATCTTTACTTTGGCCAGAATTTTCCAAAATGTGTTTCCAGTGATCGAAATAACTGTTCATGTGTGGACAGAAAGACAAAACTCATTGTAAAATCTTAGTTTTTTAAAATGCCCGCCTACACGTGGACATATGTCATCATTTGGTATCACCTTACAGAGCCGGCTGGCCCATTAGGCAATATAGGCAAATGCTAAGGGCGGCGTGGCCTCCAGGGGGCGCCACAAAATCAGGAAAAAAATCACCATTCATATAATTATATTAAAACCAGTTATTACTATAAACTCTTTAAGTGGAAAAGCTCACTTTCTTCAAATACAAAGCAATGGCAATTTAATATTAATTATACCAAATAATTCTATATAGTACTTTTATTTAGTTTTTGTATCTAGTTATGTATCTTATGTATAGAGTTATTGTGTGCAAACTGTGTGGTTATATAAATTGTCTGATGTTTTATAATTCATTCCTATTAGTATTATTTATTCACTTATCTACAGGATTTTTATTTTGTGTTAAGGGTAATTATATTGTACTTCATATTTTTGTGTTTATTTTCTTTTGTTAAGAATGTAAATTGGGTGACATGTAAGCTTATAAATTAAGACAATGGTAAAACAATGCTATTCCATTTCTTTTGTTAGCGCATGTACAATCAGATGGGGGGGGGGGGGGGGGGTCCCATACAAAATCTCACCTTGGGCAACAGGTGAGATCATGGTTGTTTTATTCTGGCTGTAGGTCAAGGCTGTCATCTTTAGTTATCACGTAGTCATGGTTGACTTTTTGTTGTATGATGATTAATGTCATTTAATAGAGGTTAACTCCAGCCATGAGCTTATTGCAAGATTATCCAACACAAGAACCAGCACTGTAAAAACTGGACAGGACTCAGCCATTCAACTACATCTTAAAGACACAGGACATTATTCTGATGACCACAACGTCTTCAGCTTATCCAGAGAAGACTGTTTGTTTGAGGGAGGTGTCACGTAAGCCATTTTTGTCAAGAAGCCATCTTCAACATATCTCCAACATATAATGCAGTTTTGGATTCTCTTCATAAACAATCCAAACAACAGCCACACCACAGAACAACAAGGGACCCAAAAAACCCAGGAAAGGCCCACCAGTCACACCTCAAGGGGCAATCTAAGTGATTAATTGGTCACCCAGACCAATTAATGGTCGATTTAGGCTTTATATTCTGGCCCTTTCTCAGCCAACCCTTAGAATTGAAGAAGTCTTTTGGAGAAAACCAAAACATCTTCAAGAATCTGACCTGGTCCTTATGCCACTTTGATCAGCGTTGGGCAACATTTTGCTTTGTCACAACTTACAATGAACCTACATCTCTGTGGTGCAGTCAGACAAGGACACAGTTTCAATGTGGTTTAACGTATACCTAACAACAGGCTAGTGGCACAACAGGCTACAGACCTGTGAGATGAGAATTTCAACAAGATGTCTTCTTCTGATTCAGACATGGTTTTGCCAACCAAAGTAAATACTTAATGTAAAACACAGAAGGCTCTTAAAAAGTTGTTGGCTCATATTTATACTGTAGCCCTACAGATTTTGTCCGAACAGTTTCGAAGGTTTCAGGTTTCAGGAAAACTTTGCGCTCCCAGTTGCCGAGTGAGTACTGTCTGCTTTTACTGTCTCTTCCTTATCGGTGTTCGGCAGACACGAGTTACTTTTAATTGATAACTTTAGATTGAAAGCTACTCCTGGAAACATTTTTTTTTTAATAGAAGTTAGTAACTAATCAAAGTATGTTTTACTAACAAAGGTACTTTATGTCCTTGGCAGGTTGCTATCAAGACAACATGCTCAAACACTGATGAGCTAAAAAGTTCATCATTTCATGGAGGGTTAAGTGGGATACACACATAAAGATTATCGGGCTATTTTTGTCCAGACTTTCCCCCTTCCCAACCAAGGACAGCAGATTATTTTAGGTTTTACAAGATTATTCTATAAGATTATCCTGCGGTCTGAGGTGTGTTAAGACTGAATTTTTCCCAATAGTTGCCTCCAAAACAGGTCGGAACCGACAATTGTAAAAATTAAACTTGATCAATATTCACGACCAAAAATCTTCATGTGTGGGAAAAGCCGATGACTCCTAAGTCATGACTCTGTGAATGTAGGCAATCAAGAAGCGAGCTGACTGAGGAACAAGGAAGCAGGCGTAAATAAAAACAAGCATGGCCGACCTGAAACATAAAGTTTCGTGGACTTTAGAAACGGAGGACTCACGTGTTCACACTATCTTCAGGATTTTTTCCACAGTCTTATCTTTTTTTTAGTTCAGGATTTTTCTGTCAAAAATAGTTCCAAGACCACCACTGTTGTTGCTATGTTTCTTTTTCGTTTTTGTTGGATCACGTTTGATCACGTGAGATTTCTGGCTTGGAGGACCAGATTCTAGATCAGTGGTGGGTCAGAATTGTTACGTGTGAGGTGTGCTGTGTTGAGATTATCGGAGCACACCACACACAGTACGACCAAAACTGCATACTGCATATTCTGATTAACAATAACCCACCACTTACATCCCCATATCTGTCATTATTGTGTTTTGCTGTGGGTGATTTTATTATTATCGTTGATTTTATTGTTGTTGTTTTAATCTTGTACAGTGTCCTTGAGTGTCGTAAAAGGCGCTTTTAAATAAAACGTATTATAATTATTATAAAACTGTCCAATGCTTGATTTTTTATATTCATGTGTGGGGTCTCTAACAGATAAAACATCTCTTCAGATTTAGAAAATCCTGATGTGTGGACCCTCCTTAGGAAGGAAAGACTGAGCAGTACTTTAACAGCCCTGGTCACTCACACAGGTGTTAATATAAATTTTGTGTAAATCTGTAGGACCTGTGTTTGTTGGAGGACTTGTTGACTTGTTTTTATTTTCAATTTGTCCTTTAATATGACTAAATCAAAATCTCTCACCATTGCTCCACATGTTTTTGACCTCTCCCAGGTCTAATTAACCACAGAGATTCATTAAAAACACCTTTATGGGTGACCAGGGCCTTTAACAACTTCAATAACGAAGAGTTTGTGTCCAGTGAAAATGTTAAGAGCATTGTCATATGTTATACTCTTTATTGAGACCTGCTGTGAAGGTGCTGTGGTGGTGATCTGAAACTGGATGCAGAGCCAGGACTTTTAAAATGATTTTTAACAAGGCGAGATAGGGCAGTGCTCCACATTTTTGCTAATAACTTAATTAGTATTCAACAGATCTGGATGACATTTCAGGAAATGTTGGCCATGGTACAGGGGAGAAGTGGTTCGATTTTGGTGTTGTACTGAATCTGGATGCGGATCCAGGATTTTTTTAAAGGACTTGTTAAAATTGTGAGATCCACATTTTACCTTGATGGAGGTCTGTGCTCTCAGAGTACTTCTCGTTGGTGTTGGTGGCTCAGTCTGACAGTGCTCTGTCAGTGATTGGAAGGTTGCAGGTTTGAGCTCATCTCCAGCAGTCAAATTTATACGCACGTGGACAAAATTGTTGGTTTCCTTCCGTTGAAGAAAGAAAAACCCACAATGGTCACTGAAATAACGTGAAACTGACAAAAGTAATAATAAATAAAAATTTTATGAAAATTAACTAATGAAAATCAGACATTGCTTTTGAATTGTGGTTCAACAGAATCATTTTAAAAACCAAAATAATGAAACTGGCCTGGACAAAAATGATGGTACCCTTAACTTAATATTTTGTTGCACAACCTTTTGAGGCAATCACTGCAATCAGGTGATTTCTGTAACTCTCAATGAGACCTCTGCACCTGTCCACAGGTATTTTGGCCCACTCCTCATGAGCAAACTGCTCCAGCTGTCTCAGGTTTGAAGGGTGTCTTCTCCAGACTGCATGTTTCAGCTCCTTCCATAAATGTTCAATAGGATTTAGATCAGGGCTCATAGAAGGACACTTCAGAATAGTCCAATGATTTGTTCTGAGCCATTCTTGGGTGTTTTTTGCTGTGTGTTTTGGGTCATTATCCTGTTGGAGGACCCATGACCTGCGACCGAGACCAAGCTTTCTGACACTGAGCAGCACATTTCACTCCAGGGTGCCTTGATAGTCTTGAGATTTCATTGAACCCTGCACAGATTCAAGACACCCTGTGCCAGATGCAGCAAAGCAGCCCCAGAACATAACTGAGCCTCCTCCATGTTTCACAGTAGGTACAGTGTTCTTTTCTTTGTATGCTTCATTTTTGCGTCTGTGAAAATGAAACTGATGTGACTTGCCATAAAGCTCCAGTTTTGTCTCATCTGTCCAAAGGACATTCTCTCAGAAGCTTTGTGGCTTGTCAATATGCATTTTGGCAAATTCCAGTCTCACTTTTTTATGATTTGTTTTCAACAGTGGTGTCCTCCTCGGTCATCTTCCATTAAGTCCACTTTAGCTCAAACAGCGAGGGATGGTGCGATCTGACACTGATGTACCTTGACCTTGGAGTTCACCTCTAATCTCTGTGGAAGTTGTTCTGGGCTCTTTGGTTATCATTCGTATTATCTGTCTCTTCAGTTTGTCATCAATTTCCCTCTTGCAGCCACGTCCAGGGAGGTTGGCTACAGTCCTGTGGACCTTAAACTTCTGAATAATATGTGCAGCTGTAGTCACAGGAACATCAAGCTGCTTGGAGATGGTCTTATAGCCTTTACCTTTAACATGCTTGTCTATAATTTTCTTTCTAATCTCCTTAGACAACTCTCTCCTTAGCTTTCTGTGGTCCATGTTCAGTGTGGTACACACCACGACACCAAACAGCACAGTGACTACTTTTCACCCTTTAAATAGACAGACTGACTGATTACAAGTTTGAAGACATCTGTGATGCTAATTACAGGACACACCTTAGTTTCACATGTCCCTATGGTCAAATCATTTTCAATCTTTTCTTGGGATACCATCATTTTTGTCCAGGCCAGTTTCAGTATTTTGTTTTTTAAAATGATTCTGTTGAACCACAATTCAAAAGCAATGTCTGATTTTCATTAGTTGATTTTCAGTACATTTTTATTTATTTTTACTTTTTTCAGTTTCAAGTTATTTTAGTGACCATTGTGGTTTTATCTTTCTATAACAGAAGGGTACCAACAATTTTGTCCTTGTGTGTATACTTGGCATGTCCTTGGGCAAAAAACTACACCCCAAGGTGCTCCCACAGCTGTGTCAGTGGCATGTAAACGGATCTGAAAGGGCTTGAATGTGTTAGTTAAACTGATGGACAAATTTTCGTAGGAACTCTGAACCATCAGTAAGTGAATGTGAGAGTGAATGGACGCCAAGGGATAGATGTGACCTGTGGTGTAAAGCATTTAGTAACAGACTTATTGCTGCCCCCGTTTACTGATAGGGTGACTGTCAGGTGAATGGATAACTAGAAAAGCACTCAGAGAGCGCAGACCTCCTCCAAGCAGCTCAGTTACAGCAGTAGCTTTTCCACATACCCTGTAAAATATACAATTCTGGATCACCACGCGCTCCGATTGGATGGCCAAGTCTATGCTCATGCTTCTGCATGTGGAGAACTCCTCCAACAGCATCGCAAGTGAAGACAGGACATGGAGTCACAAAGACTTGAAAAACATTTGGCATCAGTATGCATATAACTATAATGATGAAGTAAAGGGGGCGAAACCCTCACAGCAGCTGAAGTGAAATCAATGGGATTCACCATTATAAACTTCATTGTTTTTGGTGACGTCAATCTGGATCAGATCCAGATGAAGTTTACCTTGATGACAGAGACATTGACCCGATATTATCCTGTAAAACTAGAAATCCTTTGAATAATGGCAGGGATATGATTTTTTTTAAAATTCAGCCCAATTTTAATCTATGGGACTTTTTTTAAACTTTGGGAATTTTTTGCATCCAAACAAATATCCGGATTACCACCAAAATCTAATCATTTGTAAGTCCTAACCAATATTTCCTAAAAATTTAAGCAAAATCTGTCCTGTAGTTTTTGTGTCATCTTGCTAACAAACATCTTCTCAATCCTGAGAAAAAGTCTAGGTCAAGGTCTCTTTTACAAACACCTGTGTGGATGTTCAGCAGGGGTGCTGCCAAACATTTTAGGCCCCGGCTAATCACATCTGGTTCTTTTTAACAAACCAGCTCTGCACAGTTTTTCGAAACAAGCATCTATAAAACAAATGAAAATGATATTGATAATAATAATAATAATAATAATAACAATAATAATAATAATAATAATAATAATAATAATAATAAATAAATAAATAAATAAATCTCTCTCTCTCTCTCTACATATATATATATACATATATATATACATATATATGTATCTCTCTCTCTCTCTCTCTCTCTCTCTCTCTCTCTCTCTATATATATATATATATATATATATATATATATATATATATATATACATATATATATATATATTTTCCCATTTCAGCAAAGTTGTTCTATTCAAAGACTCAAACAATGGAGAAAACACTGAAAAATAAATAAAAGGGTGTAACTATGTATATTACTTACTATGAATTTATTCAATGAGTTCTCCTTTAATGGACCGTTAGTTAAGGAACAATTCTTCAGATAGAGAAAGTAAATGGTTCATTTTGGGAACATGACATAAATAAATAAATTTAACTTATATCTTTATTTACACCATTACAGATGATTTGCAGCTTTAATGATGAAATAACATTCAGCACCCATACACAGCTTGCTGCTTAATACAATATAGAAATTTACGGTTCAGAGAAAGTAATGCATACAACTTGAAATGAGATGTGAAATCTCTGTAAAAAGTCAAAAAAAATACATTATTTAATATTATAAGGTACAACAAGCTGCATCCATACATTCAATGCTTAGTTTTAAACATCTGTCCTTTCACTGACAGTCAGAAAAATACAGGTTCTTTGTTGACAAAGAAATCTTTGAGTTCAATTGCAATATTTTTCTTAGGGCCAAACCATAATATGTTAAAAATATAAACTCTCTGTTGTCTGAAGGAACAGTAACAATAAGAATTAAGTTATTTCCCTGCTGATACAAATGTTTGAATTTCTATAAATACACCTTCTGATCTAAATGTGGTTACAGTGTCAAGATTTTCTTTTTCATTGATTTCTGTTTCCGTAGTTTTTTCCAGCATGTCTGTCAACCAAAAGCCCCGTCCCTTTTGTTATGACAGCGGTGTATAATACCACACGTCGGCATGTCATTCTTGAAAAACAACACACCCAGGAGGGGTTGAATGTGTAAAGTCTGGTCTGCCTGCATGGGCACAGTCAGCAATCAACATAAGAGCAGCTCAAAGACATCCAGTTCACCATCCATCACTTTTTAAAAACTGCTTTCAGGAAAGAAACTCATAGTTTCACTTTTAAAAGGTTTAACTTTACTTTGGATACCAACTCTGATTACTGTAAGCCCTGGTGTGGGTTTTTAGCCCATTGTGCTTTATCTGTTTCCTTAGTGATGGTGCTGAGGGCCAGTATGGTGACAGTCGACATCCTCTCAGAAGTTAAATCAGAGCTAGAAGTCATTGAAAGCATCATTTATTTATTTAATGTTTATTTGTGTCATGGCAGTACGAAGCAAGAGAATGTTGCCACACACTACAGCCTTCAGAGCCTGAGCTAATTTGCAGTGCTTGTCCCCAGTCAAGCCTTTAAAGACATAGAAAAACAATGATAAATACTGTTAAAAGAAAGAATAAAACACTTACAAACTCAATAATTACAGACAGAACTAGAAAAGCATTCTGAGAGCGCAGACCTCTGCCAAGCAGCTAAGTTATGGCAGTGGCTTTTCTGCTCCGACTGGATGGCCGAGTCTCCACTCATGTCTGTATATGTGGAGAACTCCTCTGCTAGCATTTCAAGGGAAGCTGGGTAATGTGACATAGGCTTGAAAAACGCTGACGTCAGTTTGCAAATGAACTACAATTCCCTAATGATGTAAAGGTGGAAAAACCCCACAGCAGCCGAGGAGAAATGAATGGGATTTGCCTTTATAAACTTCAATGTTTTTTTGTGACGTAAGTCTGGATCGGATCAGCACCAAAATTTAATGACTTTTTCCTTGGACCAGACCCCACCTCTGGAAAATTTCCATGTAAATCTATCCAAACAAACAAACAAACAGACAGATCCTGGCGAAAACATAACCTCCTTGGCGAAGGTAAATATACCAAACAAATACATAAAACATAATTGATGAACTTCTCCATTGGAAAGCTCAACTTAGCTCCGAGCTAACTTCACTCAAGCCTGGCTTCCTACCCAGTGCAGCATCCTCTAGTGTGTCTCTGCCTCTCTTTGCCCTGGGAGATGAGGATTTCCCCCACGAGCATCTGACAGATAGCGGATCAGCTCCCACACAGCAGGGCCATACAGACTCCCTCTCTTCTTCCCTCAAGAACTCACCGGTGGGATCACCCAGGAGAAAAGTGAGTAATCCTAATCCTCCTGTCTCTTACCTGGCAGCTACGTTGACTGGGGTGTACAACACTGACTGCAAAGACCCTGATTTCCTCTTAATGAGGGTCTCAATCATCCACTCTGTGGAACCTCATACTGCTTTTCTGGTGCCATCGCAAATGTCCAATTACAAGCAGTTCCCCCCAATCCTTGATAATCACCCCCTGCAATCACTACCATTATTAATAATATCAGATGTAGAAATTCCATAACAATGCAGAAAGACTTTGAAATACTTCTGGACACCATAGGGAGTATGAAAAATGTGTGTGCTCTCTGGTCCAATTCCATCCATAAAAGTGGGGTTTGATTGATTCAGCTGTCTTTTCAGTTTGGATAGTCAGCTAAAACATTTCTGTGCTATATTAGTCATTTTGATTCATTCTGGAAAAGAAAAGATCTCCTTAAATCTGCATACAAATTGGAGGAGTACTAAACTTTTAACAACCAATTTGAACCTCCATTTAAACCAATTATCTGACAATTGACTAACAGCGAGCGTTCCAGTGATTATTAATCACAGGCCCTGTTGTGAGCTAATCATCGAAATTCAACTCCTTTTCAGCGTAACCTCATTATGCCTTCAACTTTCTCTGCTAAGATCAATTTCAGTCTCCTTAATGTTCGATCATTAGGGAATAAAACTTTCTTTCTTAGTGATTTCATAATTTCACACCTCTTTATGATTGCTGAGTCATGGCTGGCAATAGATGACACTGTGACTTTAAACCTCACCACACGGCTACACCGATCTAAACAAGCTGAGAAGCTCTGGCATGGGAGGTGGGGGATGGGGTTGCAGTACCTTTCAAAAAGCACATCAAATGCTCTGAAATAGATCTTCGCATAATCCCCTCTTTTATGCTTTCTTTTAAGAGGTCCTTTACAAATTCTGCGCACTAGTCTACAGACAAAATCCTCTGGTTTCATCACTGAGTTTTATGAACTGCTCTCTGTTGTCAAGACTTCAATATTCAAGTATGTTGTCCAGACAACTATTTGGCCATACTTTTTTAAAAATTAATGAACACTTTTGACCTCTATCATGGATGCTTTCTGCTTTCTGGGTGGTAAAGACTCTTCTAAGTCAGAAATCCCTATCATTGGCCCACACTCGTCCCTTTCATTTATGATCACAGACTCCTAGAAACCCTTTTTTTTCAATATTGACAAACACATAAACTCAGTTGTGCAGTCGTGTTTCTATCAGGTGAGAGAGTGATCAAAAATCAGGCCATTTCTGTTAGTTGATAACTTAGAAACAGTTATTGATGCTTTCATCTCACCCTGGTTAGATTTCTGCTGTTCACTCACCCAAAACAACCTCAACAAACGAACTGATTCAAAATTCTGTAGTGTGACTTATAACCAGGCCCAACTGCAGAGAACGCGTCACATCTGTTTAAAGCCACTTTACAGGCTCCCAGTTCATTTTAGAATTGATTTTAAAAATTAAATTATAACTCTTAAGGCTTGAAGAGGACCAGCCTCTGATTACATTGCAAACTTCCACATCAAACCTGATCACAAAAGGTGACTGAGCTTTCTCTGTCGGAGCCCCTAAATTATGAAATGACTTGCCTGAGGAGATCAGGGAAGCTACCGCCCTGACTTCCTTTAAATCAATAAATACATACAATTTTTCCTTTCCTGTCTTGCCTCACTCCTGAGTCCATGACAAGCAGATAGACTCCATTCTTTCAACTGTGCGTGCAGTAAAAAAGAAGAGACAGGCAAAGCTTGCCCACCGCTAATTAGCTTAGCTCAAACACTGGGATTCAATGGGTTGTGTTAGCCTGCCTCTGCCCTACAGTCATCAGACAAACTTTTCAGCAACTCTAAATGGTCCTGTGTGCTTGTTGTGACAATTTTTTTTTACCACATTATATTACGTTATTTCTTTTTAGACTAAGATTAGCACTTTATTTAATTTTCTAAATAAATAAATATAAACCGCAGGGCACATGTGCAAAACACCCTGGATGTGCTTGTAAGAGGGTCAACAAGCAAAGAACATAATAATGTAATGTAGCATGGTATAAAAAAATGAGTCACAACAATCACACAGGACCATTTACAGTTGCTGAAGAGTGATCTGATGACCGTAGACAGATGTAGGCTAACCCTACCCATTGAATCCCATTGTTTGAGCTAAGCTAATGCACTGTGGGGGAACTTTCTTGTTACTGCACGCAGAGTCAAAAGAATGGTGTCTATCTGCTTGTCATGGACTCAGGAGTGAGGCAAGACATGAAAAGAAAAAAAATGTTGGTGTATCCCTTTAAAAAATCATTATATTAGACTTTTTACTCATTGTAAATTTACTGCTTTGCTCTAATGTTTTATTTTTTAATTTACTTCCTCTTGCATTTTATAAAATTATTGCCTGTTGGTGTAATTGCTTGTAAAGTGCTTTGTAGATTGGTTTTGAGAACCATTATATAAATAAATGTCATTATTATCATCATTATTATCATTAAAGTGGCTGCTGTAGGACGGCTTCAGTCCAGAGAGCAGTGGCCGGGCCTCTGCTGTGGATGTTCATAGTGCTGCTGGCTTCCTGCCTCTGTAATTATTGCTGTCACATCAGTGTCCTTCACACCCACTGGGCAACTGGAGCAAGTGATGCGGGTGTGCCCCCCCCTCCTCGGCTGATCAATGGGCCGCCCTGCCTCCAAAACTTAATAAAGCCCTGCACGTGCACCGACGTATAGACTCATATGCATGTGCGCACATACTGCACATGTGTTTGTATCATTTGGTAGAAGAAATGCAGATACATACAAGTCTGTGGCGACCACAGGCAGCCTGAAACAAACAAACAAACAAACAAACAAACAAGCAAACAAATAAACAAGAAAATAAACACATGGGTCATCCTGTTCAGCCAGTCTGGTTTGTCCTTATTTTATAACCATCGAGAAAGTCAAACCACGACTAACAAACAGGACACTGAAAAATTAGCACTTTAATTTTTGTGTTTGTCAGTTTGGGCAGAAAAAAACTACTTATTACTCATTAAAAAAACAAAGTATTTTATTTGTTTCTTAGTATCAGATTTATCTAATTTACTTTTTAAGTTATTTTCACTTTTGCCCTTTATAAGAAAAACCAACAGTTTTTACAACAGGTTTGAATAAAGTTTGTCATAAACAACAAAATTTTCACAAACACAAACTCCAAATAGAGACAAAAAACAAGTTACTGGAAGTTCAGCTCCCTCTTGACCTTCTAGGTAACAAGGTAACTAAAAGTAACTTTTTTAAGTAACTAATATATATATATAAAAAAAAGAAAAATCTTTGTTTTACTAGTTGTGAAAAAAATATATTACAGTCATATCTAGAAAGCACTCGGAGAGCAAAACCTCCACCAAGGTAGCTCACATGTTGCTGGTTCAGCTATAAGCAACAGTTCCATGATAAAGTTACCATCATAATATGTTTCATGACCCTGAAAACCCACACCTAGCACTCAGAATCATGTTGATATCATTATTAGTTAGACAGTTACTGAGCAAAAATGATCGTTCAGTGATGGCGGTTATCTGGATCACCACCAAAATCTAATCATTTCTAGGTTGGGCCATTACCAACATCTCCTGAAAATTTCAGCAAAATCTGTCCAGTGGTTTTAGTGTAATCTTGCTAACAAACAGACAGACAGACAGACAAACAAATGCCGGCAAAAACATAACCTCCTTGGCGGAGATAAAAACGAATGTATGTAATTTGCAAAAAGAAAACGCGAATGGGTGCAACTCTCAGGTGACAACAGACAAACAAAAACAGTGGTAGAAAAAATACAAAGCATTGTTCATCCTGTGTCGCTGGGCAAACCCATCCTGACATTAATCACAACCAAGAAAGTTAAAGTACGAATGTGAACGAATAAGGGAACAGAAGCATGTAAACACATAAGAACAGAATAATGGATAATTATTTGGCCCTTAGCAATGCCAGAAACTTCTCATCAGATCTGGTCCATGTTAGAACATAAAGTTTTTGCTTGATTAAGTAAGCAGAAACAAACTGATTATGTTAGCAGAGCATAATTGTTGTGTTAGTATTGCACCATCTTCCAGCACATTTGCTCTGATTTTAGCTTCATGCTGTTTGCTCTTGTTTTGTGTCTGAATGTAAAGATGAGGTTGTACAGAGCTTTTTTGTCACATTCACAAGTTAAAATGTATTCATTTAAAAGGTCAATACATATTGATGAACATACCAAAGTAAATATGCCAGAATTAACCAAATGGCTGCTTTACATCTGTTGTCCCTTACAGGTCAGACAAATCAACAACAACAACAACAACAACAAAAAGATAATAATTCCAGACCACCAAACAAAAGACAGCAAAACAGACAATTCACTTCAAGAACGAGAATCCACAGTACAACAAGAAAACACAGGACAACAAATAAATATGAAAAATCTAATAACAAACAGCATATCTCTGCAAGAACATCACTGTTTTGATCAGTTCATAGTAGATTTCAAGTAATCTGTTCATCACTCATTATCAGAGTCTGAAATTTTAAATAAGAACAATAAATCTGAGGATGTAAAGTGCAGTTGGTGGGAAAATATCCAAGAATCCTTATTATGTGACTGACTGTCAAGGCAAAGCAACTTTATTTATTTAGCACCATTCATACAGACAGCAGTTCATAGGGCTTTACATTTATATAAACAAAGATAATATAACATTAATAGCTTTAAAGACATATAATTAGCAAAAGAACCAGGTAAAATATAATCTCAAGTTAAAAAAAAAAAAAGTTAGCAATTAGATATAAAAAAAACAAATATTTATTGAATTAAAAAGAAGGGTATTAGAGGCAGGAAGGAGGAAAAACCAAACTCAGAGGAGAGGGAGGTTTTTTTCATTATGTGCCACAAAAAGGCAAAATGTTGTTCATTTATGACACTCTGTATCAACCTAATTCTTAATATTTCTACTTTAATCTTTGTTTTTTTTCTTTGTCTCTTCTCTTTATCATGACTATAACAAAAATAAACAACTAAAATGAAATCGATTTGAAAAAAAAAAAAAAGATTTGTTAATGAATAAATTAACATGTATGTCCTCATTTGGGACATTATTTATATTAGACTTTAAAAGATGAAGAGTATTCGCGAGTTGATTAAAACTTTAAGGTTAATACTTGAGTCTTTTTTTCTGTATTTATTTCTATTCTGACACTAGAACTGCTTAACTAAGGCAAAAACAAAATTTAGTATTATTTGGATTATTATCATGATTGAGACAATTTGACAGTCTAAATCAACATAATTCTCTACTTTAATCAATGTATTTTCACTTTGTCTTGACGTTTTAACTTTTTAGTGCATTATGGTCCTGTTATAAATAAATAAATAAATAAATAATCAACAACATCAACATTTCTACTTTAATCAAAGTGAAGAGAAACATCGCTTTGTTCTGACATTTTAACTTCTTTTAACTGCATCATGAAAAAATGAACAATATTCAAAAAAAACTGAAAAGAAACCATACTTTCCCCCCAAAACTATATAAATATGTAATAATAACAAAGATAAATAGATATGTACTGATCTGGGACATTATTTATTTAGACTTTTGAAGATAAAGAGGATTCATGAGTGATGCAGGTGAATACAACTTTATGGTAAATATTCGAGTCTTATTCTGTATGATTTTAGAGATATTTCTTTTTTAATGTATATTTGAATTGGGACTATGAAGCAAGAATGTTGCTGCACATGACAGCATTTATAGCCGGAGCTTATCTGCAATGGCTGTCTTTAGTTTGGCCTTTAAACTTAAAAAACACAACAATAAATATGAACATATTCACCAATTCACCAACAAATACAGACAATAAAATAATAATAATAAAACTGGTAAAACAGAAAGCACTTGATCATAAATATCTACAAGACTGAGTCCTCTTTAAAATCTGTTTCAGGCTTTGATTCCAGTCTGGATCCAGTTCAAGTTCTGAAGGTGAGTAAGATCTATTCTCTCAGTACAGCTGCTTCATTAAGGCAAAAATCTGATTAATTATTTTTGGATTAATTTCTAAATCCAGATTATTGAAGACAATTACTCACTGATTTTACACCATCCATCACATGCATTGTCACCATTAAAAAAACCCTCAGAACTCTGAATTAGTGAAGTGAAAATATGAATATTAAAAAAAAAACATGAATAAATGAATTTAACAATGTTTACAAGTGTATCATCTCATCAGCTTAAATGTCCTGAGGCAGACATTAAACAGAATGACTTGGTTTCCATCAGCCGGGACACAAACCATCAGGAAAAACCAAAAGCAGACTTTAAAACTCTTACCTTTATTAGTTGTAGGCCAGACTGAGTAGAAGCAGAAGATGCATTTGCTGCTCAGAGGGTTTCATCAGTGAAAACATACCAGTGGAGCTCCAGAGGGTCAAATGTCAGTGAAGGTGGAGAGAGACCCTCTGTCCTGTCTGTGTGTGTCCGTCTGTCTGAGCAGCCCTCGGTGCAGCCGCTCTTTTAAAGCCGGTTCAATAACGGACAAAGTGGGACTCAGCAGCACCAGGCAGGAAGTTGTTTGAGAATCTGTGAACAACAACAACGGCCCATAGGAAATCTCTGCCCATAGCATAGCAGCTGATCAATATAACGCTCTGAGGAAAACGTGTTTGACAGAAGGGATGCACACATCAGGGGTTAATATTGATTCAGAGGGGACAGATGTGTGGTTAAATGCCTTTTCTCTTCTAAAAATATCATCATAACCTGCAGTTTGTTGATAAACTAGAATGAACATATGGCAGCTGTATGCCTCTGGAAAATATATAGTATCAGATAGCTGGCCTTTTACTAATAGTAATAAAATTAATAATAATAATAATAATAATAATAGTTCTCTAACTTCAGTCTGTTCAACACAGGACTGGGAACTAGACTTTTCCTGAATCCGAGCTCAGTACCAACAATTCGTCGCCAAACCTGATGATGGAAATGTGAGTATTTTAATGCCCTGTAGTATTTATTTTGCTCATTGCTACGAGTTAATGCTAACAGCAGGGTGAAGTGAACTAGAGGTAACTGCACAACATGTTCATCAATGTCAACGTTACTTGTTGAAAGTCTGAAGGATAAACTTCAGTGTATGAGCATTTTTACATTAGTCAAGAGAAGTGTAACAGTTGGCTGAATATAATCAGTCCCACTACAGTGACTAGGCCGAGGTTAGCATGTCATGCGTTAGCCTGTGATGTTTGGGGGACACGAGATCGCTGTTATCTGTAAAACGGCATGAATTTGTGGTTCGTGTGTGTTCAGGAAGAGAAGCTTAACAGTTAGCTGAACATAATCAGTCCTTTACCTGACCCCAGGTCCCTCCCTTTGTGCTAACGTTAGCCTGGAGGGTAAACTAAATTGTTGCTATCCCACTGCAGTTAGCATGTTGTGCGTTAGCCTGTGACGTTTGGGGGAAACAAGGTCGCTGTTATCTTTAAAACGGCATGAATTTAGGGTTCATATGTGTTCAGGACTTCGCTTGAATTACGCTGCAGGTCTATTGTGAATTTCCTGTATACACTGCTCTGGCTCATTAGCATATGAAGGCGACCGCCCTCAAAACCAGCTGTTCTGAACAGAGGGGTTATGTGAGCGTGGAAAGAATGCAGCTGTGCTTTATTCATAGACTTTTTGGACCAAAGCATGTTACTAAATGTTTCATGAAGACATCAAGGATCCATGTTAAACTGCAGAAAAGGAGCAAAATATGGGACCTTTAATATATTTATGTAGAGCAGGTTCACTGTTTGTTGTCAATTCTGGTATTGTAACTGAGATGCTCTGCCAGGTAGCCTAAATAACGGTGAGTGCATTTCACACAAAAGTTAAATTTGTTTCTGTTAAATTATACATTCAAACTTTACTAGCATTCAGTAAAGGGTGATTAGATGTTTCATTTTATGCAAGTGTAAAACGTGACTTCAGAAATTCAAAGAAACATAAAAAATGCCTCACCCTTTACACTTCATATTTTAGTCGACTGAATTTACAGCAGATCTCATCGACTAAAATGTTATGAATAAATATATTTTAGGAAAAAGGCTAAAACTTAATTAAAAGTGCTTTCAAAATTAACACTGCTTTCAAGGATTTCCAGCACTTTCCCTGTTGTGTAAACTGATGATGTCCTCATTATGTGAACATGTAAAGCAGAAACTCAGCACAAGTTTAGTACACAATTTTGGCTTTATTGACAAGGATAGTAGTGCTGATACAAGGCAGCAGCGGGGGGAAGCTCAAAACAGTGCATATCTTCAATACCCAAAAAAACAAAGATTTGAGATGAGCTTTTCACAAGGTTTAAAGTCTGTAAAACCCCTTCAGTTTTCACATAAAAAGATGGAATAAAAAGTTTAAAAATGGAATGAACTGAAGCCCCCTGATGAGAGCCCATCATGTGTTGAGTGTTTTCTTCATATGCAGTACAAAACATGCGTCCCTTATTACTGTCAGCCTTACAATGTACACTGATGCACAAAATCTAATTCAAATCATATCGAAACAAAATTATGCACAAACTGTACACGTCTGACACAAATGCTACACTCAAGACAAACTTGGCTAGTCCTATTTCTTACACACTTTATCGAGCTACCGTTACTTTGTACACCACATACACCTGTGCTCTGACTACTGGGCTGTTTCCCCAACAGCCTGAGGTAAGCTTCAGCACATGAGACTTTTCTCAATTTTAAAGGCTAGAAAAGATATAAATTAAATGTGATTTAATACCATAAATCACAGAATATCCACCATCACAAACAAGACGAAAGATTCTTTTCAGTAAGCCCAGTGTTACACATGTTGATCATTTGATGTCTGTCTTTTCTTCAGTTGACTTCAATAACCAACCAGAACAGAACACGTTACAACTTAAAACTTCATTACAATGAAAAAGGCAAAAACCAAAAGGCAAGAGAGGGCTAAAAGACCCCTCAGTGATCCCTCTTCTGCTTTCTGCCCACGTCGACCTCGTCCAGCCCCGTGGCTGACCGGGACTGCTGCATTTCTCTGAGCTGAGCGTGTGTGCGCGGCGGCTGCTTTTTCAGCTTCTCCAGGTGAATGTCAATGGGGTCGAGTTCAGGCTCAGAGGCAGGGACCGGTAAATAACCGCCGTCCCTGGGGAGACACATGCACCAGCCGGCCCCGCTCAGGTCCAGCTCGCTGTAATTAACCTCCTTCTTCTTCAGCTTGAAGTCCACCATGTCGGCCGACTCGCTCATGTCCACCAGAAGGTTCCAGAAGACGCAGCTCAGGATGATGCCCAGCAGCTGCAGGTGAGAAAATGACCGTGTTACCAACAGTTAAGAGTTTACAAAACTCTTCTGAACCGGCTATACATCCATGAATGTAAA
Source organism: Cetoscarus ocellatus (assembly GCA_037902135.1). NCBI lineage: Eukaryota > Metazoa > Chordata > Actinopteri > Labriformes > Labridae > Cetoscarus > Cetoscarus ocellatus. The sequence continues at coordinate 111,828 of JBAMNC010001946.1, forward strand.
ATCAAAACAGTAATTTTTACACATGCACCATCACAAAACAAACCAACTCCCAAGTTCATGACAAGCAGATAGACACCATTCTTTTGACTCTGCGTGCAGTAACAAGGAAGAAATGGACAAACTTCACCCATTGCTAATTAGCTTAGCTCAAACACTTGGAGTCAGTGGGTAGCGTTAGTCTGCCTCTGCCTACAATCATCAGATAAACTCTTCTGCAGCTCTAAACGGTCCTGTGTGCTTGTAGTTTTTTAATTGACCTGTGTGATGTTATGTTATCAATTTTTAGACTAAGATAAGCACAATTTTAAAGAAATACAAATGAAACTAAGCCACAGGGCGCATGCGCAAACCACTGCAGAAGTGCTTCTCAGCAGGTCAACAAAACAAAGCCTCTGTTTACGAGTTGGAGAAGAATGGTACTAAGGATTATGGCCGACTTTATGAGAGAGTACGAGGATGATTTCTTCAGGACTGACGAAAATCCACAACCTTACCTATTTGAACCAGAACATATGGAGGAGGAACTATATGTTTTGGAAGGTGAGCGTGCATGAAGAGAAGCTATCTGATGACTGTAGGCAGAGGCAGGCTAAAGCGATACCCATATACTCCCAGTGTTTGAGCTAAGCTAACTAGTGGTGGGTGAACTTTGTCCATCTCTTCCTTGTGACTGCACACATAGTCGAAAGAATGGAGTCCATCTGCTTGCCATGGATTCGAAGTGAGGCAAGACATAAAAACAAAGAAAATGTTGGAGTGTTCCTTTGAGGTGCATTCACACCAAACGTGACTTGGTGACCGAGATCATGTTGCCCACCCAAGTTGCGTCGCGTGTCCATAAAATAGCTCATTTTGTCAGCATCGCGTCGCTCAGTGACGTCACGCCTGCTTGAGTTTCACCGCAATCATTTCATATCATATTATGTAATCGGATGTATTGGGTGACATTATTCCAACTGTATCCTTTTCACTCATCTGCCAACCACAAAACACCACAGCTGCTGCTGATGAGGAAGGACAGGACCGCAGAGAACCGCCTCTTCTGTTGAATAAGGTGGAACTAACGTTCTCACTAACTAATGTTCCCACACGGACATGGATTGACACGCTGATGTGATCTGGAATAAAAGCAGCTGTTGTGGGTGTCGTTACACACCCACACAATGCTGATTGGATGTTGCGGCACAGCCACACGCGATGTCACCTTAAATGTTCAAATTTTTCAACTTTAAGTGACCCAGTAGCACGACCAAGACGCCCAGGTTGCCTCCAGCGCATCACGGGAGGGCTGGTCGCGCCCCATTGTGGCTGCACATTGACATTCCATGGAGAGTGGTCGCCCACATCGCCCCAGTCGTGTTCAGTGAGAACGCACCTTTAGAGAGGAGCAGTGTCTCTGCATTGAGTTATTTTTCTACAAATAAATCAAAATATTATTGAGGTCTGGACCTCAGTGTAGTTACGGTCATGACTGTGATGTGGTCTTAGAATGATAAGGACAGAAAGACAGCAGTTTGATAGAAAAAAAAAACATTTTGATTGTAAGAATTACTTTTTAACATCTTTTTATTTAAATCTGCATTTAAGTTATGAACAAGATGGTTTATGGCTAACTTTAAAGGGTGGCACAGTGGCACAGCAGGTAGTGCACGTGCCTCACAGCAAGAAGGTCCCTGTGTCGCTCAAGGCCTTTCTTGCATGTTCTCCCTGTGCATGTGACGGTTCTCTCCGGGCACTCCGGCTTCCTCCCACAGACCAAAAACATGCTCATGAGGTTAACTGGTGACTCTAAATTGTTCTCAAGTATGAGTGTGAGCATGAATGGTTGTCTTTCTCTCTATGTGGCCCTGCGATTGGCTGATGACTGTTTCAGGGTGTACCCTGCCTCTCACCCAATGTCAGCTGGGATAGGCTCCAGCTCCCGTGACCCCAAAAGGGTTAGGGGTATAGGTGATGGATGGATGGATAAAATAAAGTCATCATCACATCAGTGAAAAAACTAAAGTAGTACCAACATGGAAACAGACTTCAGTAAAAGTCACTTGTTAACACGGTCTCTCTTTTAACTGTAACACCGGCGCAGCTGTGTCAGTGCGGGGTGGAGACAAAGCTGGTGATGTGTTCTGTCCATCAGTGACCTGCTCGTATCTAAAGATGATATTAAATGATTGGAGTCTATTTAAGTATAGTCTTTAAGGAAGTTCAGTGGTGCGTTCAATTAACATCGGAACTGGGAAGAGGGAAGTGGGAATGACGTCATCTCTGAGTTATAAGCGTTCCAGTTACGAAGTCAGAAAATACATGCTGATCTACCAGGCTATTGTTAGCCATTATGTTAGCCCTTGTTAGCACGCCCTGAGTTGTAGTTCGCATACTCCACATGAATGTAAATAACACTATGGCAGCATTTCAATAAATATAAGTCGAACAATGTATACGGCTGATTTAATGCGACGAACATGAGTCAGACGTGCTAATAAACGGATTATTACAGGAGCTTAATAACTGTTTACTCTGGGGCCAGCCATCTTCGATTGCCAACTTGGGGGTGGTGAGGATCCCCCGAGTCCCCAGTAGGAAATTCCGACCTCGGGGGGCGTTCCAGTTGAAATTTCCTACTCAGAACTCGAAAATCCCGACTACCAAGTACAACTGGAATGCATCACAAATCCCAGAATGAACCTTGTTGTTGCCATGTTTGTAGTTTCCAGTGGTGTCTTCCAGTGTCATGTCAGCAAGTACAAGAGAACTCACACCAGCCGAAAAAAACTCAAAATGAATGGGCAAACAGTAAGGATATCTCTGGCCTTATATGGGATGTTAATTCCTTTTTAACACTGTCAGAAGGAACCCAGCAACTTAAAACTGATGCTGCCATATGTATAAAGAACCAATTATTCAATTATTTACAAAACTGTTTTGTTGAAAGAAACTATCTTGATAGAAACATCGCATATCAAGGGGCTGAACTCGAATAAATTTGAACTCAGCAGAGTCAAATATGATGAGGACAAATTTCTGGTCTGGGTGTTGTTACAGCCCTGGTCATATATGAGATTATAATACGTTATTTGTAGAAATGCTGTTCTCTGTTGTGTGTGGGAGTGTGTATGGGAGTGAGTGCTCTTTTAGCAGGAGGATCTCTGCAACTCAGGTGGCTCCCTGTGATTGGCTGGTCCAGCAGAGGGAGAAGCGGCCCTCCCATCAGCCAACAGCTAACGGCAACGAATTCAAATTCCCTCAGCCGGGGCACAGACAGACGGCGTCCTCTGACAGCAGCAGCTTGTGTTACTTTCAGCCTCCAAACAATTTTGAATAACTTTGTGAATGGTGTAATTGTTAGTTTGTTAGTTAGTTTGGCTTTTGTTTTTGTACCCCTTTTTGTTTGATACTCACTTTCCAGTTTGTTTTGTACATACATTTTGCCTTCTTTTTGTGATAAATATTGTCATTTTAGATTTCTGGTCTAGTGTTTGGTTTCGGGGACTGAGAAGTGACATCCCTTTCATCCTTTTTTCCCTTTAATATGTTTTGCATCTTCCCCCCTAGACGTGTGCGTAACACTGTCCATAAATTTGTGGCTATCATCAGTCCTTTTGTCTCTTGTAAATTGTAAGAGAGAAATTTATTTTAAAAATGACAAAATAATGAAAGTTTCCTTGAAGTCACCAGTGCCCCCAAGCCGTAACACTTGGGTTGTTTGCTGTTCTGTGGAGCCTCATAATGGATCTTCGTGGACACAAATATACTCTGAGGCCTTTTCTTTGTAAATCTGTGGAGAAGTCCAAGTCAAATATGTTTCTACCAAAATATTTTCAATTCAGCCTTTAACTGCAGTGTTTTTTTTCCACAGTGAAAAATCCAAAATAATTATTTTCCGTCAGACTTTCTTGATTAAAATGTAGCAGTGATGTTACTGGACCTCCACTTTAGTCCTAATACAAACTACAAGCCAGTCATCTCGACCAATCAGATGCGCCTAATTTCTACTTTTCTTATTTTCTAGACACTAGCATCCAGTCAGGAGCAGCCATAGGTCAACAAGAGAAAAGAAAGTTACCTGTCACTTCCAAAAAGAATTTAACCCTTTCATGCATGGTGTCCGCTACAGTAGACAGACATTCAGGATACATTTTATACCCTTTAGGTTGCAGTACCATGTCCAGCTACCAGGTGGTAAATTCCCAAATTCTTGTCTTAAGTTTCATAAAAATACTATCTTTGCATATTTTTACCATATTGAGATATTGCATCATAAATCCAAAAAAGCCAACAAAGGGCAAATTGGGTATTGTGCCTGTATTCAGGTTTCACATAATTTAGTATTTTTTATTTTAAATTTTGATGTAATTCATAAGTGTATAGTTTGATTAAACAGCAATAATACTTTAATTTACCCTTAATAAATGTTTGTCAAAGACGTGTTTGTGGATCTTTATCAGGTTTCACTAAATTACTATTTATACCGCTGATGCATGGCGTCCATTTTACTGGACAGATGTAAAACTCCCTCAAAATATAACATCGAAGAAAATGACCATGATTTTTCACTTGTTTGAAAGTAAGAACAAACATCTTAAAAAGTATTCCTTAGTGATTTAATAATTCATGCATGAAAGGGTTAAACAAGTGAGTAGTGTGATGTGCCCTTTGGAAACATTTCAGACAGAAATTGCACTCAAGAATGAACCAAATACGTCCATGGAGCATAAAATCATCTTAAAGGAAAGGTGTAAATGTGTAACGAGTTTTTGCAGAGAGATTCTTTGCATACTTATATTTTTCTCATAATAACCAAGGCTTGAGGAACATTTTGATGTGTTGTTTTGGTTTCTTGCAGAGCCCTAGAAAAAGAGAGAGAGTAGTGCCATTGAGGCGTCAGATTGCAACAGGCTCATGTGGTTCATGTAGCAGCCAAATATTTCCAAACAAAGCTTGGCGGGTCATTTAAATGAACTGCTTAGCCGCGGATCCGGCAACTACTTACAAAATATTTTTCGTTTTTTTACATTCATATATTGATATAGATAAATTCCAACGTGACACATATTCTGTGTACATGAGTAGGAACATTATTATTGCCTACACGTAAATTGACCTTCAATAAATGTGAAAATCATACCTTCCTCATGGGAATCCTATTGCCTCGGTCATGTTGTTTGGAACTATCGAGGGCTCCCATGATCCGCCATTGCTGTTAAACAATTGGCCCACTGGCGTCTACAGAGTTGACGTAACTCTCTTTCCACTGCTTTGTTTTTGTCTCTCTTGTCATACACCTTTTCATATATAAATCTGACATCAGTGTAACATAAATATTCTGATAGCTCAGGTTGTTCTGAAATGAAAAGATGTTTTTAGTTCCATTGTGACAAGACAAGGTTGAGGTTTTACATGCATTCTTACAAAAAAAAAAAGTTACCTGTGGCAGCCCGATGGCACAGCAGAGTGCGACGGTAATGCCGATGTTGTCGCTCATCCACAGGTTGACTGCATGGATACAGCCTCTCACGTGGATCAGCTCATTGAGAGTTTCCCGCTAACGATGAGACCAGAGACAAAGCAACATGGACTTAGTTTGACAAAAACCTGGACAGCTGTTGCCACAAAACACAGAAGTTACAAACAGTAGAAGTTATAAATAAACACTCGTTATGTTTTGGGACTTGGCTGGCTTGTAAATATTTGTGTGTAAGAGGTGCCTCAGCATGTACGGCCTCACCGCTGCTGTGAGAGTAATATGAGTCTCACTAAGGCTCGCAGAAGTGTTCAAACTTTGAGAGACTGACAGACTGCACAAAATAGGAATAAGATACTATAACTATGCCTCAGAGACTCTCCTCTCTTTAGTTTATGTCCTAAACTCAGATCAATAAGACGTGTGAATGCCTGTGTCTTTGACAGAGTGGAAGGCTGCTGATATAAAGGATGAAAACTCATTATTTCTGTTGTCATTTTATCATTTTATCCTTTTCCAAAATAACTGTCAACAGTGAACATGTCCACAATCTACACTTCTCATTGTAATCAAATTGAGTTGGTCTCAAGCTACAGATACTTCAGCATTTTAATAGATGAATCCCACTCTTATACCTCACACATTCAGCAGCTGGTAAAGAGCTTAAAGCTGAGAATGTTGTTTTTTTTATGGCTGTTTGTTGTTTGTGGAAATTATATTTAAGGGATCACCAACATTTTTTTCTTTTCATGTCTTGCCTCCCTCCTGAGTCCATGACAAGCAGATAGACACCATTCTTTTGACTGTGCATGACAAAGAAGAGACGGGCAGAGCTCACCCACTGCTAATTAGCTTAGCTCAAACACTGGGAGTCAATGGGTAGTGTTAGCCTGCCTCTGCCTACAGTCATCAGATAAACCCTTAAGCCACTCTTAACTGTGTTTAGAGAGACCAAGACCAACACTTAATGTAATTTTCAAAAAAATACATATGAAATTAAACCGCAGGGTGCAGTCGCTAACCACCGCCAAAGTGCTTGTATGTAGGTCAAGAGACAAAGCCTCTGTTTAGGAGTGAAGGAAGATAAAACGATGATTGTAAGAGATAACGGAACATAACATGCTAAAAAAACAAGTCACAGCAAGCACACAGGACTGTTAAGAGTTGCTGAAGAGTTTATCTGATGACTTTAGGCAGAGGCAGGCTAACGCTACCCATTGACTCCAGTGTTTGTGCTTAGCTACTTAGCAGTGGGGGGTGCTCTGCCTGTCTCTTCCTTGTTTCTTCACGCGCAGTTGAAAGAATGAAGACCATCTGCGTGTCACAAACTCGGGAGTGATGCAAGACATGTAAAGAAAATAAATGTTGGTGTATCCCTATTCCAGTGCTGCTGCTTATTTTGGCACTCTTGTTTTTTAAATCTCAATGAACTTTTTTCCAAGTTTAATAAAGGGTTGAATAAAAAAATACAATAAAATAGGACCGATGAGTTATTACATCTCTACTCTGATTCAAAATACAAATACAGACTTAAATTGGGTTGTGAAAGCAATGGAGAAGTTAAGGTCTCAGTATTTGTCAGAGAATGATCATTTTTAGAGAGAGTTGATTTAATGACTGGTTAGTTTTCTTACCTGCTGACTCAATGTATTGTAACCACACAGAGTGTTGATGACCTCTCCCACCTGTTGAAGGAATCAAGAGAGAGGGTCAGATACAAGACTTCAAGCAAATGAGTTAAGACTACAGGAGAGAGCACACGAGGGGGGTACAATATTTGGAGTGTTGCACATTATTATGGGGTATTCTTGTCCCCCACCAGTTTTGAGGTGTTGATGATGAGCTATGAGCTGTTCAGCTGTCACACAATACTTTGTGGGCATATGTGGCTCAGTCTGATAGTCACTCTGTCAGTATTTGGAGAGTTGCAGGTTGAGCCGTCTCATGTCAATGTGTCCTTGGGCAAAACACTTAACCTCAAGTTGCTCCCACTGCTGCGTGAATGTGACGACTTTCAAAGAAACTCTGAACCATCAGTGAGTGAATGTGAGAGCAAATGAGTGTGAATGTGTAGATGTGAAGCTGCTTTGAGTCGTCAAAGAGTCCAGAAAAGCTCTTTATGAGCTCAAGTCTGTTTACCACTTTGTAACCTCCATTATTAAAACTCTCTTTAAACTCTTGGATTATTTCACATGGCTCCGTATGTCTGAAAGAAGAGACAGTATTTATTTTTCTTCAAAGTTTAAGTTCAACAAAGTAGATTTCAAGAGTTTATAGTTCTGATTGATGAATAAAATGCTGTTTTGATATTGCTATCATGAACGAAAGGTCAGGAGTTCTGGCACAACTTCACCAACTTTCAAGGTCCTTGGAGAGAAAAAGGGTCCCTCCCAATTGCACCCCTAGCCCTTGGTTTTGCCTGCCATACCTAGTGAAGGGGTGTCCCAATTCTCTGTAAGGTTAAGGGGGAGGGCTACACAGCCCTTGAAACACAAACCGGGACCTCACCTGAAAGGAAGGGGTATGAGAAATTTCCCATGATACACTGCGCCCACTGACAAGATGGCAGAGCGGAGACCGAAGGAAGTGCATAAATGTAAGTATTTAAACATAATAACTGATTTTCATAGTATCGTCGCAGACAGACAAAAGAAAATTAAAAAGGCCCAAGCAAAAGGTGACACCATGGGAGACGTCATCTTGGAAGTGGATAAAGAATTGTCGCGTCTGCCTACAACACAGCCAGCGAGCGGCTCTGGCTGATGACATAACGGGAATCGAGTGGCATCTTGTTTCTTAGGAGTGTTTTCACCCCTTCCCCTTGGCCCTCTGTTTTGAGGGCCAAGGGGAAGGGGTAGACGAAGGGGTAAGACAAAGGGGGAGGGCTAAGGTGTACAATTGGGATTGACCCAAAGTCTTGAAGAGATCAGAAGAGCTCCAGCAACACGTAGTTCAGGAAATAACTGTATTAGACCGATGCGTTTCAGCTCGCGGCCTTCATCAGGGTCTTCAGAAATGCATTACAAACAACACTTCGGTAGGACAGGTTTAAAAAAAATATATAAAATAAATTTTTTTTAAAAAGTTCAATAGTTACAAGATTTGACCAGTCATATGCAGCCACATCTGGGACAGCCAATAGAGCGGCTGCTATCTTCAATGAAAACAGGAACAAAATGATGATTTATGTACAGCAAATGTGAATGGTCCTATTTAGAGAGTATGCACGAGATGTCACGGTCAGTGCAAGTGAGTGGAACAACAATTAAAATGAAAAGTTTCAAGTTTTTGTTATAATTATTGAAAAATGTTCACCAGTCAAGATCCTCAGCTGATGTCTAGAGCCCAATTCACAGTGCCTTCACGCAAAAGAGCAGCAACAAGGTTCTGCTGTATTTACATCCAGAGACATTCACATTAATCCCCTGAGAATGTGATATCTGTGTCTATTCACGCTGCAATCCTCTTGAAACTGCAGTCAAATACACACAAAGGTAGAGAGGCTCACTCGCAGCGCTCCTGTCTCCCACTGAGTCAGCGTTTCAGTGTTAATCTTGACAGCACTTTTTAATGTAGTTTATTTATGGTCTTTTGCCTAAAATATCTTTTAGTTTTAGTCAGAATTTAGTCATCTAAATTGTTTTAATTTTAGTCGAGTTTTAGTTGATGAAATTTCACAACATTTTAGTTGATGAAATCTACTGTAAATTTAGTCGACTAAGATATGAAGTGTCAAGTCTAAGACATTTTTTCAGGGCTGTCAAAATTAACGTGTTAACGCGGATTAATCCATCATAATGTTTAATGATTGAACATTTTAACACAATTAGCCTGTATGCAGCACAGAATGACTCAAAATTCCTTAAATGTCTCCGGCAAGGCGTTTCAGGCAGCTTTGTCCCAGTAGCCTTGCCGTAGCGCATGTTTCTGCACGTGCAAATAGGCAGTTGATCCGTCAGAAACAACCAATTCGAACTGGAAGAGGAAAAGCAGCACGGGGGCCCTGGCTCTCAGTGGGAAATTTCAATACAACAAAATGCAAGATGTAACCCTGGACTGACATACAGTTCTATGCACACTCTGCAGGAAGGAGTTTTCTTTTCACCAAAGCACTTCCAGCTTCAAGTACCACATTAACGCAAAGAATGTGTCAGTCGGGAATCCTGCTAGCACTTCTGCTAACGCGTCGTCCAGCTTGCAACAAACCACCCTCACGTGATTAATATAGATTAAAAATTAATGAGATTTAATCATGATTAATCGAAATTTATCCATAGCAACCCTGTGACTAATCTGATTAAATTTTTTAATCTTTTGACAGCCCTACATTTTTTATGTTTCCTTGAATTTCTGAAGTCATGTTTTACACTTGGATAAAATGAACTAATAACCCTCTATTGAATGCTAGTAAAGTCTGAATGTATAAATAAACAGAAAGAAATTGAACTTTTGTGTGAAATGCAGTCACCTTTATTTAGGCTAACTGGCAGAGCATCTCAGTTACAATACCAGAACTGACAACAAACAGTGAACCTGCTCTACATGAATATATCAATTCATAAAGAGAGGAGCTCTGATTGGATCGCTCCACAACTTATCCCACCACCACCAAACTAAGGCAGCTGTGATTGGATGTCTCTCTTAATTCATCCAACCTTTCCACACAACCAAAGTAGCTCTGATTGGATATATTCCTAACTTGTCCCTACTTCCTACATGACCAAATTAGGTCTGATTGTTTTAAGTCTCTGTCAAACATTTTAGTCTAGTTTTTATCTGTTGATAAAAATGTCGGTTAATTTAGTTTTAGTTTTTGTCCATGTGCACTTGTTTTTATTAGTTACTGTCTAGTTTTCATCAGGGGAAAAAAAGTTGTTGACGAAAACTATGACGAAAATAATTAATCAACAAAATTAACACTGCAGTGTTCCCCCCTCTCTTATATCCCGCCTCTTTTACTACCACTGGAGGCTGAACAAAGAGGGGGTCAGCCCCTTCCCCCCATTCAACCTCCAGGATGTTCATAGTGGAGGGGTGAACAGTACACCTTGAGTATGAATTGGGCTACTAAAACATTTGAAGCGCTAACATCAGGTATTTAACAAAGACGAGGCCGTAATACAACAGCAGATGGTGTCAATTTTTGCTTTTTTCATTACACCAATCATCAGTATCTTAAATGATGTGGCACTGAAGACATTAAATCATGTTTTCATGCTTGTAGTCGACATGCAACCCAGACAACGGCTGGTTTGGCAACAAAAAACAAATAAAAAGCTAAGTCCGCAGATTTAATGCAAATTGATGAAATAATTAAACTGATATGACTTCCATTTGGCCAATCATTGGAAACGAAAGCATCTGGCCTGTTTGTGTGTCACTTTGAAAATGAACTGGAGGAAATGACAGTAAAACAGATGCTCCAACCAAACACCCAGAGGAAGCCTGGTTACATCGATATCACTTTAGAAGAAACACAAATCTCACAGATACAGAGTTAGAGTCAGTAAAGGACTTCCTCCTACTACTCAGGCATGTTAATGCTGCATTTTAAACTAAACTTTATGGGCCAAAGTTATATGTGTTCATCTTTAAACGTAAATAAGACAAGAACATACACATTGTGTGATGTACATTATTAAAAAACAATTAGGCCAACTTAATGTAACTTAAAAAAGACAGCATTTCTCAGGTGAATCAAATTTGTTACACTGTTTGTTACCGCCAAAATTAATTACTAGTTGTTGTACCTGCCACTCAGTGAGTGGAACTGCAATATGCAACTGCCCTCTGTGGAATTGTAAGTGTACTTAATAAGCACTGCCAGAATAACCTGTGTGAATAAGAGAGTAATGATCACTGTGGAGCAGCAATTCAGCAGATGCTCTTTCAAACAATCAGGATGCATCTTTGTTCACAGTCCTCACTTCACTCCTGCAGAAGACACTCTGAGCTCCTCCATCCTAACCTCCTCACTCCTTCATCCTCGCCTCTACCAGATACATTTAAGTACCTGAAAGACCTGTCATCACGGGGGAGGAAAAACAACTTCTGGGTTGCTGGATGAAAGAGGAAGTGAGGATGGTCAAAGTAATGTAATGACAGGTACCCGGGGTGAAATGTGTAGCTTTCAGGGTAAAGGTCAAGGTGATATATACATATATATAGCATATATAGCATAAATGAGTACGCCCCCGATTAAAAGTAATGTAGTAATGTAGTAATCAATATCTAAATGAACAAAAGAACAGTTTCCAAAGTTTGGACAAAGCCGAGCCGACTTTTGTTTGACCATAAGATGAAAACAGGGGTAATATGATAACTAAAATTTAGCTTTGCTCCCACCCCTTTGATTGGGGTGTACTCATTTTTGCATCCTGATCTTAAATTGAGAGAAATACTTTTTTGTGTGTAACTTAAAAAATCTTGTTTGCAATCAGTGGCCCACATTTTGGGGAGTATTTTTGTGGTATAGTATGCCATAGAAAATGTTGATTTTTAAAGGAAACTAAAGGTTTACTGACAAATCTGAAGGGATGTACTCATTTATGCTGAGCACACATATTATATATATATATATATATATATATATATATTTTTTTTTTTTTTTTCCCCAATATTTGATTAATTCCCATTTTTTCCCTATTCAGGGGACACTTGCAAAATGAAAGAATTTATTGTTTATTTCTTTATTTCATTTTTTACCCAGCCTGAATAAATTTACACTTAAATCACAATTTTTCATCCTGGTTGTCCTTTCCCACTCACACTGCCTGCCAGCTACAAGTGTAACAAATTTGTTTGTCAACGGCACAAACAAATGTTTCTACCCGCAGCACTGTGCCAACAGTAAAAAAGAAAACACCTCACTATAAAAGCCAGCAGTTAAACAGGCACACAGATGAGAGTGAATGCATGTTAGCGTTCAAACAACATGGAGCCTGAAGAAGAAAACAGAGTCTGTGCTGCTGGAAGAGCATGGAGCACTGCTCTCAACACTCTGCATCAGCTCTATGCTGCCTTTACTTATAGTTAGGCTTGGAAATTTATATGACTTATTTATACAAATGTCATCATTAATTCTGCTTATTAATCAGTCTGGTTCTTTATTGATTTGCGTGTCAATTCCTCTGGATTTTTTGTGTGGAAGGAAGGAGCCCTGTGCAAGTCTTCAGTGGTAATGTCAGACACATGGTGCTCCTGATACCTAATGTAATGCAGCAAGTGACTGAATGTTTGACAACAATGGCGGCTTCTGAAGCGGTTTCCGTGGATACGGCAATATCTGCGGTTTTATCAGAAATGGACTCAATTTCTTCCTTAAAAGAAGAGCACTGAACATTAGGGGTGTAAATCACCAGTTTCATGACGATACGATATTTGCCAACGTTGATCGATGTTTTGAGTTTTCATCGATTTGACTGGATCGTTGCTAAACCAATCGATGTATGATCCAGATCGATGGATCCTTACACCCCTACTGAACATCACGTAAAGCTTTTCTTATGGGAAATCATGGTTTTTGCTCTTCTCCTGACCGGGGATCACTGCTGGGAAACTGGGAGAGATGTAGAAATCCTTCAAGGACGATGCCAGTTAGTCTATGGTCATCATGGTTACTCAGCGATACCTGGCGAAGTATGCTCTTCTCAGAAGTTTAAGGGGAGAACTTGGTGGGGGTTGTCGTTGACAAGGTTCATGTCACATAAGTGGTAAATGATACATCTGTGTGGTATAATTTAATGCAAGACGATAGTCTAAGGACTGAAACGTAGTTTAGGTCTAGCTGCTACTTCATACTGTGGCTTGATATGGATTGGTCTGTTATGAGCGTGACTGGCAGACCAATCGTCCAATCACCAGCTGCCGTTGTTTTTGAAGGTTCAGCTCTCTGAAAACTTTTTCTATGGGCTCTTCTCCAGATGGACGAGTAAAATATCCCCATGATGGATATATGGAACTGTCCATCTGGCGTGTCAGGTCAGTTCGAGTTTGATTTGGGGGAAAAGTGACAGCCTTAGTAAACATCTGTAGAGGCGTTTGAGGGTGACAACTCAACTGTGTGATGGCATCGGTTTGAAGCATTACATTGTTCCTTGTCAAATCTTAATGTATCTCGACTGTTGATTATGGACGGTAGCTTATGAGAGGACGCCATTTGTGGCTCTTTTGAGTCTAACAGCAGCTACTGGCACACTGCCTTGGCTTGTGATGGAAGTTGTTTATGGGTATCGTTGCGTGTTGTCTCACATCCCTTTAAGCTGCCCTTTTTCTCCTGACATGTGGCCAGGTTGTGCTGATTGTTTCATTAGTTTACCAAAGTTGTTGTATCATGAAAACAGTGTCTGTACTAAATGCACTAACATAGCCAAGACTAATGACTGTTCACAGGAGGCAGCGTAAGGAAGTGTGCGAGGAAAGGCTGGGAAACATGAAGTTCTTAATTAACAAAGCATGCAGAACAAAGTGGAAGGAATTAATAAGCAAGAAGACTAATGACATTGATTCCTTAAGCTTCTTGTTTTTTAATCTCAACTGGAATTGGTTTTCGACCATTATGGTATATTCCGAGGTTTAGAAAAACTGACCCAACATTAATGTTTTATGGGACTTTTTTTGATTGATTGCTTTATTTTATGCATTTTGCTTTAACTCACCTTATGGCGAACACAACAGGTATATGGTACCCCGCAGGCAAGTGGACCGGTGCCATTGCAAAAATGATACTGGTTGACTCCCCAGTCCTTATACTCGTCCCCTCCACAACATGAAAACTGAAAGAGAATCATGAGGCACATTGTAACACAAAGACATGGAGGCTGTGATTCTCATTCTCATCTCAAAAGTAAGACTGAGATCTATGAAATCTTCAAAAAAAACACCAGTTCATCGAGTGTCAGCCTGGGAACATTCACCATGCTGTTTTTTCCCACATCACTAAACAATGGTCTGACCTTTCAGGCAAATTTCAAAGCAAAGGCAAGAGACTGTGCAGATGTGAAGACAGCATACATGAAAAGAACTTTCTGACAGTCAATGACAGGCCATTAATGTGACATGTAGAACAGAGAAATTCAATTGACTCTGATCCTCTGACTTTAGCTGCGTGGTCGATCAAAAGCCACACCAACTGTGCAGACAGGACACTTAAACCTCAAAGTGAGGACTGGAACAGCTAACAGAGAGATTCAAAGCACAGAACAGACTTCAGAGACTTGGGTTGGTAACAGTTTAGGTCCCAGTACTGATGAAAAGAGCTGCCTGTTCACATCCTCTGGGGTCCTTATGAAAGGTACTGAACATTCATCTGGAGGACCTCTGGTCACTCTGATATGTCTGGCTCAGAAGTGGCAGCCCCAGGGAGGATCTCAATCAAAACATAACCACAAATGATTGGTTGAAACCAGGGGTGCACAAAATGGGATTTATGTTGATATCTGATATTTCCAAACGCATTATTGCCAGCACAAAAATTTTTCTTCAAGAGCAGAGTCTTGACATTATGAAAAAGAGCTTGTTGCTTTCAATGTGAGTATTTTTTGTGTAAGTAACAGAACAAAAATTAAAAACTCTTAAAAAAATGAACATCTGCCTTGTTAAATGCACATTTGCAGTGATGACAAGGTGAAGCAATCTGATACGTGTGTGTATTTTGCTGATATTATTGACCATTTGCATGGACAACTAAAACGATGTCTTCCAGCATGCAACTTAATGGACGTTTACTCTAAATGAATAAATAAAAATGCCTTGTTAAATGCACATTTGCAGTGATGACAAGGTGAAGCAATCTGATACGTGTGTGTATTTTGCTGATATTATTGACCATTTGCATGGACAACTAAAACGATGTCTTCCAGCATGCAACTTAATGGACGTTTACTCTAAATGAATAAATAAAAATGCTCCTGTGGTAAACTTTGACCTTCATATCCAACTATAGTTAACTACTGATGTGTAGTGGACTGTTCTAACAAGGCTGTAAATGTCAGTTTTATATCTGTGAGTCATTTTATGAAGCTTAAACTATCATACGCATCAGAAGCACTTTGTGGGCTGATGCTTATGCTAGCAATCATCAACCAAACTTATCACTATTAACATGGCTGTGTCTTTATGAAATCAACAATCAGTGTAAGCCGAATACTCACTTTGGATATAACCTTTCAGGCAGCCCTTCTGATTTGTCTTTTGAGTTTGACAAACGTTGATTTCAGTCTGTACAAGCTACTGGTATCCTCAGATTCTGAAACATCCTACAGGGTTTTTACCAAGTCACAGTGGTATTTCACCATAGTTGACAACTGAAGACCTGCATCCACAGGTAACCTGGATGTTCTCCTGTCCTCCAGTTCCCACTGAGGTTTGTGTCATTTATCTTTCAAACCCTCTAAGTCTCCATTAGCAGATATTCTTGCTGTGTGTACTCCATATTCATAAAAGTCTCCTCATGTAGCCAAAAAAACAGTGGCCATAATTCCTAAAAAAGATCACCACATTATCTCTCTGGACAGTGGTTGTTTTTCCTCTTTTGAGCCTCCCTGTAACAGTCGATCCACATGCTGTCTGACTGCTGTGCAGCAGCTATTTCAGTCAGCATACACTCATTATCCGTTTGTGAGTCTTTGTAAGATGTCCAGACAGAGTAAGTGACATTTTTGTTCCTCATTAATGATACTTTCTGTTACTTTAGTGGCTCAAAAATGCATCTCTGCCATTATTATTGGCTAAAATGTGTTATAGTCTATCGACAACTGCAGAACTTCCACTGTTCAAAGAACTGAGTGACATCATGTTAGTCACGTGCCTGCAAATTGTCAATCTGAAATATCTATGGCCAATAATTAGCTATAAATATTGGCAAAAAATTCAATATCTGCAAATACTGATATTCAACTTTGTAGGCCAATATCTGCCTACATGGCTATTGTATTGATAACACTGTCCTATCCTAGTTGAGACCAGCGATTGTGAAACCATTGAGAATAACACACAGTCACAGTTTTCACAGTTGCCTGCAAATTTGAGATTAACTCACAAACGAATAGCTCACTCACAACTGCGAATAAGTTTTTATTGTTCACTTAAAGAGCTGTTCAAAAGACTCGACTTGTTCGCGAACATCACATCTCTAGCACAAACCATCACGGAAGTACGTCAACAAAACAAAGCCTCTGTTTACAAGTAGAAGAAGTTAATGTGATGAAAAGAGAAAATAACATAACGCAGCAAAAAATGAGTTGCTGAAGAGTTTATCTGATGACCGTAGGCAGAGGCAGGCTAGCTATATGCTTTGACTCCCAGTGTTTGAGCTAAGCTAGTTAGCAGTGGGTGAGCTCTGGCCGTCTCTTTCTTGTTACTGCACACAAAGTCAAAAGAATGGGGTCTATCTGCTTGTCATGGACTCGGGAGTGAGGCAAGACACGAAAAGAAAAAAAAGCTGGCGTATCCCTTAAGGTAAAAAACTCAAAGCACACCATCTTCGTATTCTTGTAAAGTGTTCTTTGAAACAAGTGCTGCGGTTGTTTATCAGTCCATATGTGTTTATTTGTACGAATTATTGCCAAATAGATCTGACAAACAGCGGCATTGTCAACAAAATATTTATCGGCATAATTGAAGAATGTCTTTAAAACTTTAATTTTTCAAATGTAACACATTTTTCAATAGATTTTTCATGAACAAAAGAGAAAAAAGTACTAGTTTCTTTAATCCATAACATGTATTACCTTTTAAAGATGGTGTTCCCTCAAACATTTTATAAAGATGTTTTTAAGAATTTCCTGCAGTATATTGAAATATTTGCACCTATCAATGAACCAAATTTACAATTTAATATTTTTTCTGTTGTATAAGAGTATTAATAACTCAAGTTTCCCAAAGTCTCAAGGAATATCAAGACTTCCCTAAAGGCATACCAGTGTTCCCACAGCATTTGAGAACCAGAGGTCTAGATAATCAATTACCTTTTGTTGCACGTAATCCAAGATGTTTTTAAAGTCCAGATCATCATAGTAGTGTTTGATTCCTTCTCGTATGCTGCTTTGAAACAAGGCAGAGGTCTAGTAAAAAGAAGAAAAGCAGAAACATCACAGAATTATCATCAACAATGAAGAGGCAGTTGTGTAGACTCTTAAAGATGATGCTAACCAAAAAGTAATTAAAGGTCTGGATATGCAGAGGTTGAGATTGTAGCAGAATGCATCTGAATACAGTTTACCTTTTTCTCAAAGATGAGTGCTGTAGTGAGAGCAATCGCCTGGAGGAGCAGCAGTACGCAGAGAACGCAGAGAAACTGCACAGACAGAAAGAAAACAGAGTTTAACAACTTATTATTTGATTTAAAAAATGATTCAATATCAACAAAAAATCAGGGGAGGAAGGAAACTCATTATATCAAGTTACTGTGATTGTTTAGTTTAGTTTATTAGGAGCCACATTAGCTTTAGCCTTCTTCCTGGGGTCCACAAAACTTTTGCAGAGTGAGACAGGAAGTCTTCCAAAATAAAATCAACATTACACATTAAATAAAACATACAATATTGTTACACACATAAAGTATATAAATAAAACTTAAATTACACAAGACAAAACACAACACAGTAACACAGTTTGGACAGTTAGTAGCAGCAGCGGGATGATAGAAAGTTTTAGGTGAAGTAACATCAGCGTGGGAAGCCTGTTATAATATGTTATTAGAGGAGATAACCACAACAATTGTTCACTTTGTGATACAAGCATGAAATTTGGTACACTTATAGCCAACAGCATTCCAAAGAAAACTGGATATGGAGGCATCCTGAATTTTCAACATGGTGCCCATGGCAGCCATTTTTCAAAATGGCCCCTAATGACAACAGCTTTCTCATCAATTTTCTTATCAGGATGATAATAAAGGATGATGAAAAAATTAAAAAATGAAGAATAATTATTGTGACAGCAGTCATGAGACAATGTGATAGAGTGGATGTTGAAGCACAGCCAGGGCATGTTGGTGTCACCACTGCTGTGAGACTCAGCATGGGGTTCAGTGTCAGCTAAATACATTAGCCATTAATGTCATTATTTCTGTAGTCATTATCAATCTGCACTTGGCCTGCCACTGTGAGTCAGTAGGTCTATGTGGTAGTCAGGGAATGAGCCATTTCAGGCAGCTACTGGCTCTGTAAAGGGGGGGGGGGGGGGGGGCCCTGATGCCATGGACTTTACGTCTTGTGCATAGAAGTGTTCTCTCATGTGGAGGAGACATGTAAACCCAATGAAAGTCGCATATAACTCCAAAACAAATCTTTAAATTGCAACTAAATTTAAGTTGATACTGGTCTTTTAAATCAGAACAGGGTATCAATACAGATTGACCAACTATGGAAATTATGTTTGTGATCAACATTAAGATGTTTACTGTTGGCTTAGCTCAAAGCATTTTGGTGTGCAGCGCAGTTGTCTTTCCTATTTTTTCACCAGATGGAGTTTTATTTTAACCCAGTGCTCACACTGTTCGAACAGAAAATGAAAATGCACTTCCAAAGCGTACTAAGGGGTGTCTTCGTCTTAAATTGAGGAGTGGTCAGGGGCAAACAGCGTTCTTGTCTTGAGGATGCAGACATTTAACCTCAGCTGATTGGCAATGATGCTAACAGCCATTTTGGTTTTTCCCATATTCCGTTTTTTTTCGGGTTTTAATTTTTTGAGAATTCGGTTTTTAGTATTTTACACAAATTTAACCCTGAGATGCAGTAAAAAGTAATGAAATAGAACCACTCACTCTTCAGGTGGTCCTCACATGTATCTTTGCGGCTCCAGTCAACAGTATGTTGACAAAATTTACGGACCATTTGATCACCTGACACATAATAATCGTTGGGAAACTGCTTTGCTCTGTACTTTGGAGTCAGCCGGGATTTTCGGCACTTCTTTGCCAACTTAACCGGTGTCTCAGGCAGCGGCTTCGACATGTTTACATTGTTAATGAGGGGAGGAGGAGGGGGAGTGAAGCGTGCACTGTTCCCAGCCTTAGTGACCCCCTGGGAGCTTTTTCCAAAGAGATATGTTCCTTTTTATTCCAAAAAAACAAACTTTTACGGAAAATGTCGGCCATTTCCGTGATATTTCGTGTTTATATTGAATTCTGCTTTTAATATCCAACTATGTGATCTCGTCTGCGATTCCGTGATCGCAGATTTTATAGGGCCCTATGGTTGGTATATAACCTCTCATCCTCAACATCTTTTTAAAATTAAAATGTGGTCTACCTCTGATACTTAAAACCAAAGCCTAAAACATTTAAAGAGACTTATTACATTACTTTGTGACACAGCTGTTGTAGTTTAACACTTAAATGTCACTATATTTATTCTTTTCAACACATGAACCTAAAGAATTACATTTTCAGGTGTTGATGTGATTTAATTTTCTGTCTCGAGCCTTCATTTATGAGTCATTTAATAGTTATCATTGGAATGGGACATGCAAACAGGGCTGAACCCTTCTTCTTTCAGTCCTACCATGTGGAGCAGCGTCTTATTGTCCCTGAGGGATCCAACCATTCCCACGACCGACACTGTAAACATCACCAGGCCCAGAAGGATGAGCACCACGGCAGGAGCCAGAAAAAGACCTTCTAGGGTTCGATTCTTCTGCCTCTCCACTTCGGCGTACACTCCCACACAGAGCACACAGAGACCCATCAGCTTAAAAAGAAAAGGAAGAGGAGAGGGGGTGATTCATTTCCTTTTAAACCATGTTTGTATGACTCTTGAGATATATGCTGTGGCACTTCAGACACTGTTAACTCCAACACAGGCCTGTTCGGTTTTATTTAATGAATTCACTCTCATCTGGAGAAGCAGACCCCTCCAGTCACATATCTGACTGATTCAATTTCTCTCTGCAGGATACATGACATCAGCTTTCATGTCAATAGCATGTCAGAACAGATGAATGCAGGACTCACAAACATACTCTGAATTTATTACAAGGCAAACAGCAAACTAAAAATGACAGGGTATGTGGAAACAGTAACAAAGTCAAAGTCACCTTATTTTTTACAGACAACTAATATCTAAAGGAAAGTGAAGAATCCCCCAAAGACCTGATCACCTCCCAAGTTTACTCGCCTCGATTACAGATCAAACCTTCTATAATAGGGAGAATTAAGGCATGAGTTGCCAGGTAAGTAAGACAGCTTAAGGGTGTTTTCACACCTGAAAGTCCAGACCAAGGTCAAGACCAATGTCCATGTTTTTGTTACATTGCATACATTTGGTTCGGTCTGTTTGGGTTTCACATTGTCATTATTGCAAACGGACTAACAGACTTTATGTGACGAACCTATGTGACATTGTCATCAACTACGTGTTTTGTGTGTCTCTGTAGCTTACATTGGTCATTTGGCCGGCAGGCGTCTGACATCAACAGGCTGAATAACGTGAGTCTTGAATGTTGCGTCATTCCCACTAGGGCTGAATGACTTTATGAAAAGAACTAGTCGCGATTTTTCTGGCAGATATTGTGATTCAATTCGATTCACTATTTTCTTCAAATCAAGCTTTAGTGCAATAATTACTATGTTTACAGTATAGATAACAGTAAGGAAATCAATGATCAAAAGCACATAACACATTATTCATCATCTAATATTGATAAATAATCTGTTTCCATAATAATTCTGTTTTTTTATTGAAGGGATACTCCAACTTCTACTCCTAAACAGAGGCGTTGTGTTGTTGACCTGCTTACCAGCACTTCTGTAAATGCAAATTGCCTGCAAATTTGTAAAATAGTTGACACAACAGATCCTGGGTCAGTCAGGAGTGCTGCAAAAAAATTGCAGCTTTGGTGATCACAATTGTGTTGTCTGAAATTGCGATTTCAATCCACAAATGATAAATCGTTCCGCCCTACTTCCCACCATCATATAACTGATGATTTTCTACTACCAGTGACAACTTGAAGAGCTGTACATCAGGCTGGTCTGAGTTTATCTTATGAGTTTTATCATTAGACGACAATCTGACATCTGACCAAATATAATACATTTGGTTTCCTCTTCTCCCCATGTTCTTCTGAGGCACATTTTGTTTTGACTGTTTTTATTATTATTTTTTTTTTCATGTAGTCATGTCGTAATTCCCTGTAATTGATACGAATGTCTAAACCTTTCAAATTAATGCTTTAACACTGGGCATGAACCAGATCATAGTTCTGTTTGGTCCAGACCGAGACCACCTCTTTTGGTCGGACCAAGGTCCAGGGGAGGTTTCACATCTATCATTTTGTTTTGGACCAAACAGAAAAGTCAGAAAGTCTGGACCAAACCATGTTGGTGTGAAAACCCTCTAAGAAAGCGGCCTAATGATTCTGCTATGAACAGCACAGGCCCCAACAACTGGTTCTCACACCTTTGGAGGCAAAGCCACATAAAGTTTGAGTATCATTTCATATGGTACAGCCAGAGTCAAAAAAAGGTAAGTCTGAAAAGTGTTGTGTCAATAAAAGTATGTATACTTTAGTTTGATTTAAATTTGAGGGTTCGTTTTTAATGTATGATACGTGGTGGATTTATGAACTTTTAATAGTGTATTAAAATAGGCATATGTCTATTTTAATACACTATTAAATGTATATTTCTAATACTGAAACATCTGGTGCATTAGTGTGGCAGATCATGCTGGGGCCTCACTGCAAGAAGGTGGTTGGTTCGATTCCCCATAGTTGTGTGGAGTTTGCATGTTCATTCGGTGCATGCATGGGTTTTCCCTTGTGTTCCTCCCACAGAGCAAAATCATGCTTGCTCGGTCAATAAGTGACTCTAAATTTCCATGTAGTATGAATGGTTGTCTGTCTCTCTATGTCATCCCTGTGATTGGCTGGTGACCAGCCCAGTGTGTACCTTGTCTCTTGCCCTTTGTCAGCTGAGATAGGCTCCAGACCCCCACGACCCCTGAAGGGATAAGTGGTATAAATAATCGAAATAACTGATGGATGGACAATGTCTTAAGTGTCCCATATTAGCAAATATGGTTTGGTACTTTGCAACAGTGTTACGGTGCAAATGAAACCACATGTAACTGTCATGTATTCATAAACCTGATCAAACAAGAAAACAAAATTCTATTTCACCACAGAACCACAGAGTTGCCAAAGTAAACTCCAAATTGAAGTTAACTTCCAAAATTCTCAGTAATAGCAGATCCCACCATTTAATCAAACTAGCCCTAACAATATTATTATTATCACTAATAAATATTCTTGGAATGTTTTGTGTAAAACTAGTGACATGATAGAATTCAGAGTCAAACCAAACAACATAATCTGGGCCCTTCAAAGCAGGTTTTTCCTGTTTGTACTGTGATTCCTTTTGTCTCAGATGGGTTTAAAATCATGCTGGATTAATGGCTATTATTGAATAAATCTGCCACCAGACAACATTTTGTGTTCAGTGACAACACAAACACTATAATAGTCTTACCATAGTTCCTACAGTTTCATTAAAAGACTGATAATGACATAAATAATATGAAGTGGTCTTAAGTACTGTACGGACAGAGTAAGAAATATTAAAATGTAATTTGAAGCATATCATTAGGAAAAAAAGCAGGGCATTAAAAAGGCATTTTTACTGATAAATTTAGTCATGTCATATATGTAAGAGCATATCGCTACTCTCTGGTTACATTATACTATTTTAATTGTTTGCACATTATATATTTAAACCAAAGTTACTGAAACAGATCACATCACACTCCAGCTGTTTTCTTTTTCACAACACAGTGAGGTGCACTCAAAATTCTCAGTGCTTTAGCTAATCTTAAAATACTTTTTTTTACTGACTTGAGTAGATTGATTGAGTGCCACTAACTCAAGTAAAACCTTATCAAAGTAATTTTAGTTTTATGCAGGCACAGTATTTGTACTCTTCTCCTAAAGCATTCATCTTACACCTTATATATGTTTGTAAACTGATTTTTTTACAAACTGGAAGATAGCATTTTAAGGAGATCAGAAACATGTCATATGCTGGAATGTCTTGAGTTCATAATAACACGAAACAATATCAAAAAATGACCTAATTTACTGAAATAGCATATATTAAGAAGAAAATAATTTTCCGTGTCTGTATTTTAAGAGGGTAATTTGTAAATGAGGTGAGAGACTGGGCACCCCCTAAACTGGTAGCCAGCCAATTCCAAGGCTGCATAGAGAGACAAACAAACCATTCACACACTCAATCACACCAAAGGGCAATTTGGAGTCACCAGTTCACCTGACAAGCATGTTTTTGATGAGAGGAGGCCCGAGTGCCTGGAGAGAACCCACACATGCACAGGGAGAAGATGCAAAGTCCACATAGAAAGGCCTGACCGACACAGGGTTTGAACCGACAACCCTCTTGCTGTGAGGTACTTGCACTACATGCTGTGCCACCGTGCCGTCCTATATTAGCTCAGACTATAAGTTCAATAAAATGACCTGAGTAACTGAAGAACCAGGGGCGCCACCAGACATTTTGGGGCCCCATGGAAGGACACCAGATTGGACCTCATCCCAAATAAATCATGTCTGAACAGTTTTTCAAACCAAACATCTGTAAACTGAATTGATATATAAATATGGATATATATGTATTTTTATCAGTCAATTATAGTTATAACAGTCCAGTTATTCTGATTAAAAGAGACAAAGAAGCTTCAGACGGAGCAGAAAACACCCCTCCACTGAAATTACAGTAAGTAGTGAATTAAAGTATGTACCCTGAAGAACCTTCTGCCACTTTGAGTAGGTTTGCATGATATTGAATTTTTGCTGATATCAAATATGTCAGTATTTCAAAACTTATTTTGGCCGATATCGACACTGATATATAGAAATAACTGAAAGGAGTTCTTTTAAGATCTCACCGAAGTCATAAATAAAATGTAGTTTTGACAATAACAGTAAAACAAAGTTTCATCCACACTTTTAAAAGCTAAAATACAGATTTCCTCACCTGCTGACTGAAAAACCACCATATTTCGAGAGCTTATACTCTCAATTTAAGATTAATGTGGAAAAACTCCACAACCTGTATAAGAGGCTAAAATATCGGCAGAAATGTTCATATCTGCCGATACCGACTACAGCGGCCATTTGGCTTTGTCAACTCCAAAACAACTATAAATCTCAAAACTCAAAATGGCCACTGTGGAAAAATATGCCAGTGTTCAAACCACCAAACCAAGATAAAGTTTCTTTTGGTTTATTAAGGACTGCAAACAAATTGGCTGACTTTAAGAGGTTACAATTTTTTCTTAACCTATAACTTCTTTGTTCTAAATACACAAATAATTTAAGGTGCCATTGGGTCAGATAATGCATAAATTAAATTAATCTCCTCTGATACTGTTCAACAGGGTCTCTTTTTTAAAATTAATGTTATTTTTTGGTAGTTAACTGATTGAAAGGATGCCTAAATCTTTCTTTTTTTTGCAATAAAAAACAAGGAAAGTAGGATAAAGTATTCATATGAAGAAAACTTTAAAAGCCTATGGCAAAAAGCTGATAAATAGAAATGTAAAAAATACTGACAACTTCATAATTTTTAGGGGGCCCTGTCAGTTATGGACCCTTACAATCTTCCTAACTTTACCCCCTTTGCAGCAGTGTTAACTTTGTTGACAAATTATTTTCGTCACAGTTTTCATCAACAACCTTTTGAAAACTCCTGATGAAAACCCCTGATGAAAACTCAACAGTAACTAAAAAAACAAGTGCACATGGACAAAAACTAAATTAACTGACATTTTGGTCAACAAATAAAAACTAGACTAAAATGTTTAACAGAGACTTAATCCAGTCAGACCTAATTTCATCATGTAGAAAGTAGGGGCAAGTTAGGAATATATCCAATCACAGCTACTTTGGTTGTGTGGAAAGGCTGGATGAGTTAAGAGGGACATCCAATCACAACTGCCTTAGCTTCGTGGTGGTGGGATAAGTTGGGGAGCGATCCAATCAGAGCTACTCTCTTTATGAATTGATATATTCATGTAGAGCATTCACGGTAGATTTCGTCGACTAAAATGTTGTGAAATTTCATTAAGTAAAACCAGACTAAAATTATAACAATTTAGATGACTAAATTATGACGAAAACTGAAAGATATAGTAAGCAAAACACTATAACTAAAACTAAATTGAAAAATGCTGTAAAAAATTAACACTGCTTTGCAGGACCTATGTGAAGAACCTACTAAAATTGAGTAATAATGGTTTTCTCTTGACATGAAGCCTTCCGTATTTACTCAGCAGGGACTATGAAACATTTCTTTCTCTTCTGAACAACTTTGATTTAAATATCAGAGACAGAAAGGCTCCTCTTCATCACATTATAATCTGGACCTGCTTTAATGACCAGGAGAAGCGCCTTTAAGATGCTACCATTTTCTGTCGGCAAAACAAATTACCCACACCGCAGCCCCTTTAAGTGGATCCAACGCCCTGCACCACCGTGCTGTTTGGAGCAACTGATGGCTATAAAACCTTTAATAATAAGCAAACACCAAACTGAAAACGTAAAATAAATACCAAGACTGTCACTGCATGAAGAGTGCTTTAAAATGTCCGTGCTGCACGGTGTCAGCAGCGCTAGCGTGCATCAAACGCGATCCATTCACCAGCTAGCTTGTATGCTGTCAGCTAGACCAAACCCCATTAGGAAATATGTTGATATAATGGGAATTTACTGTATCGCTTAGCTGCGAACACACAATTTAAAATCATCATTTCTTTCACTATATTCTGAGAGGATTTTGGTCTTCTGGTGTGTAAGATATACATTTAGACTACACCCTGTAGTTAACTTCAATTGATTATCAAGCATACTTTAAACAGACCTATACAGCCTTTAACTTGGACGCTCCCTTGTTACATTGAGATTTATAATTTATCTACAAAAATGGAGAGTTTGTCGTTGTTTGAGATGAAAGCCGAATTAATCATCAGGCTATATAGATTCAGCATATATCTCAATAAAACTCTTTGAAAGTGTGCATGTACCTGCAGAAGTGGATTTGTTAAAACGCTACTGTTATTACTCACGTACGGCAGGATGAGTCACTGATGCTAACGATAGGTTAGCATCCACTCTCCTGCCCTAATGCAGCTCCAGTGTTATAAGGCGTAAAAATAGCAGATGTAAGCAAAGAAAATTAAAAAAAACTTACCGAAAAGAGCATGGAATAGATATTTAGGGTAAATTTGATGAAGTAATAGAAGTGGTTGGTTTTCCTCATTTCAGAGTAGGACGGCATGGCTGCTTGAATGCGTGAAGCCAGATACTGAGCAAGCTGGATATGTTTCGTTTCGTTTAGCCTATATGGGAATAAAAATAAATAAGCAAAATAAATGCTGATATAAGTAATAAAATCCCTTCAAGAGATATGATCGAATTTTGAGCATGAAGCCCTCATTTCTGTCATACTATTGTGGCTAACCACCGACACAAAACCACTTCCGTGCGGCCGGCTGGTCCACGCTTTGTTTTGACTACATCCTTAAAGGGACAGTGCACTCAAAATTCACTGATTCATACCTCTGAACTATTCTGACATTTCTGACCTTAGGTTGAACTGTCTTGTGTTTTTCAAATGTATTTAGATTTTTGGCCATTATCCTAATCAAAAAGATAAAAGGCAGCAAGTAAAATAATGACCATAGTCAGAATGGCTAAATCAGTCTTTTTCTGTCAAAAAGTTGTTCAGGCTAAAATGCAAGTTCAAATAGCCTTTGCAGTTGCTTTCTTTTTGATTCATGCAGCAGGGGTGGGCAACTGGCGGCCTGGGGGCCACATGTGGCCACATTATGGCTGACAGATCAGTTTCAAATTACAGATTATATGAAAAGGCACACCAAAGGATCCACACACCAAAAAATGGCTCAATTCAAGGATTTTTTTTTTTTGACAAGCAGTGAAGTTTTGAGGCCACAGGGCTCTTTCTCAGACTTTTGGTGCACAAATCCCTTTGCGCCTTTTTTTATAATCACATAAAAAAAAAACCACACTACAGAATCGGCTAAATTAAATTTAGACAATAACTACAATACAACACGATGCAAAAAGCAAAATACAAAATAGAAACATGTCTCTATGATCATGGATTATTGTTAGATTTTTTGTTTGTTTGTTTTGTTCAAGTCCATTAACTTTATTAGTTTTTCTCTGACACTCTTTTATGAAGCATTTGTATTATAGTATGAAGGAAATACATAGGCCATCACAAATAAATAGTTAAAATATTTGTTTAAAAGTATAGAATTACAGAAAAACACAATTTAAGTGATTTTTTTTAAATCATTGTTTAATTGCAATAAAAATGACTGAAAATCTGCATTAATTCCATGTCTGCCTCCTTAAATATGGATTCTTGTTTTGGTCAAAGCACATAGATATGTAGTTGCATTAATTCTGTTGAAAATCCAAGGTTTATGTTTTGTTTGTTTGTTTATTTAAATAAATATAAGTGCTTGAAAAATGTATTAGACCACCACTCAATGTAATATTTATGCCACAGCTGCCCTAAATGAACAGCATTGGTAATTACCTAAATCATTTTTAAGTTTCTGTAATGGTTTATACACCAGTATGTAGAAGTTCTTTAAGTGAAATGACATTTTAAATGCTAAAATATAATTATTATTGTCATCCACGAGATTTAAAATTTACTGTTTATTATAAAAAAACAGAGAAAATAGTAAAGCACATTGTTATACTTATTTACTTGCATTCCTGAACTTTAACAATGTTTTAATAGTTAAATATTACGCTTGATATATTTCTGATGGCACAGTAGGTCCCATACGTGGACACATCAGAAAAGTATCGATATGTTATTATTAAAATCATTTCCTACTTTACCTCTATTTTACCTAAAATGTCTCATTCCCCGCCCCTCCACATAGACCTACCAGTGTGATGTCATACCATTGTTTTCTGGTCAGTTTAGTAAGTCCGTTGGCTTGCAGTAGCTGCCAATGGCAGAGGTTAGACATTTGAATGAATACAGACAATATGGGGCATAGAATATTACCTCCATAAGCCCCCCTTCTCCACATGGGCACAGCTCGCTCTGATCGGTTGACAGGTCAACTCTGTGGTTAGTGGTTAGTTGTTTGGCGCCATATTTTCAACTACTCTGCACTCATTCCACCGTCTCTACTGTGCACTTTGCTTGCTTGTTGCAATGAGCTGTAACTTCTGTCAGAAAAATGATGGGATATCACACTGGTCTGTTGAAGGGGAGCAAGGGAACAAGTCATCTAACTGTCACCATAAACATGAGAGGTCCTGATACTATGGACATTTACTAGCTACTCAACTACTCCATCCCAATGAGGAGACATGCTAGACACAATAAAGGGCATAGATAGATAGATACATAGATAGATAGATAGATAGACAGATAGATAGACGGGGAGACGGACAGATAGACAGATTGATAGATCGGTAGTTTGACTGAAAGACAGATAGATGGATGTATATACAGACAGACAGACAGACAGACAGATAGATAGATAGATAGATAGATAGATAGATAGAAAGATAGATAGATGGATAAATAGATAGATAGATAGATAGATATAACTCTTTTACACTAAAATTAGCGGGTCAGCGCGGGTTTTGTCAACGTGGGTAAACCCGCTAACAATCGGCAAGTGACTCCTTTCCCACTGCCAGCAGACCCGGGTCTAATCGCCAACAGACGAGCTGCGTGGCTGTTTTTTTTCCTCTGGTGCATCAAGCTGATGTCATCACGTTGATGACATCATCAGCCCGCCGAAACATGTCCATGTAAACAATGGAAAAGAGCATGGAAGCCATGGACAAGGTGGTCAACTGTTTTCCATACTTTGTACTTTTGTCCCTCTTTAAAAATGTACAAACTCAGCACAGACTGAACAACATTTGAGCACTGATGATACAAAGGCAGATGGAATTTGTTGCGGAGATGGCAAAGAGTCGTAAGTTACAGACGGAGGGGATGGGCGCGATGTTATGCCGTGGGCACGTTACGCCGACAACATCTGTAAATTAGCGGGTTCACCCAGGTTGGATGTTCCCACTGAAGCCGATCGGAGGCGAGCCGATAAAAACCTGTGTCGCTTGCAGGGCCAGTCGACTCGGGGTCGAAATGCCAGTTAGACCCTTTCAAACTGTCGACAGGAGCCGATTGTTTAAACAGGTTTTTTGGCCAGTCTGAAGGGGGTAATTGATAGATAGATAGATGGATTGATAAATAGGTAGTTTGACAGAAATGTAGCTGGATGGATACACAGACAGACAAGTTGATAGATAGATAGACAGACAGACAGACGGACAGACAGATGGATAGTCTTTGACGATTATTGAAGCCCGTTGCCATGGCAGTTGTTAATAATGGTCCATAATACATTAACCTGTGTTTACTTGTCTTCATCTAACTTGTAGAGAACAGAGTGACCCTCACCTGCGGTTTGTTGTTTCAGTTCTGGTTTAGCTGTGTCTCCACACTCTGGTAGAGCGTTAACTGTGGTTCAAAGAGAACGGTGAGTTAGCCTCTATTCACATGTTTCATGAGGTTACATCTAATCAATGACTGAAGTCCTTCAGTAGTCATTATCCTCTCTCAGGTCAAACATCCTCACTCAGTCTGTCTCCTTGAGCATGTCATGCTTGCTGTGTCGCCGACCCTGACCCCTTCGCTGATCCACGAGGCCTGAAGAAGAAAACAACTTTCAAGAGGATCTCAAGATGTCATGTTCATGCATTACTTCAATGACAGAAACTATTCCACTCCTCTGACTCCTCAGTGAGATCCACACTGCCAAACCACATCTCTCTAAAGGTCTTCTTCATCAGCATATCTATTGACCCCTGCACAATGATTTAAATCCTCCCTCCCCCTTGTCCAGGGGTTACTGGTGTTGTAGAGGCCCATCAAAAGTAACTAAGAGAGTGTCACAGTGCTCACAAATAATTGAGTTAAAATTTTGTGAAGGACTGTAGAGGGCAAGTTATTGGAGGCAAATCAATGAAAAGGTCAGAAATGACATCAGAAATGTCCTTGAGGAGGAGTAGCCAGAGTGGAAAACAGCCTGCAGGGACTGACGCTGGTTTGAATTCAGAAACTTATTTCTCGTGTTTAGCCATCTGAATCCAAACCTGCCTTTTTCCAAAGTGTCACTCTCAAGCACACACACACAGACACACACACACACACACATACAAAGAGCCAGTAAAATCATTGCTTAATCTCTAGAGTTGACATCATGGTGTCATATTTTTCACCAGCAACAGCATTTAAGAAAGATGAATTGAACATTGTTTTCAATTTGTGTCTGAAGTGTGAAATCAAGACTCTCTGCTTGTTTTTGTCCGAGAGACAGGATTTATGATGATATGACTTTCATACAAAATAATTATGCAAACATGAAGACAAACAGACTAAATCTTCCATATTTACCACGTCTGACTTTGTGCAATCAGTCAATCAATCAATCAATCTTTATTTGTACAGCCTCAGTTCATAACAAGTGTCATCTCAAGGCACTTTACACTAGAGCAGGCTGAATCCATACTCTTCATTTTATAGATACACATGTAAAGAAATAAATATAAATGTGTATATGTATATTTGTATATACACATACTTACATCCAGAGATGTTTCCATCCAGGCAGAGACAAAGGGACTAAAAATAAGAATTTATGATAACAACAAACTCATGGAAGCCCAGATCATAAATATGTCCTCATCATATTTGTCTCTGCCGAATATAGATACAATCCATCAATCTTTATCTGTATAGCAAATTGTTAGAAACTATGTATCATTTACTTGTTTGTCTGATTCTCAAATATTTTACATATCAGAGCTGATGTAATCCTTTGCATTTTGATGATAAACTCTGTTATATACTCTCAGTACATCTCAATGCATGTAGGCATGTAGATATGGTCGAGGCAAAGGTGATTTAAGTGACTTTGAATGTTTAATGCTTGTTGGTGCCAGAAGAGGTGGTCTGAAATTTATATATATATTTTTTAATCAATCAATGAATCAACATTTATTCGTAAAGCACAATTCATACAAATTCAGTTGTAGTTCAAAGAGGTTTACAGGGAGGCAGAAAAGTGACTGACAAAAGATTATAAATAGTAGGGAAGTTTTCCTTGTATATGTATTTCAAACATTATGAAAAATGCAAAGTGGGACAGTGTTGGAAAAATTAAAAACTCAAAGATTCATTTGTGTTTTGTGTTGTGTAGCTTGATTTTGGCAAAATTTTCCCTTTTCATAGGTTTAATTTACACAATTTAAAAATTCCTGACAGTCTGTGAATTCAGACAAGGCAGTATGGTTTCTGTGTACTTTAATGAAAAGACTAACAGTTAAAAATAATAAAACCACAGCTTTGCTTGTTTTTTTTTTGTTTGATTTCATTAAGTTTTACCAGTTTATGTTGAAATATACAAACTTTGTCTAATTCAAATATTATTTTGCTTATTTGTTAATATTTGAATATCCATCCGTCCCTCCATTCAGCCGTTATTTTATTATTTACACCCTTTGTCCCTTTTGGGGTCATGGGGGGCTTGACATGATCCAGACAAATGCTGTGTGAGAGGCGGACAGAGCGCACATAATCCCTTTATACAATGCATTTATGCAGATGCACCACACTGAGGGCCCATTTTCACGACAATGTTGTCACCAGAAACAGAAAGGATTTTCCTTTATGTTTTCTTCCAAAGCGCTTCACGTTCAAATGGAGACGGTGTGAAAATGATGCGCGTTCACACAGATCAGTGAGAACGACTGAAAACACAGTAGCATGCATGCCAGGCCAGTAGCTTGCAACGTAAGTTTGTAGTGAAGCAGCGGTGTTACAATACAGGTTTGTGCACTAACGCTTTCCAGTGAAGTCTTTGGCGAATATAACATAAGCGTCTCTGCTGGTCAGAGTACTGATGCAGCGAATCCACCTCCTCTGTAGTTGGCCATAGCTGTTGTTGTTGTTCCTTTACCTGAAAGAGTGCTGCGCATGCACCACCCATCACCGTTTTCCCTGACAACGGCGATTCCTGTTTACATGGAGACGAAAGCAAAAACATTTTCAAAACTTTCACTCTGGACCCTGGTTTCAAAAGTTTGTGGATTCAGGCGCTCCGGGCATCGTTCTCGTGTAAATGAAAGGCGCAAACGCAACGAAAACTCTCTTATTTCGGCCGTTTTCCTTGTCGCATAAATGGACCCTGAAGCTCTGTCATCACTACACCTCAACACATCCCATCCACTTTAACGCCATGAGGACATTTTCTGTCAGTTTACTTTACCAAACGACTTGGATGTGCACCACATGGCGTATGCCCCCCCATACACTCAAAGGCAGGGACACACTCACAGCTCTTCTGTCTCCCATTGAGTTTGCATGTGCGTCTCTATTACGTCTCTCATACTACCTCTGGAGACGGAGTATTTAGGGGTCAACGCATTCCCCCGTCCTGTCTCTGTGACATTCAGAGTGGAGGCATCACAGGGGCGTAAATATTTCAGCAGCGTGACTGGGGCCAGAGGAAGACAAGCCTTTGTACTCAAAGTGAAGGGAGAGCACAAGTTAACCTGTTGAGCATGTTTTGGTTCTGTGGGAGGAAACCAGAGCATCCCGAGAAAACCCTAACATGTACCGGGAGAACATCAAAATCAACGCAGAGATAGGGTGACCATACGCCCTCTTTGTCCTCCTTTTTGGTCGTAAAGTTATGTCCGGGGGGATTTCATAAAATTCCCTTATATGTCCGGGTTTTGCTCAGCTTGTTCTACAGACAAAGCTGTCGCCAGTGACAGAAACAGACATGCACGATTCAATCTACTGTAACTCTTCGAGTATCGATGCTATCCAAATAATTCCAACTTCTGAAAGCTGAGCAGAGCTTTCCAGTGATATACGGTACATTATGGTGAAGGCTGGATTGTCTGAGGGGGAGGGACGGGAAGTGAGCTGACTGGAGCCGGAGAGGAGAGAGAGGATTCAGAGATGAACATGTGAGTCTTTTATTGGTGGTTTATTGGTATTTTCTGTGTAAATAATGTAAAAGTATTGTAAATAATAGCATTAGTGTCATTCTGGAGTGTTTTCTTGCTGTGTTTTCTCTATGTTTCGCCAAGGTTTTTTTTTTTGTTATTGATCGTCTTTTTCATCATAGTTCATGTTTTATGGATTTCATAAATAGTTAAACAATATAATAATATAAATAATATTTAATAATAATAAATAATATAAAATAGGTTGAGTTTCTGTTCTGTCTTCTCAAAAGTGTAGTACATGTTCATTCAGAATTGTTATTAAAGAGGATCCTGTTGAACATTCACATCTGTTTTGTTTTTTCCTTTTTTTCTTGTAGTTACACACTGTTTTAAGCATTTACAACTTAATTATGACAAATACTTGCTGGGATGTTTTTTTTTTTTTACCTGAAAAAGGTGCAAAATAATTAACTCAAAGGGCATTTCTGACACATTTATTGGTAAAAAAGGCAACAAAAGAACAGGTGGCCATTTATATTCATAGAAAGGAGAGGGTTTAGATAGTCAGGGCTCATGCCACTGCGTCATGATGCAACACATGCTGCTGAGGGTCCTCTGTTTGGGTTTTCAGAATATGGTCATCAGAGAGGCCCTGATAGACCTCAGGTTGAACCAGCAACCCTCTTGCAGTGAGGCGACAGCACGACCTTTTCTACAGTTTCACCAACAAAATATTGTTGAAACCTATTTTATGTTTTTTTATGTGTGTTTTCTGTGTCCAGTATTTGATAAGGCAGTGAGGAAAAATGTCAAACATAAAAAAAACCTGATTCCAATGAAGTTGGGACATTGTGTATAATGTAAATGAAAACAAAATACAATGATCTGTAAGAACCTTTTCTACCCATATTCAATTGAATACACTACAAAGACAAATAAATAATAGACTGATAAACTGATTGTTTTTTTTTTTTTTTTTTTCAAATATTCATTCATTTTGAATTTGTTAGACCACCGCACAATGTAATATCTATGCCGATATTACATTGGGTGGTGTTATATAGTTCCAACAAAGCTGTTTACCTCTGTGTTACATTCACTAAGCTTTTGTGAACTGAGGACAATAATTGTTGAAGCTTTGTAGGAGGAATTCTTCTCTGTTCCTGCTTGATGTGCGACTTCAGTTGCTCATCAGTCCTGGGCCTCCATTGTCATATTTAAGGCTTTATCATTAAGCTTAACATTTTTAATTGGACACAGGTCTGGACTGCAGACAGGACAGTCTTCCTGTACTCTTTTACAATGACGCCACGGTGTTGTAACACACGCAGAATGTGGTTTGATTTTGTCTTGCTGAAACAAATAAGTGAGTGCCATGGTTAACATGATTAGCTGTGGAATTTTCCAATCAACATGTTTTTTGGGAATTCCTCAACTTTTCTGATCTTTTGTTGCCTCATCCTAGCTTTTTTGGAAAAAAATTAGGGAATATTTACATTATTTATCAGTCTGAACATTAACTCTCTTGTCATTGTAGTGTATGCAATTGGATATAGGTGGGAAAGGACTTGAGAATAATTATAGTCTGTTTTTATTCATATTTACACAACGTCCCAACTTCAGTGGGACTGGGTTTTGCAGTTGAGGTTGTGCTGAAAAAGGACATCGTATTTCTACTATCTTAAGGTTTTTTGTGTGGTTTATGTTAACAAAATGAACAAAAAAGGAAGAAAATGCCTTTAGATTTTTACAGGCTGCTCTTATCTTTATTTTCACATCACGTATTTTTATTTTCTTTGCTCATTTCAGGGTTGTTTCTAAATCATTTTAATGTGCTACTACAATGTGGCTTCTTGGCTCTCTCCTTTGCATGAATTATTATTCATTGCAAAGTGAATGTTCAGAATTATAAGCATCGAGCCAAGCCTTCAACTCACCTTTGTTCAGTTATACATCCATCCTTCGAAGGTTGAGGGCTTCAGGAATCTGTCCTTTTGTCCTGTTGATGATTAGCAGCTCGATCACCTTTTCAGGCTTCTGACAACAACACCCAAGAGATTTCAGCATAATGATGATGCCTCTGGAACCTTGACAGGGCTAACAAATGCATCACGGCCAGTTGAATTCTGCAGGCAGTGGATATTTCAGAGGTTACAGGTGCTCTGCAGCTCTGGAGGAGAGCAGGAAGGTCTTCACTCTCTTTTATCACAAAACACACTTGGTAACATTTACATGTAAATATGACATGAAGTACGCAGTGATTAAACCTTCAGTAACCCAGAGTCTCTGGAGTTAACGTGGTATAATCCTTTAGAATCAGGCCTCTTTGGAGAACCATTGACCAGTTAAGATCCAGACCTGCCTGAAGATGGTACTTTTTTTGCTTGTTGTGGCAACGGTATTGTACATTGACTGGTTTTTCCAGCAATTCATCCCACATCTCATCTTGAAAAATCCAGTGATGTGATAAAAAGCTCATCAATCAATGATTATTTCTTTAGCTCCAGTTTATAACAAGTGTTATCTCAAGGCACTTTACAATAGGGCAGACTGAAGCCATACTCTTCGTTTTAAAGATGCACATTATATAAATGTATTTATGTATACATATTTGTAAAGCCCCATATTTGTCTTCATTGAATATATATATTGAATATCAAGGTAAGTCTCCCAAGATGTGACACCTCATGTCCTAGAGGGACCTCATGTCCATATGGTTGTAATTTAAAATAGTTACTATGGATGTACAATCAATACAACCACAGATAGAGAGGTCAGTCTAATTTTAACATTAATGTCCATAATAAATATAATCTGGAGAGGAGTGATGTTGATTAATATAGCAGCATCTAGCTGAACTGCCATTAAATTGAGTTTAACTGGTGTAAAAGTACATATTTATGTTAAATGATGTCATTTTTGTAGATGGCTGATTTAGGATAGAGCACATGGAGTTGAGCAATACTGGCTTAAAAAATCAAGCCGTAACAAGTTGGAAGTAATATCAATGTATATATGTTTTCAAGAATCAAGAATCAAAAATCTCTTATTGTCATTATGTGGGGACATCACGGAATTTCGGGCGGTAGCTCCCGGCTGAGGTGGTCAGAAAAAAATATTTAAAAAAAAAAGGGTGAACCAGCACTCACAATACACAACATAAAAATAGAATAATAATAGAAATAGAGTTATAATTAGAAAGGAAGAAAGAAAGTCCGAAGCAGACCTTGTAACTATCTTATATAGTTTCCCTGTGAAAAACCTTAACTGTAATTTCAAATTGCAGCTTTTACTGTGAAAAACTTGTCAGAGCATATGTTTCTATCTGTGATGGAGCTTTAGATGTTACAGTTTCTGAATTTACAAATTGTGTGTGTACAGCTGCCAAGATGATGTCTCTGGATACTGTTTTGTTTCTTTTCTTTATTTTTTTTTTTACATTTTGGACACAAAACCAGCAACTCATTGGTTTAAGCAAATGAGCAGCTGTTCTAACTTTTGTAATGGAGACTTAAATCGCTGTAGTGCTTGGATAAAAATTGCAGTGATTTATTTCAGCACATAGTCTGTGATGAAGCCACAAACAGACAATCCATGCAAAGCAAACACAGTGACTTAATGTTGCTGATATTTGCAGGTACTGATCTTAGAGAGGTGTGAACACACATTTACGACATCACTGTTTAATTTCGTCGATGTCGAGCACAAACCTCTGATCTCTATTTTCTCTATTTTCTATGATTTTTTTTTATCTATTTATTTTTTGCATGGTGCTATTGGTCACCTTCTATATTGGTGTCTGGGTTTTATACATTTTTAACCAGATTAGAGGGCAAAAATGAAATCAGGACAACACAAATTCATTTATTCAGTAGCAGAACTTACTCCTAAAAAGAAGTTATTTTGGAGAAAGAAGTTTGTTCTCAACAGAGGTGAATTGTTAGAAACATACATAGTGCTGTTTCAGTGCCCTTTGACCTCAGGGGAACAAACTGAAGACTGAGCTGTCTTTGTCACCAGTGACTCAGCTGCACCTCTGTTATTACCCCTTAATGTTGCTGTAATTTTGAGGCTGTGAGCCATCTGTGTGGCTTCAGTTCAGCCACCCATGAGCCTAACAGCACAACATGAGCTTAAACTAGTGATCATTGTATCTCAAAAACCCTTTTGTGAAATATCAGTGATGGTATTATCACTGGATTACAGCCCAGATGAACAGTGGAAAGATAACTGCTCCATTTTTGGGCCAGAATCTCTCCTGTTTTGATGAAGCTTCAAACTGAATGGGCTTAAACCAGACCCTGATTGTGCTGCTTTAGGTTTCATTACTGTAGGACCTAACACACTCGTGTCTATTCTTTTTTTTCTAGCCTTTTCCCCTGTGCATTTCTACAAAAGCACCTAACGAAGCTCTGCTGTCATATCTTACAGCCTCTGGGAGCATAAACTGAAAATGAGAAGTTTAATAGAATGTCAAAGTTCAATGTGACATTGAACATCCTTGATTATTGGAGAGAGAAAACTATCTTTAAATATTGGAAATTCTTAACAGCTTATTTTATAGTTAAGATGATTTCTCAGGACTGCTTGGGGTGAGGTTGCCATCCCATTGACATGAAGAGGTCAACAGAGCAGGGCAGGAATGAGTCCAAAAATGCAGAAGTGAGTTAGCATTTTCCTGGTGTCCAAAACTATATGGGCTGCAAAATACAGTTTTGGATATATGCCTGAAATAATGTTCATGGTGAACACATGCACATGAGAGTTCAATGTTTAATGAGAAATAATAAACTGAATCTGATATTGCCTGCTTATTAATCTTAAACCATTTGTTTAAAATGATAGTTGCTAACTAACGGCTAACAAGCACTACAAAAATGGCTGTAGACTCGATGGCAAGTATTTTGAGACGGTCTGGCTGCAGACCTCCACTGTGGAGTCTGTTCCTGTGCTGGCTCAACTCTCAGGTCACCTCCACCATAGGGGAGGAAGAAACAACCAATTTTCAAAATGAAATACATCCCAGAACTGCATTTTCAAAATATAAAGCACCGACAAATCGTCAGAGAGAGCATTATAACCTCTGTCTTGCCGTCTGGATCACGCTATAAATAACACCAAGCTCGCTGATCAAACAAGCAAACGGTCTTTTGTCCATCTCCTAAAAACAATGTACTTTTCATTTAATAATATCCCTTTGATAAAAGTATATCTTTTTAATGCAATCAGCTGAATTTAATATGGGAACCTAAATAACTACGTATAATAGGCCCACTA
The DNA here is from genome assembly GCA_037902135.1 of Cetoscarus ocellatus. NCBI lineage: Eukaryota > Metazoa > Chordata > Actinopteri > Labriformes > Labridae > Cetoscarus > Cetoscarus ocellatus. Next base: position 150,604 of record JBAMNC010001946.1, read on the forward strand.
AATTTGTGTATTTGAATTGTACAGCTTAAGATCTTTAGCAGGATGTTATATATATTTTTACTAATTAAGCCATGACAACACACAAGAGCTATGGTTTTATATTTTTCAATAGATTTTAATTTTTGTTTTCTTTTGCTTAATGTTAGTTTCCAGCATTGAGTTCTGCTTGTTTCAGTTAGTTTAGTTTTCATTGTGTTCAATGTCAAATGTTTAAATATAGTTTAGATTTTTAATACCTTGAAACACAAAGGGAAGTGAAAACCATTTAAGCCATATTCATTGCAATAATTAGCCTTGTATAATATATCCCAGCACCATATGTATAATACTGTTTTTGCATTTTACAGAAAAAGTTACACATAGCATCTAATATACAATAATTTGACATCTCACTTTTATATGGTACAGCACTATTAGATTAATTTTTGCCTGACTTTTTTTTCCCATGTTTTTACTCCCATATTGAGCCACATTATTTTTATTTATAGCTGTACCTGTGTTGTGTCTGTCATACACACCTAACTTTAGTGTTCACCATGGTATAAACGGGGAATCATCCAATACTTTATTGAATAAAATCCAAAATAATCAAACATTCTTGTGTCTTTAAGTCCTTAATTGGTCAACTCTGCATTCACAGTATGAAAGATTGCCCTGGCGATCCACAGTCTCCACCAAAAATGTCCACGTCTTTGAAATTATTGAAAACAAACTTAAACGGCTCCAAGCAGACTCCCCTTCAAGGTCTTCAATAGTGTACACTTGTTTGATCAGCGAGGTTAATGTTATTTATTGCGTGATCCAGGCAGCAAGATGAGGGTTAGAACTCTAGACTCTATACACTCTAGGCCAGGGGTGTCAAACTGATCCAGTAAAGGGCCACTGTGGCTGCAGGTTTTCATTCCAACCAAGCAAGAACACACCTGATCCAACAAATCAACTGTGTAAAGACAATCCAGTTGATTGAATAATTGCATCGGCTGTGTTCTTGTTTGGTTGGAATGAAAACCTGCAGCCACAGTGGCCCTTTACTGGATCAGTTTGACACCTGTGCTCTAGGCTGATATGTCGGTGCTATTTAATATTTAATTTGAAAATCGACGCAGTTCTGGGATGCATTTTATATTGAAAAGTCACTGTTTCCTCCTTCCCTTGGTGACCTGAGATTGGAGCCTGCACAGGAGCTGACTCCACAGTGGAGGTCTGCAGGCAGACCGTCTTATGGGGGTAGTTTTTGTGATTATTTAAAAACAACCAATAATTCATCCGTTGTCACCACAGCCATGAGGACTAACTTGATCAGGTCACTCAATTAAGAGTAAAACACTTACAGTAAACAAGCGGTTACAATAAGATGGTTTACTCTAGAAATGTTGTTGTTTCGTCTGAGTCAACCGCCAAGTTGTAGTTTCTTAGTGGCTTACTAATAGCTATTTTCTTTTGCTGATTATGTTTAAGCTTAAAACATTTACAGAAGTAGGTTCATTTTTTAAGATTATCACAAAGACAGAACATGTAAGTTTCATATTTTTTTGTTTGCTGCCGAGTTTATTATCTGCAATGATCCAAAACACAGAGAGAAATCCCACAAGCTTTAAATGGGCCTGCAGTCAAGGGAACCAGCACAATGCTAACTTCCATATTGGCCTACAAAAATACATCTTCCCTGCACCACTCGATTGGGCAGGAGTGAAATGGATTCGTTGTCTTTGAGTGGGCGGGACTTGGTGTTTAATTATTTATTAACAGAGTCATTTATCACGTCATGTTATTTTCTAAAGCCCAACAACTTTATGTCCAGTCTCTGAGCACCCTCATGAACTTAACTGCTGATATTCAACAAACAGTCCCAAGATTTTTAGAGAGTTGATAGTATGTCTATATGATCATAATATCATATGAGAGTTTTTGTTGATTTGTGTTTTCAAGGGCTTTAATATCCTGACTCACCAGAGAGACTGTTCAATATATTTGACTAAAGAGCCCATAGAAAGTGTTTGGGGAGAGCAGAACCTTTTAGAAGAATATCCGGCAGGGGATTGGACGATCATCCTGTCAGTCACATTCATCAATCAGATGATGAAGTAGGTGGCGCTACTGCCACGGTGTTAAGTACAAAATGTAAGTCACTCTGAAGAGCAGACTCTCACCAAAACATGTCAGAAGTGAAATGAAAATATCCTTACTATGATAAAATGCCTTTAATGTTGTTGTTTGTTTTTTTATTGATAATAAAATGTGGTTACAACCTTATAATCACTGAGGCTGTTAGCATCTATGCTAATCTCTATACAAGCAGCTACTTCCTGCTGTCATCATGCTCATGGCTCCCACCTCCTCCTGCTTTTAAAGCCCCTTGCCGGCGCTGTGCCACCTTTGGTGGCTCACAATCGTTGTAGACTGGAGCTTGGCAAGATGAAACTGTTTGCTACAGACATTGACTTGTATTGAGTCTTTGACTGTGTGAGATTGGCGCCACGTCTTGTTAAAGTTTTGTGAAAATGAGAAATAATGAAGGTTTGAGGGGCGTGCACCTCCATGAAAACTTACCCTAGATAAGGAACTAATATGAACTAGTTTAAAGCTACTCTAAACACAGCGGTGTATGAATTTTAGATTCCAAGAAAATATGAATCATCGTTGATATTTTCACTTTTTTGGACCATTCCCTGTAAAGTCGAGAGACGACTGTGTGTGAACATCCCAGTAGATCAGCAGTGTCTGAAATACTCAGACCAGACTGTCTGTCAACAACCATGCCACTTTTAAAGTCTCTTAAATCACCTGTCTTTCCTGTTCCCACTCTCCATTTGAATTTGACTCATGACTTTATCCACATGCCTAAATGCATTGAGTTGCTGCCATGTGGTTGTATGTGCCAGCAGATGAACAGGTGCACCTAATAAAGTGGCCGGTGGGTGTATGTCAGTCCAGGTTGATAATGAAGCAGATGAAGAATGCGATTTTGGATCAAGAGCCAGTGAAGAGTAATCAGTGATGGTGACTTCATGAGGGGAGTAATCTTTGAGTTACTTACTCTGAAAATGGATCTGCCATGAGAAGCCTGAAGATCCAGGATGATGCATTTCCTTTGGAGGACTTCCTGCTGCAGCGATGAGGGGGTTGATGCAGAGGTAAGGAAGAGGGGGGCTAGAAAATGGAATAATGATGAAGAGTGATAAGAGCCCCCGTATGAGCAAATGGTGAAACAGTCTCTGGATCATTTCTCCCCTGTTGTAGGTTTAACACAAAACTGAGATGAATAGTGTGGCAGGTACAGGGTGGAGACCTTTGTCATACAGCTACTTAGGCCTATCAGATAATGGATGTGGGGACTCAGGTAAAAACAGTCCATAAAACAGGGAGACCACAAGAAAATTTGATCCAGCTACGCCTGATTCAATGTCTGTAATCAGGCATTTTGCAAAGCTTCAAGCTGGAACAATTAAACTTCGTCTGCAGAGGTACAGACCAATCAACTAATCAGGAGAACGAGGCAGGAGAGCGTGATGGCAGCGAGAGGCATCCAGAAACCTGGAAACAATGGCACTCAGATTAGCAAAGATGCTACCTGCCATTTGTAACATGGATGAGCCAGTTCTCTCCTCACCACCGCCCCAGTAAGCAACTGCACTGCTGCTGAATCACAAATGAACAAACTGAATGTAACACAAAAAGTAAGAAAATTAGTTTTTGGCAGATTGTTTCTTTGTCGTTAAAATGCATCTTGTCAATAATCCTATGCTGTTGTCAATCTTGTTTATTTCCCCTTTAAAGGGGTATGCCAAAATTTATTGTTTTGTTTTGTCTTGCCTCACTCCCAAATCCATGACAAGACACCATTCTTTCAACTGTGAATGCTTGTAAGTAAGTCAACAAGAGGTTTAACCGCAGGGCACAAGGTTTGCGCACGTGCCCTGCGGTTTAGTTTTGGTATGTATTCCTTCGAAAATTACATAAAGTGCTAATCTTAGTCTAAAAATAGATAACGTAACATAACATGATTAAAAAATGAGTGACAACAAGCCCACTGGATCATTTAGAGTTGCTGAAGAGTTTACCTGATGACTGTAGGCAGACGCAGGCTAATGCTACCCATTGTCTCCCAGTGTTTTAACTAGCTAATTAGCGGTGGGCGAGCTCTGCCCGTCTCTTCCTTGTTACTGCACGCATAGTCGAAAGAATGGTGTCTATCTGTTTGTCATGGACTCTGGAGTGAGGCAAGACACGGAAACAAAAAAATGTTGGCGTATCCCTTTAAATAGTACCATATTTGTAAGGAACATGCATCTGTGGAATGAGCAGCAGAGCTGAGTATGAGGGTTTCCCCACTAAAAATAGTTGCCAAAATCCTCTCTGCCAGTGCCAAACTGCTTATTCTGCTGTTGACCCCTCTTTAACTCTCTTTTATTTTAACTCTCTTTTTTATTTCTATTCTGTTGACTCTTCTTAAGCATTGTTTGGTTTATTGAAGTATGAAGAAACAAGACATGTTGGCAATTTATCAGATTATTCAATGAACAAACAGGAGCCTCAGTAGCGTGTGTTCGGTCACTTGCCTGGTCACATACCGCTGTGAGATGGTGTCCTGTTTTTGAACCAGCAGTGGTCATGAGTCAGACAATGCTTGTGTTGGTCACTTTGGCATGAACAACATGCCCAAGCTGATCCCACAAGTGTTTATTTGGCTGAGGTCAGGACTGCTGGTAGGTGTTCTGTCCTGTCCACTCCCAAATTCTGGAGGTAGTCCCTGATAAACCTGCTCTGTGGGGGTGAACGTTGTCATGTTAGAGGACAGAGTTCAGTCCTAAACTGTGAAGAAACATGTCAGAAGTGGAACGAAAATATCCTTTCTATTTAGAAGTGCTATCAGTGTTATTTGTATTTGTATTCAATAATAAAATGCAGTCGAGATCTGATGAAACTGAAGCAGTTAGCATCTATGCTAATCCCTGTATGGACAATCACTTCCTGCTGTTGTCTCTCTTGTAGGTCCCACCTCTCCCTGCTTTAAAGTTCGCAGGTTGGGTTGTGCTGCTTTAGGCCGAGCACAATTCATCTTGGAGCTTGACAAGATGGATCTTTCTGACTACAGACATTGAATTAGGTGGATCCAGCTGCACTGCAAGGTTTATCTTGGCCAGGACATTCATGTAGAGGAGATTTTTTATGTGTTATGAGATCTTCCTGGCTAAATATGATTTAAATAAATAGACAATGACATAAGACAATGATCACCCTTCTTCACCTTGAGACAATGATCACCCTTCTTCACCCTCTTTTGTGAAGAAGTATAATTCAAATTTCCAGTTCTCCAGGTTTTTGATTTATTTAACGGTCCGATGGACTGGAAGACGATGTCCATCATGATTGTGCTGCATATGCCGACATGAACACCTGAGCACTTATCGCTACTGTGTGAAGAATGGAGTCTTTTCTTTTTGTGAAATACGCCATTATCACTGAACTTTGAAATCAGTGCACTAGGATTGAGATTTATACCCTGAATGAACAAGACCGTCTGATGTTTGTGACGTTGCTGCATTGAATCTTTGATCTCCCTGTCTTTCTGTTGATTATGCTGATATACAAACAGAGTTCAGAGCAGAGTCCACAACAGTGCGAGGACAAGGACATTCAAACAGAGTGCCATTTAACCCCTTATGCTCAACACAGTCAATCTGGAGGCCAATCTTATTCATAGAAAATTAAATAAGAAAAAAATAGGGTTTTTTGATACACTCTAAGTCATTTTGCATCAAATAATTGCCAAGCATGCTAAGTTTGAATACAATGTTCACAAAAATAGTTTGGAAACATCTCTTGGTAGTTATTTCTTCACTTTAATTCATTAAAAACAATTGGTGCTGTATTTTATGTCACTGCAAACCTGATGAGTCACTTTTACAATGAGGTACAAATTGCAAGGATTGAACAGCTAAATGTGTGTGTAGCACCCTGACAAACATGCCAATCACATTCATTACAGGCCAATCAGATGCTGCAGTAGGTGGGGGTGTAAAGTACAAAACTCAAACCACTTCGTAAAACAAACGCTCACCAGAACATGTCTAAAGAGAGGAGAAAATATCCTTTCTATCAAATAGTAGTTTCAGTTTTGTTATTTGTTTTTTATTTATTAAAGACATGAGGTCCAGAACTGATAAAACTGCTACTGAAGCTGTTAGCATCCATGCTAATCCCTGTGCGAACAGCCACTTCCTGCTAATAAATCTGTCCTCATTACATTATCTCTGCTGAATACAGTCAGTCAATCTGTATTTGAATGGCACCTTACTTGTTGAATATTAATATATGAAAGGTAAGCCTCCTTGAGATGTGGTCTGTCATTTTCAGGAGAGACCTCATGTCTCTGGATAGAGAGATCAATCTAATATTAAAATTAATAACTATAATGGATATAATCTGGAAAGAAATTATATTGATTGGTATAGCAGCATCTAAATGGATTGGTTTGGTCTAAAGGTATGATTTATCAATCTGCCCTCTAAGGTTACAATACAAGGGGCTCATGCTTAACTCTTGCAAAGGGCACCTAATCGATCAGATAATAACTGCAATAGCAGTAGGACTGGTTCATATGGTCTGAAAAAAAGAAGAAAAAATCCAAATATTCTTCTGCTATTTTTTTCCTTCTCAAAGATTAACATTCCAAATGACACAGACATTAAACAAAACTGTTTTTTTTTTTTTTTTTTTTTTTTTTTTTTTAACCAAAATATGTCCCAAAACTAAGCTTGATATCCCTCTTAGATTTTAAGTGCAGGCTTCGGTTTTTTTAATCAAAGGTTTATTATGTAGTTCGGATGTAGTCCGAACTACATAATAACTCTGAGAGCTGCATTATTTTTTAAATATATCAACATGGAGCTTTAAGCAACACTTTCTATGAATTTCTTTATAATGCATTACTTACGCATGATAAGCATGTTTATAATGCATCATAATGTGCTTTTAATGCTGTATAATCCTTGTTACAAGCACTTGTGATCATTTTGAACATTATTAATCATAATTATAATAACTGCCATGATGGTTATTTCCTTCGTATTGCATGTTAAGAGTTACAGGTATTTAATCATAGGAGCGGTTAATGGACTGTGTTTTTGGACTTCCTCGTGCATCTGGCTCGGAGTTAAGGCTTGAATGAATGACTGCCTCACTCTCTCTTTCTCCTCATCAATCAGACCCCTGATTGGACGCGCGCGCAGTGGCACGCTCCCTCAGACGGTGAGGAGCCGCTCGGTTTGATCAGAGGAGCAGAAGGTGGAGCGCAGCAGCTGGAGAGGAGACGGAGCAGGGAGCTCTCCTCTCACCTGTTCTCCTGTTGAGCGCCACGGTTTCGGAAGAGTCAGGTAACTTAATCAGGAACTCGTTATCACTGATATTTGAAGATCCGGGCTACAGACCAGCAGAAGACTTTATTTTCAGGACACCTGCGCGCGGAGAGGGTGCTAAACCCAGCTGAGCGCACGTGAAGACGCGTGGATTGCACCCTGCTCTGGAATCTTCTGACTTTGACGCACGGTGGTTTGGTGTTAAATTGGGACTTTAAAAGCAGAATGGATGCTTTATTCAACACCTCCGTGACTCCACCTCCGAGCAGCGACTCTAACAGCACTAACGGGACTGAGTACTGGAACCAGTTTGTGCAGCCGGTCTGGAGGATCGTCCTCTGGGCCATCGCCTACAGCTGTATAGTGATCATATCTGTGGTTGGTAACATCATCGTTATTTGGATTATCATGGCGCACAAACGCATGAGGACTGTGACCAACTATTTCCTGCTGAACCTGGCGTTCGCTGAAGCCTCCATGTCCGCCTTCAACACGGTCATTAACTTCGTCTACGCCGTGCACAACGAGTGGTACTTCGGACTGGTCTACTGCCGCTTTCACAACTTCTTCCCCATCGCGGCGGTCTTCGCCAGCATCTACTCCATGACTGCCATCGCCCTGGACAGGTGAGCACATTTGAGGATGAGGATATCAAGGGAGGCGTCCTGTTTAATGATGATAAAACTTCTAAAGCATCAGACATGGGATTCACCATGAAAAAGATCCTAACAATTTTCACAAATAACGAATTATGATTTAATCTAATATCCATTTAAGTCATCTTTACTATGATTCTTTGTAGATGAAGTGTTTCAGTGATGTCAGTAGAAACCAGGGCCGCCCACAGAGCTGGCTCAGCCCCTGAAATAAGGTGACCAGATTTCTGAAATGAAATCTGGGGACATTTCCAGGGATGAAAATCAATTAAACGTTAACGAGCTGAAATGGAGAAAATGGGACAGTTACAGTTTCAATTATTTTTACATGCTTATTCATATGTAAATGTGTGTGTGTGTGTTGAGTTAGCTCTGGTCAAGGAGTCTGGTAACAGGAGCCCATCCTCTGTTACATACATTTATTAAAGAAATCTACATAAAGCGTGTTTTGATTTTCATTGACATTACATTTCAATTTCACAGTGACAGTTTTTTTATTTGGCTCTTTATTTACTTATTCAACATCCTTTTGTTTGGAGGAAGAACATCCTTTTCTTTATACAGAAGTGAAAAGAGGGGCTACTGTTATTTATATCGCTGTTATCTTTAAACAGTCTGTCTAACATTGATTTTTGTAACCAAACAGACATAGTCAGGCTTTTATCTAAGTTTTATGTTGATCCTCTACAGCTTTATTATGGCGAAAACAGGAACAGCTTCATTAGAAATAAATTGAATTCTGGCTATAAGGATTTCTTTTTGGTGAACATAATTATTGCCCTTCTTTTTACAGTCAAATTTACATTTGTGTTTAGAGTGGGAGAAAATAATTTGTGTAACTTCTGAATTGAGTTTATATTGGTAGTAGAGTGTGCATTAAATCCCTCCTGGGTTTTGGGGCACAACAAGCCCAACTGGGCAACTGCACTTTAGGAACAAGCCCAAGACAACAAAATCTGCAACTGCCAATATTAACAAGAAACTTTTCAAAAAGAGAAGCCCTGCACCACATGCGCGAGTGTGTTTGGGGGGTGTGCCGGGATAACTCAGGTGGGCACGATAACTGGGAAATGGGCTGAGGAAAGGACAAACAACCTGTGGCACTCATGTCCTGCTTTGTTGTGGGGAGCTGGGTGATAATCAGGGGCGATTCACATAGACAGAAAAGCAAGCCCAAAGCTGCTTATAATAAGCTGACTTGGCAACACTGGAATAACTGTTGTCCCAGTCTGTGCGCAACATGCTCCCTCACGCTTTCTGCGCTACAGTAATAACTGTTGTTCTAGTCAAAGCGCGATCGTAAAACGCTGAAATCGAGGACATTATTGGGGACAGCTTTAACCGGGGACAGGTCATCCAAAACGGGGACTGTTCTCGGAAATCGGGGACGTCTGGTCCCCATATCTTGAAAAGACGAACAAATTCCCCTCACCTAAAATTATTTTAATAATACCAAAATGTTGGAAATGCCGGTGGCCTCATGGTTAATTTAAACCCTCTCACTAGTTGGCTATAGCTTGAAGTGGCTGGTCTGGTTTAAATGTGGCATGTGGCTCCTTTACCATGTTATTCCACACACTCTCTCCCCAGCGATGAACTCTCCCCACTGTTATGTCACTCAAATAAAGGTGTAAAAAGTAAAAAAAGTATTTAATTTTATAAAGATAAAGATAGGTGTAGTGTAGGTCCCTCAAAGCAAGAAGGTTGCTAGTTTGATCCCTGGGTCAGTCTGTGTGGGGTTTGCATGTTGTCCCCGTGCATGGGTGGGTCCTCTCCAGCACTCCAGCATCGTCCCACAGACCAAAAACATGTTTATTAGCTTAATTGAATAAATTAGATTAGATTAGATTAGATAGAACTTTATTAAGGCCTTTGGGAAACTTCCTCAGGGAAATTAGGATTCCAGTAGCAGTTTGAAAAAATAGATGAAAAGATATCTAAAAAAGATATAAACAAAAAAAATATTAAAAAATACAGAAATTCAAATAATGATAATAAAATAAAAATAAAATAAAAATATGGCTACTGGTGACTCCAAATTGCCCCTAAGTTTAAGTGTGTGCTTGAATAGTCATCCGTCTCTATGTGGCCCTGTGATTGGCTGGTGACCAGTTCAGGATGTACCCCGCCTCTTGCCAAATGTCAGCTTGAATAGGCTCCAGCCCCCCACGTCCCCAAATAGGATAAGTGGTATACATAATTGATGGATTTATGGTGTAATTAGTAGAGTTAGAGCAGGGAACGTTGGCCCTCTGTGCAGCTTTGGAGCTAAAAATGTTGCAGGTCTAATCACGGCTGAGAGCAGCAAACATTATTGTGCTTAATGTTAATTTTAATTGTCCCATTGAGGGCGTTAATATAACAAAAATAAGGATAATACCATTTTAGGTGGAGAGGGTTAACACTTTGAAACAGGCAACGTGAAATAAATGATTTTTCTTGTGTATTTAGTTTGAAAATAATGGGAAACAGTGGTCTTAATATGGAGTATACTATGCCTCTAAGTCTCATGGGCCCCTGCATGACTATGGGCCCCAGGAAGCCCTTTATGGGCGGCATTGGTAGAAACTAGAGCTGCTTGATTATGGCAAAAATCACGATGATTATTTTAATACCAGAGATCATGATCATGACATTCACTGATTTTAAAACACACTACCCGCTTTCATTGAGCTTTTTACACTGGCATTTTTAATATTAAAGATTTGGCAAAACATAAAAATATACTTGTAAATACAAGAATATCTCAAAATAATGCTAAAATAATGGCAAAAAATAAGTTCAGCATGTCATGTGGCACAGGAACTCTTTTTATCTGTACTCAGTATTGAAAAGTGTGAAGGGCATGAATTATAATCGTGATTAAATTGTAATTAATTGACCAGCTTTAGTGGAAATCAATATTCACCAGAGGGTTTTGTTTGATCCTCGGTCAGCAGATGACAGTCTGGTGTTCATTTGTGTTTTCTAAGTCTAATTAATACTTTCTAAGAAACAATAAAAAAAATGAGAGGCTTGAAGTTCTGTAGACTTTTCACTTTTTCACTGTTTTCAAGGTTAATTTAATCACACATTAATAATACATGTTTTTCAGTGTTGATTGTCTGTCATTATTTTAAACTGGTCTGATACGCTGGTGAGTTTTTCACCCTTAAACCAGATACAACAAAAAAGGACGGCCCATATCCCCACTGCATTTATGGTGATACTCTATTATCTGAAGCTGTTCACACAAAACATTAAAAACTATTCACGCCATGCTTTTATGCAACAAAATGTTCACATATATTCTCGAGTTCAAACAGTTTATATTTGTTGAGGCTTATTTTCGCCCTTCAGACCTGAAAGAGAAGAAAGTGGCCCTTCTCCAACAAGAGAAGTGGATGTTTCTACAATCGCTGTCCTTCCTCCTGTTCTGGAAGAAGAGAACCTAAATGTCTCAGATAATAGGAACACATTTGATGATCCATAAAATCTGCCCGGCTTTACTTGCATTTTCCTGGTACATCCCGAGACCCACTCCTCTCTCTGGTCTATTCTCTCTCTTCTGGGTGTTCCTGTCCTTCTTCTGTGAGTTTTGACAGGTATCCTCTGATAAAAAAAAAACACATTAAATCACTGCTAGAAGCCAGAAAACACCGTAGCCAGCTAGCAGCTGTGCCGGCTGACTTCATTCATAAATCAGCTCATGAAAGGTGTTGAATATGAGCTGAACTTACTGGATACTCAAAACTCTCCAGAGACTTTATCCTGTTTCTCCTCTCTGTGGTTCGGTCTCTGAACACTAAAATATGGTTTGGAGGAGCTCTGATGCTGTAGAGATGTTTCTGTCCTCCTCTGTCTGTGATGTCATTCTCGTCACTGTTGCAGCATGGCTTCAGGCCACTTTCTTTGATTTTTACCTCTGCCAAAGAGGGTATGTTTTTGCCAGGGTTTGTCTGTTAGCAAGATTACACAAAAACTACTGGATGGAATTACATGAAAATTTTACCAGAGGTGCGGTTTGGTCCAAGGAATAAGCCATTACATTTTGGTGCTGATCCGATCCAGATTGATGTCACAAACAAACATTGAAGTTTATAACGGCAAATCCCATTCATTTACGCCATTATGGGAATTGTAGTTTATTTGCAAAGTGATGTCAAGCCTATGTCACTACATTACCCAGCTTCCCTTGCAAAGCCAGCGAAGGAGTTCTCCACAGGGACAGACATGAGCGTAGACTTGGCCGTCATATCGGAGCGCGAGCTGATCCAGGATTGTGTCTTGGCAGAGGTCTGCGCTCTCCAAGTGCTTTTCTAGTTTAATTGTGGCAAAGGGGGAAAGAGGCTAATTCGCAGCAATTTGCACCGTTCATTCAGCAATTCACAACGGATCTAATGTGTGAATGATGTCAATTTTGCATCATCCTATTCAATTTCAATGTATTTTCATCACATGACAAACTGAAATTTGCGTTTGGTGTGAACACAGCTTAAGGTTTGATATTACGCATAATACAATTTTACTGGTTTATACATTATACAGGATTAAATCTTGTTTTCTTTTGAACCCAGATAGACTTGTTGCTGCTACATTTCAGTCTGTGCTTGATTACAGCGATATTTGAACATGCACGCCTTGCCTCAATGCTTACATGCTCTGAATTCTGCGGATAATGGAGCTCTGAGGTTACTCTAACTTCCAAATACCTCACTCATCATTACATGTTGTATGCATGTGTTGGATGGTCTTCTTTGTCTACACGTGAGACTTAAACAATGACACATTCGTATTTGAAAGGCTGTCCTAGGTCTGCTGTCATCGTACCTTCATCAGTCAGAGAAGTTCAGGACATTATAATCTTCAGTCTTAGAGTCTCTTCTCGTTGTTTGTCCTGAAGGTCAGAACTGAGCAGGGAGGAAGAGCTTTTAAATTTGCTGCTACTTTTACAAGAAACTCAATGAGCAGGTTTCACTGGACACTTTAAGAGGATGTTCAATGATTTGGAGACTGAGGTATCTGGCTGCAGATGTATTGACTGATCATTCTGTTTTTTATTGTTTTGCCAGGACACTCTTAGAAAATATATTTTTAATCACAATGAGTTTTTTTTTTCGTGGTTAGATAAAAGTTTAGAGTAAGAGCACAGTGCTGTAAAGCAGTAGCCACACCTACCTTCCTCAGCGAAAGTGATGATTTACTCAAAAACAGCCTGATCTGTTGAGAGCTTAAACAGATGGCTTTAGAGACAAAGTCCAATAGTCCAATATCTGAGTGGATTTAAGGGCAACAGACCTCAAAATATATTCTGGGGAAGTCTGGGACCAGTGGAGATTTCTTTAGGAGCCAAATGTGGCATATAAATGAGAAATGATCACGTTTTTACAATAAAATATCAAAATATAACCAACATAGAGGTTCTTTGGTGATAAACTTTGTGTTGATTCTTGGAAAATTATGTCTTTTATGTTTTTAATTTGAAGAAATCAAAAGTACTCCAGTAAAGGTTGTAGTTCAGGAACAATTTTATCTAAAAAAAAAGTCTAAAGAAGTTGCTTCCTGAACTGCACGTGTTGCTGGAGCTCTTTTAATTGCTTCAAAACTCTTTTTTCTCCCCCAGCACCCTGAAAGTTGGTGAAGTTGTGCCAGAACATTTGACCTTTCGTTGATATTTATTTATTTTATTTTTTTTGGTAAAGTGGTAAAAGATAATAAAGTTGGGCCCCAGTGCAGTCTGTCATGGTGGATCAATAATTTCAGTCCAGTGTCATGATATTTTATATATCAATAATTCATAGATCTTAATAATCTGAGATGTAGTTTTTGTGTTTTAGAGCTGCCTATAACTGGCAGAATTTTACTCTCCATCTCTGTTACATTTATTGCTAGTATTTCTGTCCCTGGGACACACAATAAATGTTTAAATGTTGTAGGGACCATACTTTACATAAACAACACTGACTAGAAATTGATTTATTTTCTGTATAAAATATTGTGGTTACTTAGTACTTTAAAAAAAAGACATCGTCACCATGTATTGGGATACTTATCATATTGCCAGATTCTTGACAATGCACATCCATAGCATATATATATATATATATATATATATATATATATATATATATATATATATATATATATATATATATATATATATATATATATATATATGTATGTATGTATGTATGTATGTATATAAATATATATATATATATATATATATATATATATATATATATATATATATATATATATCCCCTGCAATTATGTTAAAAAAACATTTTATCCTTACCACTTAGATTTTATAGGATATATAAATGGATATTCTGCTTTGCATAGAAAATGCCACTATGTACAGAAATTGAGAACAAAAACAAATAAAAAAAAGTCCTTGTTCAGACTCCCAGTGGCTGGAAGTTGGCTGGTTTTTGGCTGGGAGGGGAAATTGGCTTCATCTGTACCTTACTAGAAATGTATGTATATATCTCTGTATATGTGTGTGTGTGTTTGGGGTGTTTGTTCATAGAACTTACTGTATATCCACAGAACAATCTGAACCCTGGATTATTCTGTGACAGTCAAAGTTCTGATGTGTTACAACAAGCAGCTGAGAGCAGAGGAGCTGTCCATTTCACAGTGGTGCTGAAATGGCCTCAGACTTTTACCAGCATTCATAGTACAATAACCCTATGACTCACGACAAGAGCTCTCTCTTTAGATACAATGACTAGAGCCAATGATGATGAAAAAAGAAGGGAGCCTTATATTTTTCAACAAACAACACCATATTCCAAAAAGTGTCCAGCAACAGCCACACGGTTTACCCAAAAAGCACTGAGACACACAAACACACAGTGAACATGTGCTTGGTGGTGACCTCTAGGCTCCTACAGAAGTTGACCTGCCATATTCTGACCCTGTCTCTGATTGGTTAAGGTTATAAGAAGAACTTCTGAAAACAAAACTGTTACCAAGAGCAGCAACACCCAACATTTAACAGGGTAATTGGTTCTCATACCATCATAATTCATTGGCTGGCTGTTGTACAGACTATAGGTTAACAAGTGGACTGCTACTTAACCAACATATTATATGAGTCACTATTATTATGGCCAGTGTTATCAAACATGCTGAAAATTGATCGCTGCATGATTGGTCACACTGGATAGAATAAGGCTGTCATTTTTCCCAAAAATCCAACTTGACTGGTTTTCGAGCATACATGTTATTAATCAAAGATATACTGTTATTAACATGTATGAGGACACTCAGTTATTAACATTTATGCCCGCCACGCAACACACACAAAGCATTTCCAATAGATAGTTTTAATATTGACCTTTCCTGAGACCACACAGAGGGCTGCATGTCCTTGCATATGAAAGTTGCAATCTTGTCAGGTCTGGCCTTTTTCCATGCTTCTGGTGGTGGACATGTCAAGCAGAGCTTTGAAGCACTGGGCTGAGCACCTGAAGGCACCACTGCAGTGGGTGAAAGGCTGACAAATGCTGTTGCTTTGCACATAATCAACATGAAGAGGAGCCCAAAGCGCTTCCATGTGATGCTCCTAGTCTTTCTCTCTTTTCCACGTCAAAGTAGCACCATTTTCTGTGTCATGTGACTGCAGTTTTGTAACAAACTAAAGTAGGAATTACCGAAAGAAACACAATTTTATGCATTGCTGCTCTCCGTAAAATTAAAGTTTAGATCTGAGGAGGCTACGGGAGGCTTTAATAATGAGCTCTATGCTAATTGGCTTCCCAAATGATGCCTGATGGGAGAGGGAGGAGGGGTTACAGGCTGCAGAATGGACTTGAGAAATATCTGTGCGAAGTGCCACAATATCGTTTACATTCTTAGCAAGAGATTGGCGTACATCATGTCTAGAGCCAAAACCTATCACTGCTCAGTTGTTGGATGTAAACAGCCACATATATCTTCACATATAGGCTACCAGCCTCGGAGGACCAAAGGGCCCAGTGGATAAATTTTATTTTTGAAGGGAAATTGCAGCTAAAACCCATACATGTGGGCCAGTCACTTCACGGCCGACTGCTTCTTCAACGTCAGTTCAACACAGGACTGGCAACTAGACCTTTCCTGAATCCGGCTTTAGTACCAACAATCCTTTGCCAAACCTGATGATGGAAATGTTGGTATTTTAATGCTGTGTGGTGTTTATTTTGCTCAATGGTACGAGCTAATGCTAACAGCAGGGGGAAGTGAACCAGAGGTAACTGCTCATGTTTGTCAATGTTCATGTTATTTGTTGAAAGTCAATGTATGAGCATTCTTACATTAGACAAGAGGAGTTAAAAAGTTGGCTGAATATAATCAGTCCTTTACCCACTCCATTATCCTTCTGTTTCTGCTAACGTTAACCGGGAAGGTAGGTGTCCCACTGGCTAGGCCGAGATTAGCATGTTGTACATTAGCTTGTGATGTTTGGGGGAAACGAGCTTTGCTGTTATCTGGTAACTGGCATGAATTTGAGGTTCGTGTGTTTAGGACTGTAAGCGGCGTGTGGCTGGAACGGCAGTGCGCTTCGCTTCATTCGAGATACGCTGCAGGACTATCGTTAAGTCCCCTTATGTACAACGCTCTGCTCTGGCTCATTAGCATATTAAGGCGACCGCCCTCAAAACCAGCCGTTCTGAACAGAGGGATTATGTGAGCGTGGAAAGAATGCAGCTGTGCTTGATTCATAGGCTTTTTGGACCAAGGCATGTCGCTAATGTTTCATGAAGACATCAAGGATCCATGTTAAACTGCAGAAAAGGAGCACTAATGGGACCTTTACAGGACTGGGTTCCCGGGGACAGAACCAGAGAAAGATAGTGAAGTCATAGATAGTGATGTCAGATAAAGCACTCAGAGCCAGTCAGTGGATCTGGATGTGGAGGACTAATGCAGAGTAAGGACCAAGACTTAAGAAGACAAAAACACTATTTTTTACTCTACACTGTGTGTGTGAGTGGGGTGTGATTGTACGTTTTTTAAAGTGGGTGATCATGGACTAGGGAAGGTAGTATCAGCATGTCACTACCTGAAGCTTGCAAGTACAGTTGATTAGGTCACTCCTCAGAAATGTATGTAGATGCTAGCAGGGTTAGGGGTCTCTTCAATGAGTGCTTATCCTTTCATTAGGGCACAAGTGTTTCTCTCAAATGTAACGTCTGATATTAGCCTTTTCTTCTCGCTAATTTCATTGTGGTTCAAACTTGGCCTCCAGAAATACATCAGATCACACTTCTCTATGCTGCATCTGCTTTTGACAAAAAAAGATCCTTCATTTGATCGAGTAATATTTAATAGTGTATGTTTCTTTTAAAATCATAAACAAGCCATCATTTTGTACTTTTCCTTAAATTCCATGTTTTTGGACAGTAGGACTGAGAGAGTTTGACTTGTTTGACAGTATTTAGACCAGATGGTATCCTTCTTTATTAAAATTAAATATCAGTGAAACACCATTGACGGGGCCTTAGTGGGGAATTTTTTCTGTCATCCATTGTCTTTTGCATCAGCACTAAGCCTCTGTAAAGATATATTGAAGTTTTCGCTGACTGTGTTGAATCCTCCTTAAAAAGAGGAAGAGTTTTATGTCTTTGCACCGAGGGCCTTGCACCCCATCAATGAACATAAATATATTTAAAAACCCAGGCTTGTTAGTAAGAAGGCTCCCAGTAAAGATGTGTAGGCATTTGGTGCCTGGATTTTAGAGGTGGGCGAAAAATTGTTACACTAAATTATCACAATGCTAAGCGTGATGATAATATATCGATTCACAGCAGCCATATTTATGTATTAATTTCTAAAGTTTAATGAGGCTTTTTGTACAAAATGAAGAGTAAACAATCATGCCTGCACAGGAGAAAAAGAGACAAAGGAATGCACCATTGGCATTTGAATCAGATGGTTTGGACTTTAGGAGGATCATAGTGCATGAGAGTAAAACAGTAGACATGGTGTTTACCTCACACTGCACCACCCAGGGACAGCGAAAGTCAACAGCAGTAAAGCTAGTGCTAAGCTAAGGCTTAGCTAACGCTACTGATAAACCAGCTAGCACTTGTCGTGCTTAGCTTGTCATAACTCAGTCTTTCAGTAGCTTTATGTACCAAGACTGAGGGCCTCACCATGTTGTGAAAAACAAGAGCTTTTGCTACAGGCAGGCTGCCATCTTTAAGTTCAACAACAGCAGCTCTAAAGCTCTTCAGAGCAGTGAAGCTAAAAGCTGTAGTGAGGCTGAGCACTTGCATTAAATGATTACATGTGGACATCAGTCTGTGAGTTTTACTCCTGATTTTAATAGAACAGAAATTACATGATGAATATACTGAGATTTTTCATTCAATTTGATAGAATTCAGTATATTTTTTTCTTTTTTAGGTATGTATACTTTGGATGTCTTAAATTTTTACTGTTGACCAGCTGCTGGGTCTTCCACCAGATATGTATGTGTGGGTGAGGGGTGTGTGATTCATACAGGTTAGGTATAACAGAGGAACATGAGCTTGTGTCTTTCAAAGTCTTCTTGGCCACCATGTTTTCACCGCAGGTCACACCAACACATTCACACCCATTCACTCTCACTGATGATGGGTTCAATCTGAGATGTCCGTCAGCACTAGTCAGTCACATAGAAGATTGTCCAATCACCTGTCGGATATCCTTTTGAAAGGTACAACCCTTCTCAATCTCTTTCTACGGGCTGTTTCCCAGATGGACTGGTGACATTTTTTGAACGACCAGGTTAAGTCATGGCTACAGTAATACATGTAATAATGACAGGATACTACTGTGATTTTTTGATTAATCATTCTTAAGTTAATATCAGGAATTGTGATGATGGGGCTAAAGGAAAGGCCAAACATTTGCAATTGTAGTTACTCAATTAAGATCGATCACAAAAGGTGTTCAAGTGTGTCCACAAATTTGTCTAATTGTCTCCTTGTATTTGAGAAAAGCAGCAGCCTGAGATACTTAAATCATTTATACCCTGACCCACCTCCCCTAGTGCTTGACCATTTATATTCCCCACAGTCCCTGATCTTGCAGCCAGACCAGTTCATGGCAGAAAAAGTCTTACAGTGCAGCATATCAACAGCAGCTTCTTCTATCCCCCTGTCGAGCTCTCACAGCTCCTTTTTTCCAATCTCCACATCCTCCTCTTCCTCCTCCTCTTCCTCCCCTGCAGGCTGTCCCCAGAGGGTTATAATAGAAAGTTACCTGTTCATTTCTCCATCCTCTCCGTGTTTTATGTGCTGCACATTTTGCCAGGATGTGTACTTACTGTATATATTAAAAAAAGGTTAGACTTTATCAATTTGGCTGCTGTAGGTGTAAA
This sequence comes from Cetoscarus ocellatus, assembly GCA_037902135.1. Classification (NCBI taxonomy): domain Eukaryota; kingdom Metazoa; phylum Chordata; class Actinopteri; order Labriformes; family Labridae; genus Cetoscarus; species Cetoscarus ocellatus. The sequence goes on from JBAMNC010001946.1 coordinate 169,953, forward strand.
TAAAGTAATATTATGAACCCATGTTTCAACAGAACTCGCACACATTATCAGATTTATTGATTATCACAAAAACATTCAAAAACAGATACAGTTACTAGGGTTGTACTGTTAAGTTCTTATTGATTATGGTCCCGATTCCGGTTCTGCTTATTGATTTCAGTTCTTAATTGTTCAAAACTCTAATTCCACAATTTTTGGAGAACAAAATAAGATGAATGTTTTGAACATAAAAATCTGCCTGCCAATGCTGTTTGCCAAGTTAAAATCTCAATAACTAACTGTTTTAGAGATTTTTATTATGCTGACATATTTTAATTATTAATCAAAACTGATCAATATTGACCAAAAAAAAGAATAACCGCTATCCAAAAAAATACAAAATTGCTATATTTTGTTATTTTTTCTGATATTTACTAAAGCAGCTTCAGATTCCACATGTTGCTACAATGATAAAAAGAAACCAGATTAAAACCTATGAATATTACCGTGGATATCCAGAGATGAGTTATGTGGCTTAAATACATAAATATTGTTGTCAGTGTCATGGAGATTTACCCCTTTGTCATAAATCCTACCAGTCACAGCACAGTCACATCCCTCCTCCTCTCTCCTCCTTCATTCATCACCCTGATGAGCTCTGCAAGGTCTTCACAGTAAACAGGGGCTAGTGGGTCTCTCTCTGGACAAATAGCTGAAGATTTTATTTGAAATATTTGTCAAGATGATTTGTTTACCTTAACAGAAATGTGAACATGAGCTCAGCTGTGTTGAACCTGTGTGTGATGAGAAGTTGGCAAAGATTCTGCCGCTATGTGTGGCTGAGGATGGCGTAGAAGGAAGGGAGGAAAGGCGTTGTCTATTTTTTATGCCCTGTTTACACGACAACGTTGTCACTAGAAACGGAAAGGTTTTTCCTTTGTGTTTTCAAAAGCACTCCGCATTCACACGGGGAGGATGTGAAAACGATGCGTGTTCACACGGATCTGCAAGAACAACTGAAAACGCTGTAGTGTGCATGACAGGCCAGTAGTTGGCGATGCAGGTTTGTAATGAAACAGCGATGTTGCAACACACGTATGCTTTCTGGTGAAAAGACAAACTTTTCACAATAATGGCGAGTGGACCCACGAAGATGCAGGAGTTTCTTGTCTGGACAACAAACTTGTCTGGATATTTTTGTCTAAGACATTTGTCATTCCCAAACACTTTCTATGGGCTGTTGCCCAGATGTTCTCCCGAAGTATGTTGCACCCCCTTTTTTATAACCCCCTCCTACGGGTATTTTCTCACCTGTGCAGCTTAAAGCAGAAAGCACGTTATAACTCCTCCTGTTATTTTATGAGTTAAGATTGATGCCTCATAGTAATAAATAACATTCTGAAAGGAACACACCAACTTTTTTTTTCGTGTCTTGACTCATGTCCAAGTCCATGACAGGCAGATAGAAACCATTGTTTCAACTGTGTGTGCAGTAACAAGGAAGAAACGGACAGAGCTTGCCCACCACTAATTAGCTTAGCTCAAACACTGGGAGTCGGTGGGAAGTGTTAGCCTGCCTCTGCCTACAGTCATCAGATTAACTCTTCAACTGCAACTTTAAATGGAGTTAGAGAGACTAAGATTAGCACTTAATGTGTTTTAAAGTGCTAATCTTAGTCTATAGATAACAGGCTAACTCCACCCATTGACTCCCAGTGTTTGAGCTAAGCTAATTTGCGTTGGGCAAGCTCTGCCCGTCTCTTCCTTGTTACTGCACGCACAGTCGAAAGAATGGTGCCTATCTGCTTGTCAGGGACTTGGGAGTGAGGCAAGACATGAAAACAAAAGAAATGTTGGCGTATCCCTTTAAGCTGTCATGTCATCATTATTTTTCCTTGGCTAATGCTACAGAAAAACAGGGATAAGGTGGAGAAACAATCCCTAAAAGAAGAAAGAAAACAAACATGTCATTTGAAACAAAGACTTTGATAAGTTAAAGAAATACACTACAAATGTGATATATATATTTCAAATACCTGTTTTTACATAATCTTGAGTGCATCTAGAATAAATGAGATGCCTGGTATATAACTGATAAATGTTCAGACTTTGTAATCAGAGAACCTTTTATTTTGAAATGTTTTATTTTGCGCTGGAATTTCTACAAAACAAATTATGGACTTGATTTGCGGGGGATTCAAAACAGAGACATCTCATTTCATTATCATTTATTACAAATAATCTAAATTCCACACTGTGAGGAGCATGCTGGTGCTAGTGCATTTCTTATTTTTTAAACAAGCTCGGTCTCCAATTCACATCTATCACCATCAATGTCACTCTTGAGATAAGCGGGGATTAAGATAATCCCAAACAGCCATGTCTCACCTCAAGAGTAATAAAAAAACCACTTCAATCAGCATGTCTCATCTCTTGTCACAGAGAAATCAAAGGAGATATAGCAGCAACTTCAATGTCAGAGGGGTTTAAACTCCATAAGTCACATTTACACCAGGCTGCGCATGAACTTCTGCACGACTGGTGGACCCAGGCTGTCCTCCTAAAATATCCAAGTCCTTATAAATATCACAATAATCATTTTCTGTCATGTGCTGGAAAGAAAAGATGGCCATCAACTTAAAGCTTTTATTTGTTGTGTTATTGGATCATGTTATGTGAGCCATCTGGGGGACTATGAAAGTCAACGCCCCCTTCTGGCTCTGTATGCAGTCGTCAGAAAGTCTGGCAAGGGATATGTGCTTTTCAGCCAATAATGGCTCAGATTAGGGAGAGTGCCTCCATTGGCTGCACTCCCAAATTACACCAACCAATCAGGGAACGTGATCCAACTGGCTGTTCTACTAGGGTATATGCTCATGCACCTACAGTTGCCAAGAAATGTAAACAATGATGGAGGTATGCATCTGTTGGCAAAGTCGCTATACTGCATTGGCAGCGACTGCCTACACAGCTAATCAACCAAAGAAAAGGAAGATAGGCAACTTAATGGACATCAAATGGCCAGCTGGACCAAGAGTTGGCAGTGCTTCTAATGGATATATATCCAAATGTGCTTGGATTTTAGATTATGGAACAGTTCTCTAAAAGAGGACACCATTTGTGGTTCCTTTAAGGCTGCAGATGCATTAGCATAATGCTAACACTAGCTACAGGCATGCTGCCTCAACTTGTTACACTAAATTGTAACTGTTATCGTCTTACAATATGTGAAGCTGCACATTTTATATGACCAGGCTGTGCTGATTGTGAGGTTAGTCCACAAAAGTTGCTGTGTTATCAAAGCAGGTTTTGTTGTTGCATTGATTAAGCTTCTGCTACATGGCTGAAGGTAATCATCACAGACTTGCATCATTATGTAGTCATTTATAATAATGTGTTAAGAACATAAGGGGCCTTGCTAATACTGTGAACAGGGAAGGGAGGTTGAAGTGAAGTTGATTGCTCATCAAATTACAAACTACAGCTATGACAACCATATATTTATTAAAGTTTTCCTCAAGAAATTGTTTTCTCCTCACTATGCGCAGCAGCTGGATCTGCCTGATGTAATGTCTGTAATCGGGCAGATCCATCTTGCCAAGCGTCAGTCTACGACTATTGTGAGCAGCCCAAAGCAGCACGGACCAATCAGAGTCCTTCAGAGTAGGCCGAGGTGGGAGCTATGAGTGAGACAACAGCAGGAAGTGGCTCCAGGGATTAGCATAGATGCTAACAGCTTCAACAGCAGTTTTATCAGATTGTGACCACATTTCTTTATTAAATTAAAAACAAATATCAAAACTACAGACTTCTCTATAGTAAGGATATTTTCACTCCAGTTTTGACGAGAGTTTGTTTTTTCTGTAGTGTAGCCATAGGCGCAAATCCCGGGGGCGACGCAGGGGACGTGTCCCCCCCTTTCACAAAGTTGTCCCCCCCAAAAATCCGGTTCAAATAAGATTTTTCTAGTAGTGCAGTAACATGTTTTGACTGTACATGTTTTGTACAATACAAGTAACGCTACTTAAAAACACATTGTCAGACAATTTTAACTGTTAAAGATTACAACCCCCCTCCCCTCACAATGGTTTGGTCCAAACTGTTTCTTCCGTCAAACGGTGTTCTGAACACCGGCGTAGCTGCTGCTGCAGAGCCGTGTACACACAGAGGCAGGCTGACAAAGCAGTGGTGATCGGGCGAAGTAAGTTTATAAAAACACAGAATGGTTGATAAGTTGTTTATCACTTCACTTGTTCAATAAGCACAACATGAAAAGCAAAATTTCAACTCCTGTGTTCAAAGTCTGCTGGCATGTTTTAAACTAACACAGCACACAGCTAATAGGGTGTTTATTTTTAAGCTAAAACAAAATTTGCACTGTATGTAGCCCATCTTTTCATCTTAGATTGTAATGAATCTGTGAAATGTCCAGAGTTTTTCTCTGCTGCTGGCTGCAAACTGCCTCTCCTCTCTGCCTGATGCAACAGACTGAGAGCAGTATATTGCAGCAAACTCAGTTGCACTTAATGATTTAAATAAATAAAGGTTTGTATATTTATATGTTTTGCAACATATGCAGTTGCACTTCATAATTTAATTGTGAAAAGGTTTGTGAATTTAAGTTTTGTAATACATTCAGATTTTGTTTATTTTTGACAGTTTAATAAAAGCACGCTTGAAGAATAGCTTGATGTAGTTTGGTTATTCATTAAAGTTTTTCTTCTAGTTTTAGAACTTTTATTGAGCTCTCAGTTTTTGTAAAGCTGCTGTAGTGGTGATAAGACTAGTGTTAACGGTGAGATAAGAAATTCTGTTAGGTCACATATGGTGTAGTTCACACCTTCCAACCAATACAATTCTTGGAATTGCTGGTTGAGCAGAAACAAACCTGTAGACAGGTAGGATATGGACTAACAAAGAACAATGGCATACAGTTAGTGTTTAATACAACTATGCAAGACATTTGAGAAGGTATCAAAACAACACAGCACAAATGTAGCATTTATTTAAATGTCCCCCCCAAGAATTACTCTCTTAAATTTTACTGTTTATTGTCCCCCCCAACATTGCAGAGCGATTTTCGCCACTGAGTGTTGCAGTAGTGTCTGCCTGCTACATTATCTGATTGGCCTGTAATGAATTTGATTGGCAAAACCATCGTCCATTGTGTTTCCTGTACAGAAATGCTCACGCCTCCAGATGATGCTGGTCACAGACAGAAGAGTGTTACAGCTAAAGGAGTGACTGTGCTAAATGGGGACGTCAACTTTTTCTTTCTTTAGTGTCCTTTACATTAATATCATAGAGATGCTCTTTTAATTTGTCATAATCTAGACCTTAACAAAAACAAGGCAGATTCAGCTCACAGCAAACATCAGTTTACTGCCCCCTTTGAACTTAGTTAGCAGTCCCATACTGTACCCATTGGGCTGCAAGGGGGATGCAGCAGGTAGTACTTCTGTCTTACAGTAAGAAGGTTGCTGGTTTGACTCCCTGGTAAGGTGGTGGCTTTTCTGTGTGGAGTTTGCATGTTCTCCCTTAGCATATGTGGGTTTTCCAAAAACATGCCCATTAGGTGACTCATAATTGTACTTGGGTGTGATTGTGTGTGAATGGCTGTGCTCTGTGGCCCTGTAATTGGCTGGTAACCAGTCCAGGATGTACCTGCTTCTGCCTTATGTCAGCTGGAATAGGCCACTAACCTTGCAGTGCAGATGGACGTGACTGTTTCATTGTCTGAAATCTGTCTTGCCAACCTCCAATGACTTCATGGCCAAAATCTGGATGACCCAACCAGGGAAGAGAGCCGGAAACTGCAGACGTGTTTTGGGAGGGCAGAACCTTTCAGAAGCAGATCCAGAAGGTGATTGGACGATTCTTCCATCAATCACATCCATTATGGTCCAGTAAGATAATGTAGTACGTGGGCACTACTGCCTGGATTTAAAATCAAAACATAAGCCATTTCGTACACCAAACTCTCACCAAAACATGTTGGACATGGAGCAAAGATATCCATTCTATTGGGTGCTTTCCGTGTTGTTTGTTTTCTTTAATAAAGAAATGTGGTCCAGATCTAATTAAACTGCCACTGAAGCTGTTAGCATCTATGCTAATCTCTGTATGAGCAGCCACTTCCTGCTGTCTTCACGCTCATAGCTCCCACTTCTTCCTGCTTTAAAGGAATGATTGGCCCATGTGGATTGGAGCCAAGCTCATTTGTTGTAGATTAGAGCTTGGCAAGATGGATCTACCTGACCACAAACCATTTATCAAATGGATCCAGCCGCATTGAAAGGTCACTGACAGCCCCTCTGAATGCCAACCCTCCAACTTACACATGCACACACCGGCTCCTCCACTAGTCTCTATGTACTGTTGTGCTATTCTGAAATTACCTCTTGAAGGGAGGGAGCTATTGTACAGAGAAATATTCATAAATACATTTTCACGGGTTTCTATCAACTGAACATCTGAGAAGAGAGTGAAGAAAAGGACATCATTATTAGGCTTTTAGGTGGGTAATTTCAACCATCAGTTTAGCTGCTACCTTCTTTATCATGTCTGTCTCCTTAAGAAAACAGTGTAGCTGCGTCATGGGGTTTTTATCGAACTGCTGAATTGTCGCAGCGGACAAGGACCTCTCTGTGGGTAATTGGAGTTGTATTTTACCCAAACGATCTAGGACTTACCGCTGATGTCTGCTTGTGAGAAGGTTTCCTACTGAGAAAAAAAAACAAACAAAAGAAGCAGGTATTAGGAGTTTTATGTCAGAAAGGTGTGCTTGTTAAGATAGTAAATGAGGGAAAGAAAACACAGGAGATACTGTAAAGCTCACAAACGGTGAATCTGCTAATAATAAATAGCTCTTTATCTAGCTGTGGTGTTTGGAACAGTGTTGGGTTGTGTTACTTTTAAGAGCAAACTGTTAGGTTTCTGTGGTACAAACTGAGAAAAGCAACGTGTTAAAGTACTTTTGTGCTTCCAAAAACTAGCAGTTCCAATTTCTCCTTCCTCATTTAGGCACAAAGTCGACAGAATGTCTGTCTTTTAATGTGAGGACAGTACATGTACCCTGCAGCCAAGTTTAGAGCTCGCAATCTGCAACTCTTCAGCCTAGCAACAAACAGACGTGATAAACATTACAACTCATGTAGACCATTTTCCTGTTTGTACTCAGTCGTGAAATATTTTGTTGCTGGAGCCTAACTGGTGGCATCAAGTTTGCTAGCAAAAACTTTTGGATTATGTGCATTAGGGGTCAGAATCGCCAGTGGCCACACAAAACAACATTATCATATTAGTTCAGTCCAGATTTGATTTTATTGTGATTCTTAATATTTTGTGATATGCTAAGTTTTGTGATACTTAATATTGCTATATGTTTAACCCTTTGTTTACTGCATTTACAACCAAAAAGTAAGAAAGAAAAAATCTCTGTACATATTTGATAGTATGATCATGTTATGATGTATGAAGTTTCATCAGATGCTGGAAACAAAGTAGTTAGAGACATGACAAGACTAGAAACATGACCGGGGATTATCTTGATGGTTTATTATATGGCCGTGGCACAGTCCAGGTGGACCGACACACACAATGAGATTTTTTTTCTCTTGCTAATATGTGTTCTCAGACATGGTTCAGGTTCTGTATGTGGTCTGTGTAACTCTGCACATGTTCAGTGATCATGCTATTCTTGGTACAGTGCCAGACTCTTAGTCCGTGTGAAGACACACGTGGAAGCATGGATACATGTAAGACTAATACATAAATAACTAAATATGGGTAGGAAAGAATGAAAGGATAGAATAGATAAATAGGGAATTGAAATGGTTTATCCAAGACCTAAATGATACATAGAAAACCAAAAAGAATATAAATTGAAAGAATGTTTCTATCACCTAAAAAAATCATACTAACAACATTCATCATGTAACTCTAGTTTTATTAAAAACAGGAGTAAAACTCGCAGACTGATGTCTACATGTAGTCAGTTAACAAAACATTAAAGCTTTGCTGTGCTCAGCGTCGCTTCAACTTTAAGCTTCAAGACTCTGAGGAGCTTTAGTGCTGCTGTTGTTGAAGTAAAACTTAAAGATCGCAGCCAACCTGTTGCAAAAGCCCTTGTTTCCCACAGCATGGTGAGACTTCTAGTCTTTAGTAAGTTAGAAGCAGATTGAACTATTTTCTCAGATCACTCAGAACTGGGAGGCAGCTTTGTCGAGCTAAGCTTAGCATTAGCTTGGCTGCTGTTGCTGCTGTCCCTGGGTGGCGTTGTGTGAGGTGAGCCTCATGTCCACTCTATTTTATTCTCATGATCCCCCATGTCCAACTTTTAGGCCCTTTAAAAGTCCAAATAAGTCCACACAGCGTATTTAAATGGCGATATCTTCCTTTCGTCTCTCTCTCCTGTACAACCATGATTGTTTACTCTCTAGCACAATGAACATCCTCTCTCTGTCCTGGCTCAACAGCACTGTTGAATGGAGCGTGATTGATTTAATTTTTTTTTTAACCAAAAGCCTCATTAAACACTGGAAATAAATACATCACAAAATATTTATACATGGCAGCCCTTTATTGAAATTGTGTCATGCTAAACATTGTGTTACTACAGTGTATTGGTCCCCACACACCTCTCATGTGCATCATGGAGCTCTGGACCAGCTGGACTATTTCTCTCTTTATTCAAATTGTTTTCAGCACAAGTTTTCCTACATGGATGAGCTCATTTTGAGCAATGTGGGAGGGGTTAAAGTGGAGAGTTACAGTGGAGGGACACTTCATGTAGTTTGTAGTGAATGAACCCCAACAATGACAGTAGAGGAAATCTCAAGGTACACAAACTTTCTTATCCTCTTATCAACGTCCAGAACGTTAAATACTGGGATTTATCAGGGGTCTTTGTGTAAGAAGGTCATGTGTTTTGAAGGTATTTGTACTATTTGCTGATTTTCAGAGAGATGTGTCTGTTGTTCTCATAGAGATGTTTTCACTTAGTCAAAAACTAACATCGAAAGCCCAAAAAACTTGAGGTAAGGATGGGAGTTGTTGAGACCACTGCCATCACTGATTCTGCCTAGGCATCTGATTTTTAATCGATTCCTTTTAGTCTGAATAAAGGTAGACCTGAACAGGTTTTTAGGGTTGACTGTGAGAATCACATGGTGCTCCTGATATTTTAAGTTGGGCAGACAAATGCTTCAGTCCAGTAATTCCGCTCTAGCTTGAAATCACATAAACAGAGTCACATTCAATTTAAGCTTCTTTTTTGATTGCTTCTGTCTCCCATCTGCCAGGACAGCTTCTTTGACCTCTTTACTGTCATTAATGCTGACTTCTCAGATGAGGCCAAGACTTCTTTGATTTACAAGTATCCAGAACTCAGTGGGAGGATTTGATAAGAGGATTGTTGGGGAAAAATACTAATGATATCAATTCCTCTCGCTATTTGTTGTAGTTTCTCAGCTGGAATGGGTTTTTGATTCCCATCCCCATACTGGGGACAGTATAAGGACCAGTATGAGCTTGTTTAAAGGAGTATAATATGAGATAGCTGAGTTAATGTTTAACTGATGCTTCGTAGACAACTTTTTGTTTCCCCCCTTTTTTTGAATTGCCTGTAAAACAGCAGCATTTTTGTGTGGGTGGGATTTTATTTACTTGTTTGCTAATTTCACCTGATTTAGTCCTGTTTGCTCCAAGCTGTTTTGATTTAATCAGGATGTTTCTTTCATAAATTTTAGTTGTATTACTTAATCAATCATAACGACCTCCTGCCTTCAATCATGACACACTAAGTGTCCATCTCTCAGCTTCTCCCGTCTGTGCTCTGCTGCTCGGAGAGCATTAAAGCTGAGTGCTTTTACTCCAGCGAGAGAGATTTTAGCAGGTGAGTGAGCAGAGCACTGCTGTGTGCAGGTGTGTGTTTGATTCTGACATCAGAAAACTACGCGGCTTTTCAGATGAAACATATTGTGACACGGTCACACCATGCTGTGGACTGCAGGAAGTAAAAATAGTTGGGATCCTAATAAACCGAACGTGAACCTCTCATCCTGTTTGAAGCTGAGCCAATTTGTAGATCCGGCAGTGATCTACCATTCGTAAACAGTTTGGAGCATTTGCTTTGAAAGACCTCTTTTTTCCTCTGATATAATTAGATGGAGAATGTTCATTAAGCAGATTTATATAGTCATTAGAGGGATTAAGTCTTTAATTGGGCCTTTTTAGCCTCATTTGTCAATTAACCCGAAAGTTTTACCCAAATGGAAATGGAAAAATAAAACACTGTGCTCTCTGGACATAATGTTCAGAACATCACTCAAGTGTCCAGGGCAGATACGCTGTCAGGAGTGGCCCACTCAGCCACAGATTAAAAGAAAACACAATTTTCATCCATCCATTATCTGTTAGGTATGGCTTAAATAATGAGACTGTGCTTATGGTGATAAAACCATGTGGTTCACAATCACACAATGTTGTGTATTCACGCACAACTGCTATAAGTTTTAATAAGTGACGTCTTTAGTTTACCGCTAACTGCTGATTGAAGAGCACACGTTTTTACACATTTTCCCTTTTGATAGGGAGTCAGAAGTTTTAGGACAACTTTGACACAAACTTTTGTCATGTTCATATTTTCATGCAAAATTTGCCAAACTTTCTCTTCATTAATGGAGACAATTTCTGCTCTCATTCTTTTTCTGAGTCGTCGATCATTTTGAACAATTTGTTAAACTTGAATGTTTTCAGTTGATGTGCATGGTTACCCAGGATCCTGTCTGCCTTCACAAAATCTTTTGTACCATTCAAACGCTCGTGCACGTGACATGCAGTGATACTCATTCACCTCAGTTAATGTACCAAGCATTGGCTGCCATTTTGTCAAATTTCATAAAAAATCAAGTTACTGCATTGCTCAACTTTTGAGCTAATCATTTTCCAACACCTTAGCTTAAACACATGCCCCTCTATAAGCAGCTAACCTGACACGCCAGATGGACAGTTTCATTTTGGAAATATTTCACTAATCCATCTGGGAAGGAGCCGTTTTAAAATGTTTTCAGGGGCAGAACCTTCAAAACCAACAGCAGCTTGTGATTGGATGATTGCTCGGCTCGTTACACTCATCACAGACCAATCCATATCAAGCAACGCTGCTACGTATGACATAGCGTACGTAGCGGCTACACGTAGCAGCTAACGGCTAACAAAAGCTAATGGTTAGCCGCTACGGCTAACGGCTACTTCCTTTCCTGTCCCGAGGATTGAACTCACGATTCCTGGGGCAAGAGGCAGTGACAGTGCCGCTGAGCCACAGTGAGCACGGCTAACAACGGTTAACAGCCGTTAGCCCTAGCGGCTAACTATTAGCTGCTAGGGCTAACAGCTAACAACAGTTAGCCGCTATGGCCGTTAGCCGTTAGCTTAAACTACCTGAAGACTATTGTTTCACATTAAATTATAACAAAAAGATGTATCATTTAACACTAATATGTGTTTTTCCTCCCCTTTTAAAGAATAAATTGAGTCCATTTCTGATAAAAAAAACAAAAAACACAGATATTGAGACCGCTTCAGAAGCCGCCATTGTTTTCAAACATGCAGTCACTTCCTGTTGTTGTCACGTCCGCTGCTCCCGCAGCTCCTGCCTCTCTTACCTGATTGGGCCGATAAGATTCCAGCCGGAGTGAAGTCATTGGACAATAGAGGCAGACAAGACGGATGACTTCAGAATCAGGCAGGTCCGTCTGCTCTGCAAGGCCAATAAGCAGCTAGCAGTGAACTAAAGACGTCACTAACTTTTGCAGGCAATTTATATTTCATAATGGCTCGCAAATGAACGGCTCATTCACAGCTGTGAATCAGTTCACCCCGTTCACTTAAAAGAGTTGTTCAAAAGACTCAAGTCGTTCGAGAACGTCACATCTCTCGGGAAAACCACCACGGAAGTGGGTCAACAAAACAAAGCCTCTGTTTTGGAGAAGAAGAGGATAATATGAAGATAATATGAAGATGACATAACTTAAAGGAGTCACAACAAGCACACATGACTGTTTAGAGTTGCTGAAGAGTTTATCTGATGACTGTAGGCAGAGGCAGGCTAACACTACTGGCTGACTCCCAGCGTTTGAGCTAAGCTAACTAGTGGTTGGCGATCTTTGTCTGTGTCTTCCTTGTTACTGGACGCACAGATGAAAGAATGATGTCTACCTGCTTGTCATGGACTCAGGAGTGAGGTAAGACACGAAAACGACAAAAATGTTGCTGGTAGGCAGCACACAGTGTCAAATATCTGGGAGTCAGTGTTTGTAATATGATAGCGGACAACGGCAATTTATATCCTTACTTCAGTGATACAAGTGTATCAACAGCATCGATTAAAGAGTCAGAGGAACACTGCAGCTGACAGAGGTGAATGTGAAGCAGCGTCACTACGTGCACAAACATAACACTGGAGACAGAAAGCTGCAGTGTGTCTGCTCCGTATCCAACAGCAGCGTGAAGACTTATATCTGAGTTTGTTTTACTCTCTCTCCTTACAATCAGATAAACTTCTCCCACTGCAGTGGGTGTTTTATCTGTCTTGTCAAGTCTCTCTTTTCTGGTTTCATGGTGGTTGCACAGGTTGCCCTCCCCACTGAGCGTTCAGACATCAGCTACTTGGACTTTTCACAGATAAAATACAAGGGGGTAAGAGGAAATTATCCAGGTAAAGTCCAAGTGAAAGACTGGGATGTTTGCGTTCACACATATTGCTCCCTCGAGTAAAGTCTGGATAATTTTAGGGTTTTTTTTTTGCAAGTGTGAATGAGGTTTTATTTAGACATTCACTGTGCTGGGGCCCTTGGCTGCTTAAAGAGTGAGGAAGACACATGAGATAGTTTGTATTAATTTCTTGGGGCATCATTATCTGTGACATTTGGAAATGCTTATACAAATTTATGCAAGTAGCTTTCTGCGGTATGTAAACCTTTGCGTGTTTATTTTTTAACGTCTCTGGATGCATTACCTGCAGTAGGGAGAGGGCAGTGGGAGTATTAGCCTCATACTGCTTCTCTATGCTTTGTGTCTTCAAAAAGCCCAATCTTAATTTACCAATAAATGTTCTGATATCAAACTGTGAAGAGGGTTCACTTTAGTAAATCCTGTGTGTGGAACAAGCTCGTTTCCATCTTTCTGATGTGTCTTCTGAATATCAGGTTCACTTTGTGCCACAGACTGGAGACCAGTGGTTCTCAATTACTTCTGTCGTGCCCCCTCCCCCTTCAAAATTAATATCTTTCAGTGTCCCCCACCCCCCACCCTTAAGAAGTCAATTAAAGGGCGAAGGTAAGATTTGTCTAAATACATCCAAACATGAATACTAATGTTTTCATTAACATTACTAATACTAAGGAGAGGTGGTTCTTGTGGGGCAGGAATAAAAATATCTGGAGACAGCCAGGGAAATTTATCTATCTGCTTATTACGGCGGGTTCAGAAGGTAAGTGACGGACATGTTCTGATTCACTAATATATCAGTTCAGACATGCTAACAGGGCCCACATATGGATTTATTAGCCTGAAACGTGACCCATAAGTACATGTGTGAATATGGTCATCGACCAGCTTCTGTGTCTCTGTTCCTGGCTCAGAGTCAGACATGAATTCACAACTTAATTTGGGGCATCCGAAATCTTAAAAGATTTTAATATTCATGCTATCATTTAATTAATCAATAATATTTATTTGTCCTTGTTATATCCATCCATCATATATCGATTATCCCTTTCGGGCTCATGGGAAGCTTGAATCGATCCCAGCTGACATTGGGCGAGAGGTGGGGTATACTCTGAAGTGGTTGCCAGCCAATTGCAGGGCCACATTGAGAGATGGACAATCATTCATTCTCACACTCACACTGAAGGGCAATTTAGAGTCACCAGTCAACCTAATGAGCATGTTTTTGGTCTGCTGGAGGAAGTTGGGTGCCCGGAGAGAACCCATGCATGCACAGGAAGAACATACAAACTCCACACAGAAAGCCCTGACCGACCCGGGGATCAAACCAGCGACCTTCTTGCTTTGAGGCATCTGCACTACCCTGTCTGTCTTATATCCACACATAAAATATAATTAGTATTCCAGCCCTCATTCTAAGGCTGGGCAATATCACCTAAAAACACTTTTCCTCACAAAAGTTGATTTCCAATTTTAATCAATTTTTTACCCTCTCCAAGAAAAAAAAAACTGCAAATGAAGCATCAATTCAAATCAAAATGTCTAACTTAACCTAACTGATCTTACCTCTTTAAAGGTAAGACTTAATTAAAGGTTCATTATGTGTAGTAGTTTGGACATAGGCAGTAGTCATCAACAATGAAAGCAGGACTATTTTAGCAAAGCAAAAACAGCGTGGCAAAAAAAGACAAATTTCTTCAGGGAAAAACAAATTGGTTTTTAACTTTAAAATCTCAACAACAATTTATTTCAATTCATTAAATCAACATATTTCCAACCCTACCGCATTATATCTTAAAGATAAAATAACTAAATGGTAACTCATAAGGCTACTTCTCTCAAGAATAAAATAAAAGATTTAAGTCCAGATTCACAATTTCAAGTTCTAATAAATCCACATTTCCCACACTTTAGAACATCAACATAAGTAAACCATTTAAAACTGTTGCACTGCCTACATTTATTTTTACATAAATCCTGCCTCTGACATGGAAAGTAGCCAATTAGAATAGGTACATGGGGTGGCCAATCAAAAGTCTAGGGGGCCCATGCCCCAATTTTTTCCATGCCTCTGTCCAAGCAAATCCCGCCCCCAAAGGATGTGGCCATCCCCCTTGCTTTGGGCTCAAGATCAGGTTTTAGCTTATTTAAGGCAGCCATTTTGCATGTCTTAAAGGTATGAGCGCTCCAGCTTTGTACCCCATCACACTGCATTTAAAGGAAAACACACCCCTGGAGTGTCCAATTGCCATTTAAACAACACATGCCCTGGATGTATAGATGACAGCTGCATCAGGTGGTAAAAAAGGAAAGACACCTGTGCTGCATGCCCAAATGCTTTGCTCTGGTTGCATCATGGAGCCCTGGAGCTTTTAGGGAGGAGCAGTATGGTGTAAACTCAGAGCTGGCTGGCCTGTCAGGCCATATTAATGCTAAAGGCGCTGTAGACTCCAGGGGGAGCCACAAAATCAGGAAAAAATTCACCCTGAATTTAATTATATTAAAACTAGTTATTACTATTAACCCTTAAAATGGAAAAGCTTGCATTGATTCAAATATAAAGCAATGCCCAATAAATATTACTTCAAATGATAATACCAAGTAAGTCTATACAGTTATTTTAGTTAGTTTTTGTATATAGATATTGCATAGTTAAAGTACCTTATGTATAGAGTTATTGTGTGAAAACTGGTTATTTGACTTGTTTGATGC
The DNA here is from genome assembly GCA_037902135.1 of Cetoscarus ocellatus. NCBI lineage: Eukaryota > Metazoa > Chordata > Actinopteri > Labriformes > Labridae > Cetoscarus > Cetoscarus ocellatus. Next base: position 185,373 of record JBAMNC010001946.1, read on the forward strand.
TGATCATTGTATTTATAATTTATTACTATTACAGTTATTATTTTTTCACTTATTTGCAGGATTTTTATTTTGTGGTAAGGGTTTTTATATTATATTTCAGTTTTTATTTATTTGTGATTCATTAAGCGTGTTTATTAGGTGACATGCTATCTTATAAATTAAAGACAATGGTTAAAAAAAAAGGTTTTTCAATTTCTTTTGTAAGCGTATTAATCGCTGATGGAGGGAGGCACCATACAAAATCCAGCCTAGGGCGCCAAATTGGGTAGGATCGGCTCTGTGTTGAATACAGTGAACAGGTTATGGTACAATAGAAGAGGTGGCAACTCATTAAAGTCTTTCACTCAGGTCAAAGGTCAGGGCTAATTACTTTATCTTCATTCTTACAGATACGTGGCCATCATCCATCCTCTGCAGCAGCGCATGTCCTCCACAGAGACTAAAGTGGTGGTGGCGGTGATCTGGGTGCTGGCCTTTCTCCTGGCCTTTCCTCAGTACTACTACTCCACCACGGACCAGCACCCGGACCGCACGGTGTGCTACATCAACTGGCCTGAATACAGCGTGTGCGACTTCAAAAAGATGTGAGTTCCTCTGATCAGCCTCCACTTAAACACTCAGTGAGCCATGTTAATTACATTTGAACTGACAGTAAATGTGGGAGGATGCTGTTTTTATGCACTGGAAATGAGAGAGAGCTGTGAAAAAAGCACAGGAGCATTTCCCGTCTTGTAGTGAATTAATTAAAGGGAACATCATAGACGATGTTTGGCCTCTTTGCTGAGAGGCAAACAAATCGAGCCGGACACAAGCAATGAATTTAGATTTGACTGAGGCCTGGCTGCAACTTGAATTTTCCATTTGATCATCTGCTACACAGAGTTCAAGGCTGAAACAGAGAATACCTGACTGCATCAGTCACATGAAAGAGCAACATGGGGTTTGGGATCATGAAATAAATCATACTGGTGGCCAATAAATCTCACCCCTTTTGGTTCCACATTTGTAAAGATGTGTTCATTTGCTCTGTGGTTATGGGTTGCAAAAGTACGATGGCTGATGAGGGCAAATAGCCTACAACAGCTCAATACAGTTCAATAAGGGGAAAATACCTGCAAGAGCAGAAACCAAGTACAGCACAAGTGCTCCAGGCCTGGAGAGGAGTCTGGAGCAGGGAGAGCATGTGGGAGAGACAGGCAAGAGAGACTGCAGTCAAATCAGCTGCTTCTAAATTTGAAGTGCTCATGTATTAGAACCTTTACGGGAAAGGTTATCATGTTCCTGTTTTCCTTTTACCACCAAAAGTGTGAAACTTAGGAGTGTTGTCTTCAAGGAGACATATTATGCAAAAATCCCTTTTTGAAGGCCTTTGAACACATTTTTGGGTATTTGGCCTTCCTCCCAGTCCACAACATGTGAGAGTAGACAACAAAACCTGTATTTAGCAGGCTGCATGAATGTAAACTCATGTTGTTTGGCGAGCTGTTGAGTCTGTAGATATTCTGTTACGTAACAAGCGTTTTATTTGCATAAGCCTGCCTCCCAGGCTTGAGAAATTTCTGTGTGAAGTGCCGCCATATTGTTTACTTTCATAGCGAGAGATCTGCGTACACCATGTGTAGACCCAAAACCTGTCACTGCTTGGTTGTTGGCTGTAAACAGCCACATATATCTTCACATATAGGCTACCTCGGAGGACCAAAGGGCCCAGTGGATTAATTTTATTTTTGAAGGGAATGAGCAGCTACAGTCGGCTAAAACCTGTATGTGTGTGCCAGTCACTTCATGTCCGACTGCTACTTCAACTTCAGTCAGTTCAACGCAGGACTGGGAACTAGACTTTTCCTGAATCCGGGCTCAGTACCAACAATCCGTCGCCAAACCTGATGATGTAAATGTGAGTATTTTGATGTCGTGTAGTGTCTATTTTGCTCAATGCTACGAGCTAATGCTAACAGCAGGGAGAATTGAACCAGAAGCAACTTCACATGTTCTTCAATGTTAACATTACTTGTTGAAAGTCTGAAGGATAAACTTCAAAGTATGAACATTCTTACATTAGTCAAGAGAAGTTTAACAGTTGGCTGAATATAATCAGTCCTTAACCCACCCGACCCCTCCGTTTCTGCTAATGTTAGCCCGGAAGGTAGGCTAAGTCTGGCTGTGTCCCACTGCGGAGACTAGGCCAAGGTTAGTATGTTGTGCGTTAGCCTGTGATGTTTGGGGGAAACAAGTGTCGCTGTTATCTGGAATTTGGGATTCGTGTGTGTTCAGGACTGTGAGCAGCAGGTGGCTGGAGCGGCAGTGCGTGCAGGTTATCTGGATCACCACCAAAATCGAATCATTTTTAAGTTGGGCCATTACAAACATCTCCTGAAAATTTCAACAAAATCTGTCCTGTAGTTTTTGCGTAATCTTGCTAGCAAACAAAAAACAAACAAACAAACAAACACAGACAAATACATAAACTTCTTGACGGAGATAATAACACTTAAATGGTTGCTAAAACTGTACATTTACTTTGGATAAACACAAAATCACACAGAGACAGTTCTAATTGTTTCTACAGAGCTTCATCCTTTAACGCAGGCTTATAAATGCTGCATTTTAGTCAAATCTTTATGGCTCCAAATTTCAATTTTGTCATCTTTACACGTAAATCAGACTAGAATCTGCATGCTCCGCAATGAACATAATCAAAAATAATTAGGCCGACTGAAAATGACTGCAATTTCCAGGTGAATTAAAGCACTTTACTGTTTCTTACCACTGATAACAGTTACTTTATGTTGTTCTCTGACACTTAGGAAGTGGAACTGCCGGTCTGTAGCACAAATCGTGACGTCAATACCCTTTAAAATGTGTCATCACCCCATGCTGTTTTTGTGGCTTGTTTTCACCTAGAATTCTTAAAATTACACGGATTAGGTGGCACCATTAGCAGTAATTTATAGCAGTAGCCTCTGTCTCAGTTATTTTGGTTCAGACTGAGAGCTGCTGTCTGACAGTGTGGCTGGTGTTCAGGCTAGTGCTATGTATGTCCCTCAAACTGTATTTGATTAAAATGAGAGAATATGGAGACTTTTATTCTAAATTATATGTGCATTACATGTCATTATTGTTAAGTTTTGACTCTGATAAGACCCCAAAGCAGAGGCTGACTCAAGTGTTTGGTTCAAAAAACTTTAATCAACAAAAAAGGCACAAAAGAGCCGGTGGTGGAGGAAGAGGTCTGGCAAATGCAGAAACTTGAGTGACAATGAAGAGAGGATCCGGAAGGCAACACAGGAAAACCTGAGCACAAGAAAACAGTGGTTAGACTTCAAACAAAGATTGCAGAAACACTGGATAGGTGTGACAAAGCTCTGCTGAATATAACACAATTATCTGTCAGAGTTGTGGCGTGAGGACCGGGCTTTAATAGTCTGGTTGATGAACTTAGAGGAAACAGGTAAGCCACATCAGCTATAGAGCTGCCTCTGCCACACACATCCCTACAGAGAGGAGAGTGGAGGGGGAGGAGGAGGTACAACACTAAAAGACCTAACAAATAAAACAAACTCAAACTGAAAATCTCAGAAATCAACGTAACACACATTATTAAAATTATTACCCATTATAATTAGATTATAAGTCATTAAATGCTCTAAAGCAGGTTCCACACACAAGAATTTTCTAAATCTGAAGAGATGTTTTATCTGTTAGAGACCTCACACATGAAGATAAAAAACAGGCATTAAACAGTTTTGATCATACTGTGTGTGGTGTGCTCCGATAATCTCTACACAGCACACCACACATGTAACCATTCTGTCCCACCACTGATCTAGAATCTAGTCCTCCAAGCCAGAAATCTTGCTCGATCAAATGTGATCTAATAAAAATGAAGAAGAAGAAACATAGCAACAACCATAAATGTATATGTCTATGGCAACAACAACACACAACACGCAAAATGGAAGAACAGGGAATTATGGTGGTCTTTGGACTTTGAAAAATCAGGAACTAAACAAAAGAAAGACTGTGGAAAAAATCCTGGAGACAGCATGAACACGTGAGCTGGTCCTCCATTTCTGAGGTCCACCGATCTTTACGTTTCAGGTCGGCCGTGCTTGTTTTTATTTACACCTGCTTCCTTGTTCCTCCGTCAGCTCACTTCTTGATTGGCTACGTTCTGTTCCACGTCACAATTTACGGAGTCATGACTCGGTAGTCGTCGGCTTTCCCCGCACACATGAAGAATTTTGGTCGTAAATATTTAACAAGTTTAATATTTACGATTGTCGGCTGACCTGTTTTGGAGGCAATTTTCGGGACAAAATCACTCTTAACACACTTCAGACCACAGGATAATCTTTAAGATAATTTTATAAGACATACCAATTGTTCTTGGTTGGGAATGGGGAAAGTCAGGACAAAAACAGCCCAATGATCTTTCTGTGTGTACCCTGCTTAAGTGAAGTGAAAAAAACAAGATGCAGTCAACGAAAAGGCAAGAAAACCAAACAAAATACTCCCTTCATTCATTATTTATACCAGCTATTCCTTCATGGGGGGCTGGAGCCTATCTTAGCTGACATTGGGCGAGAGGCAGCCAGCCAATCACAGGACGACATAGAGAGACAGACAACCATTCACGCTCACAATTATAACTAAGGGCAATTTGGAGACACCAGTCAATCTAATGAGTGTGTTCTTGGTCTGTGGGAGGAAACCAGAGTACCTGGAGAAAACCCATGCATGCGAACCCCGCACAGAAAGACACTGACAGACATGAGGATCAAACCAGCAATAAACACACAATTTTACATTTAAGAATGTGGCTCACTCACATCTGCGAATCGGTTCTCATCGTTCACCTAGGAGAGCTGTTAAAAGAACTTGACTCGTTCGTGAACGTCACATCTCTAGTGCAAATCACTGCGGAAGTAGGTCGACAAAACAAAGCCTCCGTTTACGAGTAGAAGAAGATAATAAGATAATAGTAGAAGATAACGTAACATAACGCAGTAAAATAACAAGTCACAACAAACACACAGTACTGTTTAGAGTTGCTGAAGAGTTTATCTGATGACTGTAGGCAGAGGCAGGCTAACACTACCCACTGACTCCCAGTGTCTGAGCTCAGCTAACTAGCGGTGGGCGAGCCTTGGCTTCCTCCTTGTTACTGCATGCACAGATGAAAAACTGGTGTCTATCTGCTTTTCATCGACTCGGGAGAGAGGCAAGACATGAAAACAAAAATTTTGGTGTATCCCCATAAGAATGAGACCTAAAAGTTTGGCTACTGACAATGCCCACCAGATGGCGGCGAACACCATGAACTAATAGAACAAATTAAAAATGTTTTCCCTTTAACCTTGAACTTATTTAAATTACTTCTTAACGTATTTATCACAACTTTTTATGACTTCTGACTTTATATTAAAGGCAGCACAACGGCATTATAAACTAGAAAAGCACTCAGAGAGCGCAGACCCCCGCCAAGCGCCACAGTTCCCTCCATATTGTGATTCACACCAAAAAAATTCCGGATCCAGACGTTAATCCGGATCACTCCCAAAATTTAATCAGTTCTTCCATATCCCATTTCCGACAATTCCTGAAAATTTAATCCAAATTCGTTCACAACTTTTCAAGTTATTTTGAACACAGACAAACAGATAAACGCCGGCAAAAACATAACCTCCTTGGCGGAGGTAATTAACATGATGTCAAAACCTGATCCAAAGAATAGGACTCAAATTCTCGACTCGCAGGTGTAGTAAAGCTTCAAAAACAATTCATTTACAGGCAGGGCATTCAAAGAAAGGCAACAGTATCCAAAACATGAGCCAAAAGGCTTCTAAAACAAACATGGTCAAAAAATATGAAGGCCAGACTGTGAAAATGAAAGCTGGAACGAAACACGAGGTACCACAAACTGGTGATGATTCAAAGAATGATATGAGGTTTAATACAAGCAGTAATGGGGGGAGGAGACAGTCAGGTGAGGAAGGACAGGAACAACCTGAAGCAGGGACGAGGGTGAGGGATTTCAAAATAAAACAGGAAACACAAGAGATGAAACATTAGGGGAAAAATAAAAGATAACTTAACTAAAGTGCAGATATGACACATGAGTGATTATAACTGATCATCATATGTGCATTATAATACATTATAAATATGATTATCAGGTGTTTATAATGCGTTATAAAAACGGGACTCATAGACAGGGTTATCTAAATGTCCTTTATAAACTATTTTCGGGCCATGAGGTTTTTGCCAAAAACTTTTGAATTATGGCAGTCCAAATTAATGCAGCAGATTAAAGGAGGATAGAAGAAAGCATAAAGGTTGATTTACCGGCACTGTGGGCTCCAGGTCGGCAGCTATGAAGGAGGAGTGAGACGACGTTGGCCACTCTTCCTCTGGGCTGCTAAAGTAGAAGTCATGGCCTTTCATTATGACCAAACTTGCTTTGCACATTGCCGTTGTAAATCAAAAAGCAGGCGTCCCCGCAGGAGCTCACGATCTTCCTCCGCCCTCATCCTGCGCTGCATGGTAAAAGAAAAGTTGTGAAGTAGAATGAACGGTGTTAATCTTCCTTTTGCAGTTTGTGAAACCTCGCTGTGCTGCAAAAACAACAGAAACACAGCAGTAATAATGCTTGATCTGATGTGATCTGAACACTGAGCTCCAATAACGTCCAGTTTCTTCTGCTTGTCTGAAGTCCATCCCACAGGCATGTCTGACCAGCAGATTCATGAAAACATCAAAAAGTTTTAGTCTTATTCAAGTTTCACACAAGAAACACCAGCACTGGGGATGCAGGATGTTGAACTTTTGTTGATAACAGATATACACATGTCCCAAAACCCTTTATCACACACATTCATACTGATGAAGAAATGTATAAGCATTTCTTTTGTGAAGGACGTCGAGTCTTCCCTGTAAAAGAGCCAACCTTTCATTCTAAATGTGATGGTCGATGATTTTTAAAACACTAATAAACTTAAGATTCCACTGAACATCATGTCCTTTTGAAAATACTGACCTTTATTTGAGAAAGGCAGACAGGACCTTTGGATTGTACCTGTAATATGAAAAATGCTTTTATTTTTGGCAGCACCAGCAGAACCGATTGTCTTTTTGCTCTTATCGAGCTACAGACAGGTTCTTTTTTTCCAACTTTACGTATAGAACATTTTAGACAGGCAGTGTGATATACAACATAAGGTATAAATATATAGAATAAACATCAATTGTCACATCTGAATGTCAACTCCCTTCACCACCCACCACCCATTACAACACCATTCAAATAAATAACCAAGAGTAATGCACATATCAATCCTCCAACTCTGAGGAGAACTCTAGAGAATGTAAATAGTTCAAAATAGGATTTTCCGGTTATGGAGAATCAGCCGATGCCAACAGGGTAGTGAATGTTAAGGCCTGCTTTGAATTTTTAGGATCCCTGTAGGAGGAACATTGCCAAAAATTGCAGACAGACTTTTCAGAGCAATAGCATAACCATATGCCCTAGTTGATGTATCAAAAATGATGACCAAAACTGCCCCAGTTTCTACAGACAGTTTCTATAGACTTTGAGCTCAGTAATGCACACAATAAAACTGTACCTCTATTTACGTGGACCGTCTACTTCAAATGAAAAAAGATTTTAATGAAACAGCAGATTTTTAGAAATACTTCCTGAGAAAGTCCTGACAAAGTGCTTCAAATTATGCCCGTGAAGATGATCTTGGTTGAAAAGAAACTGGGCCCTTTTTAGATGGCATTAGGAGTGTCTGTATGCTTTTGACTTACAGCAGTTCAGGGTGTCTCTGTCCATGTTTTGGTATTAGAGCAACGGCACCCAAACTGGAAAACCTAAGGTAGCAGTGCCTCTGACTGAGGATCCCCTGGGAGCCAGGAGGTGCTGACCAAGCTCATTGGAGTGCGTTGATCTTGTGGCTGTTTGTCTATTTTTATGATGCATCCTCTAAATATCAAAATCACTCAACGCTAGGCTTGTCACGATACCAGAAATTTAGTAGTCGATACCAATACCACTTAAATTCTACGATACTCGATACCACTCGATACCATGGTAAAAATAAAAAAATCCCCTGTAGTTCAACATACACTCCTTTATTTGAACAAAGTGAACAACAAACAATATTATGGTTAAATGGAACATGTAAACTAAAACTGTACATGACCACACACTTGGGACACTCTCTGCTGTTTCTTCTGCGGACTCTTTCCTTTCCATCCCTCTCTTTTCTCTTCCTTCATGATTTTACAAGCCACGCAGCAGCGGAGGCAGCAGGTGCGTTGCGCCACAGAAATGACCGTCCGTGTCAAACACCGTGCGCTGTATAGTAGTCCTGATATATATTTTATATATATATATTTATATATTAAACGAGGCTTCGAGGCACACAATTTGCCCCGAGGATATTTTTTGTTATCGGATTATTCGGATTATCCGAGGAATCTTTTCAGCCCTAAACGTCACGTAACTATTATGTGGGACAGATGAGGCTGGACATAAGGCTAATGTTACTTTGCCAGGCAGCTCATTTACTATGGGCTGGGCTCATCTCATCATTGTACGTAATTAGATATGAGCAACAATGATAACACGTGAATTCAAATGCACTCACCTTGAATTCTCTGTACAAGTCTGGATGCTTGTCTTTTAAATGTTTCGCCAAGTTGGACGTGTTGCTCCCCTTCGCCATGCTGCGGTGACGGCATTTTTTGCAGACGGGTTTTTCAGGATCAATGACCAATCTGTCCTTGTCAGCCTCGAATCCAAAATACTTCCAGACACGACTTCTGGCGTTTTTTTTTTTTCAATTAATTGAGGGGCAGTTGTTGTTGACGGGCCAGGTGCGTGTGCCCCCGCCATGTCGCGTGTTGTTGTTCTTAGCAGGGTAGTCAGTCACGTGATCAGCACCGTGTGAGGGTTGCCAGATAATCGCTCATTTACAGCCAAAAAACAACGCTAAAGAAGCGGCCAGACCTGGCTCCTCGGTACCAACGGTACTTTGGGTATTCTAGAAAAGTCAGTACCGTCACATTTTCAGAATCTTAGTACCGACTTGGTACCGAAGTATCGGTTCTCGTGACAAGCCTACTCAACGCCATCGACTTAAAAGTCTTAACTCTCCTAGTTATGAGTCATGCACTCCCCTGGGTGCTGGGGGCACATGTTTATTTGCTACTTAAACATCATTAGCACTGGATTTTAAAATGGCATCTGCATCTTCTGGAAATGGGAAAGACACCTGTGCTGTGGGGTAAAGGTGGGGAAAGATCAAAACTCTATGGTATCATGATATTTGGCGTGACATTATTATATCAATTCACAACTGCCATGTATCAGTTTTTTTAATGTATTCATTTCCAACATTTAACGAGGTGGCCAGGAAGAAATAAAAATAAATTACAGAGAAAACAGTGGATATAAGGCTCATCTCATGCACCACAAGGAGACTATGAAAGCTAATGGCAGCAAAGCTAATGCTAAGCTAATGCTACTGACAAATCAGCCAACACTTCATGTGCTTAGCTTGTCAAAGCTGCCCCCCAGTTCTGAGTGATCTGAGAAAATATCTAAATCTTTCACTAACTTTATGTGCAAAGACTGAAGGTCTCTCCATGTTGTGGAAAACCAAGGATTTTGTTACATGCTAGCTGCCATCTGTGAGCTCCCAGGCAGCTAGCACTCTGCACTTTAGCATTTGGCACTTTAGCACAATGGCACTTTAATCATCACTCCAGCACTTTATAATCCATTGTGTATAATTCTTTTTATAGTTTGGACTGTATGTTGTTTAAGTTGTCCGTGGTTTCTGTATGTTGCTTGTCTTTTAATATGCTCTGTGGGTTTTATTCCTATTATTGATGTTTTTTTTATGCGTTGACACCAACCTGCCAATGGGACTGGGGATGGAAATTAGCCACTTGGCTACTGTATTTACATGTAAATGTCCATTAATGCACACTCTTCCATTTAAAAAAATAATAAAATAAAATCCCAACATTTTTGCTGCTTTACTGGAATGATATGATGTGTGCTTTTGCAAATTAAGCTTGTCATCTTATGTCTAACACTTTGGCATCCCAAAGAAGGAACTCTCGTTTTGTTTACTTATATCTTTAAAACCGTACATCAGATTCTCATGGAGACAACTGTGTTTGGACACTTTCTTCAACCTTTAGAGCAGTGATCATCAACAGGCGGCCCAAGGACCACATTAAGCCACCCACAGCTTCCAGTTTGGCCTCAGATTATTTTTAAATTCTGATTCTGTGGAGGACCTTTTTGTTGAGGTTTGAAGGGTTTCTCTTGTTAATTCTGTCCCTACAAATATGAACAAAACCCAACAGTTACAGTTGAAACTGTTTTTTTTTCAGGAATGACTTCATGCTTGATGTCATTTATAGAAATCCACCTGCCAGCTATGACTAACCAATGCTCAACCAGGAGTATGATTATTAAAGAGTCAAATCATGATGACAGCTCCAGAATTATGAAGCCAGGCTATTTTCATTTGCCTCCTGTAGTTTTCAGTTGCATGAGTGATCGGGGCTTTTCTAACTGTAAAAAGCCTGGTAGTTGATGATCCTTAAGGTCATATATATACTTCACTGATTGTTTCCAAATTTAGCCATAAAGTGCAATATTTTATTCTGGAATTTTGTTTTTATTGATCCACAGTGATGAATTAAAATTAATGTAAACATTGCAGTGATGTTAGAAGACCTCCTTAGAGAAAGTGAGTACTCCTTGTCTATTAACCAATAAATGTGCCCAGAGTCGTCTTCTCTGGTTTTCTTGACAGCAGTCTCCAATAGGGACAGCCAAAGGCTAAAAAGAGAAAGATTAGTAACCTGTAAATTCCCAAAAGAATTTGTTAATAATGCTGTTTTGCCCTTTTCAACTTTGAGACAAGTTTTCCTCCAAAAGGAGCACAAATGACGAAATGGAGCAAATACCGCCTGGACGAATAAGTGTAAATATGAAAATAGTTTATTCTGTAAGTGTCAGAAACAGACTCAGGTGTGAAAAGGCTTGCTAATCATTGCTCTATGTGTGATTTACATAAAGTTCTGTTATATATAAATTTGTTAATAAGTTTTTTGTTTTGTCTCTGTGGTTGAACAACTTTTAAAGCCCAGGTTGTACTGAAAAAAAAAAAGATGGACATTAACTTGATTCTGCTTGAAAGGGTTGAGGTTCTAAATGCATTATGACAAAAACAAGTCCAAGTGGACTGAAAATAACACAAAAAATGCCCTGGAGTTGCAAGGTTTAAAAAGATTGATGAAGAATTGCACATGTAAACAGAACTACTGCTACCACTAAAATTCAATGCAGGCCAAAAAAAATTCACAAGAATCAACAAGAGATTTGATTAAGTGTTAGATTGATCAGTGAAATCAATATATGGCATTATTACCAATAAATCATTTTCAATTCACATCCCTAGACATTATAGAAAGGCCGTTAATTGAGGATTCTGGATGCATTATAGTAGCACGATGGCAGTGTTGTGGGAGTATTTTCATTTCAGCAAGCCTGTTATCAAGTCAGAGCTTTCAGACTTCCAGAGTAAGCTGCAGGTCTCACGTACGGCCCCCCCGCTGAAAATCTCAAAAAAAGCAGCTCGCCTGTTTTCACTGTGAGCCACCTGTGTACCAACCTGACATGCAAGATCAATATATTTCACTAGTCCAATAGAAAGTGTTTGGGAAAGGGGCAGAACCTGTCAGAGCATATCCAGCAGGTGATTGGACGATCGTGTCCTCAATCACATTTATTATGAGCCAGTCAGATAATGTAGAAGCGGATGCTGCTGGGGTGGTGTAAAGGACAGAACGTGAGCCACTAATGTAAAACAAATTCAAGGCAAAACATGTCAGAAATGGAGCAAAAATATCCTTATATTGAGAAATTTGTAGTGCTGATATTTGTTTTTCATTTAATAAAGAAATGCAGTCAAGATCGGACAAAACTGCTACTGAAGCTGTTAGCATCTATGCTAATCTCTGCAGCAGCAGTCACTTCCTGCTTCCTGCTGATTGGGCCATCCCAAATTATAGATTGGAGCTTGGCAAGATGGATCTGCCTGATTTCAGACATTGAATCAGGCTGAAACAGCTGCACAATGACAGAGAGCCATACTAGCTCGCGTCAGCAGGTATGCACAGTATGTCCACAGCAGTATGTAATAGACAACACAGGAACAGTTCAGTTACACTTCCTGTCTTTGCCTTTGAAAGTAAAACCTCAGTTTTCCAACTTTTGTGAAGGAACTTCCCTAGTTTGAATGAGTGTTTTTATTCTGAAGTGTTCCTGGGTCAAGTATTCATTGAATTAGGTCACTTGCGTTTCTTCTGAATCAGCTCTTTAACACTTTGCAGTTGCAAACACAGCAAAAGATAAAGTGCTAATCACGACCCAAAATAGGGATGCTATACATCAAACAGCAGAACCTGGGCAACAAGACAATATAAACCTTTTTTAGATACCCTAAACACAACTTGAATAACAACCAAATGAATAACAACATATCAAACTCCGTACAGCTCTGCTTTGTTGACCCACTCGCCATATTATGCCATTTTCATATTCATATTCATTCTGAAAATGCTTTTTTTTAAGGCGCAGCTAGATTTTTTTTTTTTTTTTTGCTGTGTGCCATCTTCATTTGCTCTTCACCCATATCACATACACTCATATTAACACATCTCAACAAATCTCACGAGTGTCCTCTTTACTGGGACACCAAAAGTATTCCAATAGACCATGTGGTTGGAGACATATACCCATTTTATTATGGGTATGCAATTTCCAGGCAGAAACCTAAAAAATAGGCTCAGGGCATGAAGGGTTAATGAGGTGAAATTCATGGAGAGGTGGAGCTGTGGCAGCAGAGAGATGCAGCCAAAACCCCACATGCATGGCTGGTATTAAAAACAAAGCATCTCAATCCAGATCTGGCACGCGCATCAGCCAGATCAGACCTTAGTGTGAAACCGCCATCATTCAGTAGATATTTTCGTCCAAAATGTCAGAAATACAGACAGAAATTTGATATGTGCCAATATCACCGTTGTGCAAATAATAACATGCATCCCTGAACAACACAGGGAGTGAAGCAGTGGACGCAGCAGCACGGCTCTGATCACGGCTCTGCTGATGGAAACCTCTCAGCTCATGAGAGACCGTCTCTACCCTGCTCTGCTGCCAGCCTCCCCATCTGTGTCCTCTGCCACATTTCTCCATGGAAATATGGTTTGATTCTGACAGAGCATCAGCAATTACATTGTTCATGACAGGATTCCTGGTGCACTTATCACTGTTTTAATGAAAGACTAATTATTTACCTCAGTGAAGCTCCAACGATCATTCAGAGGAGCTGCTGAAGCTGTGAATGACAGATGAGTCAGCTGACCCTCGGTCTGATCCCACATCTTCCTCCTGCTGTTGTCATCCATTCGTCAAATATGTCAAATAACCTGGCTACTTCTACAGCCTTGTTTCAGATTGAGAAAAACATGAGCGGACACAATTATCATAATGTTTTAGTGTTACAACCTGTAAAAGTGCTTCAGTATTCATACAAACAACGTCCCAACAACATAAGTACTGCATTTTTTCCCCCGTGAGGAGCTTCTGAAATGATTATGGCCCACTTGAGAAGATGCATAATGACACCTCTCACATTTAAGTTATTCAGATTGGCTTGAGTACATAACATTACTATCTGGGTCACCAGTCTCCATTTTCTCTGGTATTTCACAGGACAAGCTCTTTGTATGGCTGTTGAATTTCTATCAACGAGCTGAAATAAAAATCAGACCTTCTGTTTTGTTATTTTTGTAAGCCTCTTTACTTTAATGTACAAAAACAGTCATAGATTCATGCGGTGTCATCACTTAAATTTCTACCCAGTGTTAATTTTGACGGCACTTTTTAATTTAGTTTTATAGTCTTTTGCCTAATATATCTTTTAGTTTTAGTCAGAATTTAGTCATCTAAATTGTTTTAATTATACTCAAATTTAGTTTACTAGTTCAATTTCACAATGAAATCTGCTGTAAATTTAGTTGACTAAAATATGAAGTGTAAAGTGTAAGTCATTTTTTAGGTTTCCTTGAATTTCTAAAGTCATGTTTTACGCTTGGATAAAATGAAACATCTAATAACCCTTTATTGAATGCTAGTAAAGTTTGAATGTATAAATGAACAGAAACAAACTGAACTTTTGTGTGAATTGCAGTTGCCTTTATTTAGGCTACCCGGCAGAGCATCTCAGTTATAATGCCAGAATTGACAACAAACAGTGAACCTGCTCTACATGAATATATCAATTCATAAAGAGAGAAGCACTAATTGGATCGCTCCCCTACTAATCCCACCACCATTAAGCTAAAGCAGTTGTGATTGGATGTCCCTCTAAACTCATCCAACCTTTCCACACAACTAAAGTAACTGTGATTGGATATATTCCTAATTTGTCCCTACTTTCTACACGACCAACTTAGATTTGATTGGATTAAGTCTCTGTCAAATAATTTTGTCTAGTTTTTATTTAATGACAAAATGTCATTTAATTTAGTTTTAGATTTTGTCCATGTGCACTTGTTTTTATTAGTTACTGTCTAGTTTTCGTCAGGGGAAAAAGGGTTGTTGACAAAAACTATGATGAAATAATTGGTCAACAAAATTATCTCTGTTTCTACCAACCAGGAAAAAACTCTGGGATTTGAGCATACAGCACATGTAGGTTCTTGTGGACTCATCTAGGAATTTCTTGAAGCTTTGAATCAACATTCACCTCGATTCAAGGATGAATTCATTTGTTTTTTTGTGGGTCCAAGCCAAGGAGTCTCACCATCATCCAGTGTGTGTCAGTGCAATATTGCAAGGCAGCAATATTTACCTTTTCCACCTTACAATACCTGAATAAAAGTTGAACTAATGAGGGCTTTAAATTGATGGAATGGCATCTACTACTTCTTGAATTCACCTGCATATAGCACTATGTAAGTTCGGTAGTGAGCTGTTATCTCATGATAAACTGCTCCACAGCGCAAGAGCAGGTTGCCCATTTCTGTGCTGTTCCAGTGATATATGTGACAGAGCAAGAAGCTGCTTTGGAGTAAATGCTGGGAGGAGTTTTGGTGAGAGCTTCGAGAAATAACAGGCTTGAAGTCAGTAGCTTATCTGGTTGCTGCTGGACTGGAGAGTTAAGTTGTTATTTCAGGCTTTTGTCGTCTTTTTTGTTGGACCTTCTATCAAGATGTTAAGCCATCATCTTTTATTTTCGTAACTGAAGACTCTTTTAATTGAAAACACTCAAAACACTTTGTGGTCAGTCCTTTTAAAAAGCAAGTCTTCCCTCAAATTGTTCCAAAATGTCTCCACAGATTTATTTTCCCTTTTGATCAGAAGTCAAAAGTTTGGGGTAGACTCTGGCACAAAGTTTTTTTTTTAAATTTTCATATAAAATTTGCTGAACTGTCTCTTCATCACTGGAAAGCATTTTTGCAGTCATTCTTATACTAAGTCATCAGTAATTTCCAATGATTTGTTTAACTTGTTGAGTGTTTTTGTTTTCAATGAGCAGAGGCATCCAGGACCAGTGTTGGGAAAGTTACTGTACTTTTAAGTAGTGTTTGCTCGCAACTCATTATTTCTAAAAAAAGTTATACATTACTTTGCTTAGTTACCTTCTATGGAAAGAAACTTTATGTTACTTGTTACTTTTACGTTACTTTTATGCTGCTCACCTTTGACATGCAGTGATCCCCATGCACCTCAGTTAATGCACAAAAAGATTCAGCTGCTGTTTTGTTCAATTTTAACAACTCAACTCAATTTTTAAGCAAATCATTTTTCAACACCTTAGCAAAAGCATGTGCACTTCAATCAGATGCTAGCAGTGAACTAAAGATGTCCCGTATTGGATAGACTGTATAGTCTTGCAGAGCAGACGGACCTGCCTGATTCAGAAACCATGCATATCCGTCTTGCCAGCCTCCATTGCTCAACGACTTCACTCCAGCTGGAATCTTATCGGCCGTATCAGGGAAGAGAGGTGGGAGCTGCAGGAGCAGCGGATGTGACGACAGCAGGAAGTGCCTGCATGTTTGAAAACAATGGCGGCTTCTGAAGCGGTCTCAATATCTGTGTTTTTTTTTTTTAATTTATTTATTTTTAATCAGAAATGGACTCAATTTATTCTTTAAAAGAGGAGCAAAGAACGTCACTTGAATCTTGTCTTATGAGAAGTCATGTTTTTGCTCTTCTCCTGACCGGCGATTACTGCTGGAAAACTGGGAGAGAACGTGGAAATCAATCCACGGACATGCCGGTTTGTCTATGGTCATCACGGTTACTCAGCGATACTTGGGGAAATGAAGTTTACTGGGAAAGCTTGGTAGGGATTGTCTTTGGTGAGGTTCGTGTCACATGTAAGTGTTAAATGGTACAGCTGTGTGGTATAATTTAATGTAAAACAATAGTCCTCAGGTAGTTTAAGCTAATGGCTAACGGCCGTAGCAGCTAACTGTTGTTAGCCATTAGCCCTAGCGGCTAACAGTTACCCGCTAGGGCTAACGACCGTTAACTCTTTTTAGCCATTGTTAGCCGTACTTATTGTGGCTCAGCGGCACTGTCACTGCCTCTTGATTCGGGAATCGTGAGTTTGATCCTCGGGAAAGGTAAGGAAGTAGCCGTTAGCTGTAGCGGCTAACGGCCGTTAACTGTTGTTAGCCGCTATGTATGCTATGTCATACGTAGCAACGTTGCTTGATGTGGATTGGTCTGTGATAAGTGTAACGAGCCGAACGATCGTCCCATCACAAGCTGCTGTTGTTTTTGAAGGTTCTGCCCCTGAAAACATTTTCAAACGGCTCCTTCCCAGATAGATTAGTGAAATATTTCCAATATGAAACTGTCCATCTGGCGTGTCAGGTTATAGATTGTAGTGAAGGTGGTAGCTTTCATTTTAAAACAAAACCAAACAATTGTCATGATTTATAACTGTTATTATTCTTCGATCTCCCTCTCTGCCATTACGAACATTTATATTATATATCATATTTGTATTATACACGAACACACTCACACACAGCCACACACACACATTCCCTCACACACACAGAGAACAGCCATTTCTTTTTTCATTTCCTTTTGATTTATTAACCTTTGAATTTTTTTTCTTTCCTCTCTTCTCTCCTTTTCTTTCTTTGTTGTATGTATAATCATTGTTAGTCATTTACAGTTATAATTGTTATCTTCTTTGTTGAGCACTATCTGTTATTTTCTCCTAAACTGTAAAACTGACCTGTTTGTATGTCTTTATGTTCTCTTCTGTCCTGTTTTTTGTCTTATGGTTTGTCTGTTTTGTTTTGTCTTGCTATCAATAAACAAAACAAACAAAAAAAAAATAATAATAATAATAATAAAAATAATAATAAAATAAAACAAAACCAAACACAGCAGCAAACACAAACTGGGGGTGTTGGTGGCTAAGTCAGGTAGTATGTTTTACCAACAATTGGAAGGTTGCAGGTTTGAACCCAGCTCCAGCTTGAACATGCCCATGTGTCCTTGGGCAAGATATTAACCCCTAGTTGGTCCCACTGCTGTATCAGTGAAGCGTAAATGGGCATAAAAGGGTGAGGATGTGGTTGCAAGTACTAATGGACAACTTCAACCATCAGTGAGTGAATGGGTGTGGATGAGTAGATGTGACCTGCAGTGTGAATGTGCTTTGAGTAGCCAGTATGACAGAGTAGTGCTACATAGGCACTAGTCCATTTAGGCTATTTTTTTACACTCACATACAGAATAAGGCACATGAAGCATTTTTATTAAGTATTAAACACACAGAGAAATGATGGACTCTCCTCGCATTTCTGTTGCGACCTCTCTTCTCTAAATAAAGCCTCAGACAACAAGAACATGTGATTGATATCAGTCGTAAACATGATCACCAGGACTCTGATTATGAACATATTTTCCTGTCATTACATATTCACTTTAATGTCAGTGTAATAAAGAATAGATGGAGACAAAACACTTTTATGATTGGAACTGAAGGATAACTCATTCATATGAATTAAATATTGGCTGGCTTGTTTGCATCATATTCACATTTGGACATTAACATTGAACAGGGAAAACTGAACACTTTCCTGATCAAGAAAATGTATAAAAAAGAAACTATCAGACATTATGAGATATGTAGATAACTTTTATTTGTAATAACAGGATTGGGGAACCAAATAATCAGATCTTTTTTCTGCTTTTTCTTCTATGAAGAGTCTGTAATTTCAATTGTGTTTAGAGAAATGGGCAGGCAATAAAGCTTTGTTCTTCTCCCTGCTCCTATCCAGACATGTAATGTGAAAAAATTGCGAATTACTTTTGTTTTTATTACAATATGATATTTTGGTTCCTTCTGAAGAATTGTTAGTATCTTCACAAACAGGTAGATAAAAATGAAATTAAATTAAATTTGGGGTCATCAATTTGGCCCAGTCAAGTGTATAGTGTATTTGTAGAGACCTGGGTACAAGAAAAAGTTTAGACACATGAGGACGCATTTGAGAGCTTGACACACATCCATGACATTAAAACACACTTTACTGAGTTGGTTTCACTCACATTGGATGCACAGTAGAAGACCTCTAGCATTAAATATCAAGGCATTTGTTGAAAAATTCAGTTTACAGTAAATAATGGGACAGAAAGCTGGGGGACAGGGTGCTTTTTTTGGAACACTACTCGGTGCATTATATTCTTGTGTGCTTCAGTGCCAAGAAACAAAAAAAAAAAACACACAGAAATCTCAAAACACAGAGGTACATTTATAATATTTGTAAACATACAAATAAACATCACAGATAATTATGCTCACAGATAATAACACAGGCTGTGTGGTGTGTTTTACGTGCACAAACGGACGGCTAAAGCTTGCCCACCGCTAGTTAGCTTAGCTCAAACACTAGGAGTTAATGGGTATAGTTAACGTACCTCTGCCTACAGTCATCAGACGAACTCCTCATTAACTCTAAACAGTCCTGTGTCTTTATCACGTTGTGTTACGTTATCATCTCCTATCTTCATATTATCTTCTTCTACTCGTAAACAGAGGCTTTGTTTTGTTGACCTACTACTGTGGTGGATGTGACGTTCCTGAACGAGTCAAGTCTTTTGAACAGCTCTTTTAAGTGAACAATGAGAACGGATTCGCAGTTGTCAGTGAGCTGTTTGTTTGCGAGCCATTCCTAAATTTGCAAGCTAAGATAACTAGCGGTGGGCAAGCTTTGCACAGCCAAAGAATGGTGTCTATCTTCTTGTTGTGGACTCGGAACTGAGGAAATGAAAAAGAAAAAAAATAGCATATTGCGTTAAGTATTAAACACAGAGATGATGGACTCCCTTCTACTTCTCTGTTGTGACCTCTCTTCTCTAAATAGAGCCTCAGACAACATGAACATGTGATTGATATCAATCATACATACATGCTCAACAGGACTCTGAATGTGAACATGCTCTCCTGTCATAACAAATTCACTTTAATGTCATTGTAATAAAGAATAGATGGAGACAAAACACTTTTATGATTGGAATTGAAGGATAACTCGCTCACTCAGAGCACTGACATGAATTAAATATCAGTCTGGTTTGTTTCTATCATAATCACATTTGGACACCAACACTATTCAAACAGGAAGGCATAGATTTGAAGCATGTTTTTCTACCACAGTAAAGGGCTCGGAAATCTGGAAAAACTGTTGGCTGAGTGTAATTTACCACTGAGTATGTAGCCTTGTTGAACGAGGATTTATTGATGTAGTTTGTGTGACATTATGTGTCAAAGAGCATCTTCTGTTCCCTGTGGTGTTATCCATCAGTAGGAACTCAGGGAATGCTGCAGCTCTGTAGGGAGAAAGGCTCTTTCAGGGAATCTTTTGCTTTACCAAGGTCACACCTGAACTGCAGGGTTGTGGTCGATGGCTGTTCAACAAAAACAAGGTTCTACTTCTGCTATGAAAAGGCACTGTTTCCCTTCTAACATGAGTTTGCTCAGAGACAGTTATATAGGTCTAGATCTGTGGTTTTTAAACATTTTTGACCAAGGCACTGAAGTGAAGTTAGGCCTGAGTGTCGAGGAAGGTGATCACAGAAGAGTTCTTTTCTAACCAGATGTGTCTTTATTTAACAGTGAGTTTAAAATAACACGTGTTAACTTAACAAAAACAACAAAAATCAAAATGAAATTAGGCTAATTAACTCATAATTCAAATCAAACTAAGGCACGTGTTTGAGGCACCACGGCCTCCTGCTCTCCCCCCCAAAGTGCAACTCTCTTGCAGCTATATAAACTGCTCAGTTGCCATATGAGTTGCAGCTGAGTGGGTGACATGACTCACAGGGGATTATTTCAAGAGTCCTTTAAAATAAACAAACAAAGAAACTCTTAAATTTACCATTAACTCAACTACTCAACTAAAAAAATTATAAGCAAATAAATCACATACTTTTAATGAATCAAAATGCATGAATTAAACCTAAAAGAAATGAATCTCCAAACAAGAAAACCCCTGCAGATGGTTTGGCCCTGTGATGTCACCAATGACATCACCAGCTCGATAAAAAAGGCAGGAAGTGCAGGGCCAGCCCCTTTCTGTCTGCAGACCCATGTGGTGCACCAAAGGAACAAACAAAGGTCAGTGTGAACAAAGAAACAAACTAATGAATATTTGTGCACCTTACACTAAATAAAGTGACTTGATCAACTAACGACTGTTTGATTGCTTTAAATTACTTTATACTGTGATGTAAAATGTAACTTACTGCTAACACAAACAAACCCAGGATAGTAAGTGCTGCAGTGTTGCACAAGCAAAAGTAAAATTAACAAATGTGAAAATTAATTTGATGAAACATTTGATGAGTTAAGTGACAAGTGGGTTTAATAAAGTAAGGGTCTCACCCACTTTGTCACAGGCACACCAAAAGTCAAACCAAAATCTAACCTGTGCATATCTACAACACCTAATCATTTTTAACAGCTTTAATACTGTGATGAAATATTCACTGACCAAAGGGGCATCCCTGAAAGACCCAGTCATTCCCAAACATGGTTGGGGAGTCACTACTTTGGGAATAACCACTAAAGAAAAATTCCCAATTTCCCTGAGGAGGTTTTTCCAAAGGGATTAATAAAGTATTGTCTAATCTAATCTAATCTAATCTGGAGGAGTCTCTCCATGGAAGCAGCAGGTGAAAAACCAACATTGAATGCCTGTAACCCTCTGGCAGCACTGCATTAAAAATCAACATCTTTCCATAAAGGATATTGCCATGTGGGTTCAGGAACACATCAGAAAGCCATTGTTTGTTAACATCAATCAATCAATCAATCAATCAAACTTTATTTATATAGCACTTTCATACAAAAACTGTAGCACAAAGTGCGTTACAAACAGCCAAATAATTAAAATAAGATAAAAAGAATTGTGACCCAAACCCACTCCACTGGGCCTCTGAACCCACCCACCCTGCAGTCCGTACACAGTGTTGGTGAAATGCATCATAAATGAAGACAATAATAAAGCAGGGACATTGTTGTACCCAGTACGTACCGAGGAAACGCCATCTTAAAGGTTTAAAATGAGTAAACACTGGAGGTTAGGTTAAAGTGTAAAATTAAATATATCATGAAATAAAATAAAAATAAATTGAAATGAAGTAAAAGATAAAACAAAGTAAAATAATAATAAAGTGAAGCTGTAATAAGAATAAAAACACTAAAAGGTAATTCAGGTAAAAGCCAGACTAAAAAGGTAGGTCTTGAGTTTGTTTTTAAGAACATTAACATTAGGTGCAGCCCTCAGGTCTTCAGGTCGGCTGTTCCATAAGCGGGGCCGTAGTGATGAGAAGATGCCTCACCGTAAGTTTTGTTTTAACTTTGGGATCTGTTAACAGAAGACTTCCTGAAGACCTGAGGGCTCGACTGGGCTCATACGGTAAAAGCAAACCAGATAAATAAGAAGGACTAAGACCTTTAAGAGCTTTAAAAACCAGTAAAAGAATCTTAAAATCTATGCTAAAAGAAACAGGTAGCCAATGCAGAGGCCTTAAAATCGGTGTAATATGGGCTCTCTTTCTGGTCCCCGTCAGCATCCGTACTGCTGAGTTCTGCAGGAGCTGAAGATGAGAGATTTTCTTGAGCAGAAGACCAGAAAGAAGAGCGTTACAATAGTCTATTCCACAGGTGATAAAAGCATGAATTAATGTCTCTGCATTGGCTTGAGAGAGAAACTGTTGCACTCGGGCAATGATCTTTAAATGCTAAAAAGCTTTTTTGGTGATGTCCTGGATATGTGGCTCTAAACAGAGCTCTGAATCAAATAAAACCCCTAAAATTTTAGCCTGCCCTCACAGATTTAAAGATAATGCTTGTAGTTTGCTGACTAGTTTCTCTCTCATGACCCATGAACCAATGACTAGAACCTGAGTTTTGTCCTGGTTGAGCTGTAAAAAGTTTTCTGCCATCCATGATTTAATATCTAAAATACAGTTAAAAAGAGCATCGAGTGGCCCTGTGTCATCAGGAGACACGACAACATAAAGCTGAGTGTCGTCAGCATAGCTGTGGAAATTGATGCCGTGCCTCCTGATGACATTCCCTAATGGAAGCATGTAAAGGTTAAAAAGAGAAGGGCCTAAAATTGAACCTTGGGGAACACCACACTCAATGTCATAACATTTCGATGAGTGATCCCCAAGGTTCACATAAAACTTTCTATTGCTAAGATAAGATTTAAACCAGTTAAAAACAGTGCCAGAGATGCAGATAAAAGCATGGAGTCTATTTAAAAGAATTTTGTGGTCTGTATCAAACGCTGCACTCAGGTCCAATAAAACTAAAACAGAGGGTAGTTTATTATCCATATTGGACCTGAGGTCATTAACAATTTTGACCAGAATAGTCTCTATACTGTGATTTTTCCTGAAACCAGATCGATACATTTCATAAATATTTCTAAAACTAATAAAATCATTTAACTGGTTTAAAACAATCTTTTCTAAAATTTTACTTAAAAATGGCAAATTGGATACAGGTCTAAAATTTCAGCTACAGCTGTATCCAAGTTGCTTTACTTCAGGAGGGGTTTTATAATAGAAGTTTTAAAAGCAGAGGGGAATACGCCTGTCTGAAGAGAATAATTTAAAATGGTAAGAAAATCCTGTTTAAAAAAGTCATAAAACTTCTTAAAAAGGGGTGCTGGGATGAAGTCTAAAAGGCAGGTAGTTAGCTTGAGATGTTTAAAAACTTTTCCAAGCATCTCAGCATCAACCAGGACAAAACTTTCCAGTGTTTCCTCATTTAAAATCAAAGATTCTGAAGAGTTAAAATTCGAAGGCTGAGAAAGTAAAAGGTTTGATCTGATAAAATCTGTTTTACTGTTGATTTGGACTGCAAAGTCATCACATGAAAAGTCTGATTCCTTAGTTTGTTTAAAAACAGGGTTAATTAATTGGTCTATTGTTTTTAAAAGTACCTTAGGATTGTTTTGATTGTTGTGAATTAATGATAAAAAATGTTCTCTTCTTGCCTGCTTGATTGCTGTGTTGTAAAGATGTAATTTATTTGAATTTTGTTTTTTCGCCACCTCCGTTCTGCTTTTCGACAGTTTCTTTTGAGGTTGATGATGTAATTGTTTTCCCAGGGAGGCTCTGGTTTTGTTGATATTTTTTTTATTTTCATTGGTGCCACAGAGTCTAAAGCTGACCTAAGTTTACTGTTAAAATGATCAACGATAAAATCACAGGAATAAGGTTAAACATATGTGGGGGTATCAGTTAAAATGCCAATAAAATCTGCAGCCACTTCAGCAGTAAGATAGCGTCTCCTAAAATAATCAATATTAAAAAACACGCAGAAATGGTCAGACAAGCCCACGTCCATAACAGAGGTCAAAGGTGCCGATAGGCCATAGGTAATGACTAAGTCTGGCCAAGATGTGGCCTCTGTTATGGGTGGGCTGTGTTACCCTGAAAGGCTGTTCTCCTGCAGGCTCCTATGGCATTGTGGCGGGCGGGCTATGTTGGAGTGGGGGACAACTGGGAGCAGTGGGAACTCGTGTCCTCCCCAATGTTGTAGCAGTTTTCCGAGTGAGGTGAGGAGATCCAGGCCGGTGAAAGTTGTGTGGGGTGAGATCCTTCCCGTGGTAACTCTGGGTGAGGGAGCCCACTGGAGCGTCTGTTGACGGCCTCCCTGAGCAGCCTGCGGTGGTGGGAGGAGGCGAGCCTCTCCTGCTGGTTGCTCCGCTGTCCCTCTGTGGACCGCACTGCTCTCCGGTCGGCAGCAGCATGATTGGCGGCTGCACAGGAGACAGTAGCCGGTGCGTCAAATGGCGATGACACTGCAGGAGATGGAGTGGAAGCGACAGCAGGAGGTGGAGTGGAAGCGACAGCAGGAGGTGGAGAGGGCACACCAGCAGATGTAGCTGCTGCTGCGGGAGGTGGGGACAGCAGCAATGGCTGTTGGCGCAGGGGCAGCGCTGACTGAATCTGAGGTGCAGTGTGTTATCCCAGGAGGGCAGCCCGAGGTGTCGGTGTTTCGTCCAGCTTCACTCAGATCTCTCCGGCCGTCATCCTGCAGAGCCGTGTAATGGTTGCTGAGGAGGAGCAGCAGGGGAGAATGTGATTGTTTCCTCCTGTTTTTGTCTCCTCAAACCACGACCTCCGTCCAGGAATCCCGGGGATTAGGTGTTGAGCAGGAGGACGGACGTGGGCGCACAGGATCCCACAGCAGGGTGTTTGAGATTTCGGTGTGGATAGCCAGTAGCCTCTTGGACTCAGATGCAGCCATGTCGATGTAGCTCGACAGCATGGTGTCCTTCCTCTGTAGCTCCTTGGACAGCCTCTGGGTGTCCTTTCTAAGGTTAGTCACCTCTCTTTTTGTCCAAGAAAGTGTTACACAGCCGTCGCAGTGAGCAGTCCTCATGTGTGAGATAGACGCCATACTGTTGCTAAGGTAAACAACAGAGCGGGGGCTGGAGACAGTGAGCCCGCTCAAAGATTGAAGGTGTAAAAACTTGTAATCGAGACGGCGATTAAAGTTACCAGTATGACTTTGAGACTCGATGGACATTCAGAGTCTTTGGCAACAAAATTTCTAAACAAATGGGCACTTTAAAAGAGTTCCAAAATAGTTTTTAAGGCAGTGTCGCTCACACGCAGCAAAATCAGCATGTGACGTCATCAAACATCGACCTTAACGTAGTTTGTCGCTTCATCTACAAGTGCAAGTTACAACTCCACCATGCAAAGCCAAAGCCATGTATCAGCAACATCCAGAAATGTTGCTGTCTTCTCTGGACCCAAGCTCATCTGAGGTGAACTAACACAAAGTGGAATCATGGATGTCATGTCCTCTGGGCGAAAGAGGAAAAGGACCAGCCAGATTGCTCCCAGGGCAAAGTTCAAAAGCCAGCATCTGTTATGGTATGGGGTTATATTAGTGCCCATGGCATGGGTAACTTGCACATCAGTGAATGCCCCAATAATACTGAAAGGTACATGCAGGTTTTGGAGCAAGTGACGTATTTGACAGCATTCTCCTCTGACCTCTGGCATCAGCATGGTATTTTTACTTGAAGAACTCTCTGGATTTATTCTCTTTTCCTGACCATTTTTATGCACCCTAATGATTATTATGTGTAGAAAATCCCAGTAGATCAGCAGCTTCTGAAATACTCGGATCAGCCCATCTGTACCCAGTAGCCATGACACAGTCAGAGCTGGATCACCTTTTCCCCCACTCTGATACTCAGCTCAGCTGGTTGACTTGACCATGACTGCATGCCTTAATGTACTGAGTCACTGCCATATGATTGGTCAAGTGAATGAGTTGATCAACCCTGTGAAGTGGCTTAAAGTGTGAACTGTTAGGGAAAATGTTCAATTGTTGCTTTAATGTATTGGTTTGTAAACTGTCTTCAATGTAAATCAAGTGCCTTGGGATGCAAATTGTCTTGATCAAAGAACTTTGTATGCATCCTGGCAGAGGAAACGATGTCTCTCTTCTGTCTATTGAATTACCATGTCTTAATACACTCAGACGTCTATCTTCTGTCTACTATTGACTTAGCATGTCTGGTCACAATGTACCCCCCCTTCCCTTTTTGGTGTATCCCATTGTTTCCTACTGTACTTAAACCCTGCTCCTTCCTCAGACACAGACCCGCACTCCGTCTGTCGGTTCACCAGCTTGCCGGCATGCTTCAATAAACTTACCTCACCACAGCAAACCATAAACTGGGCTCTGAAAGTTTTTCTTCAACAGAACATAGCAGTTGAAGTCAGTTTTCCTCAGTTGGAGGTCCTGTTTGAAAATGTTAATGGTCTGCAGATCATTCTAAGGTCTCTGGCTTGCCAGTCAAGTGATATAACATCTTTTCATCAGGTATGCATGAATCTGATTAATTAGTCCAGCTCTTAGTCTTTGGAGGATTGTCCTCTTTTAAATGCACGTCTATACTCTCTTTGACTGTAACAAGGCCAGATCTTACACGTCTAAGTTTGGATATTTTGGAATTCATATTTGATATATCTGGTCAGCAGAGACACACTTGGCTCCATTGGACTCATTATTCTTGAGATGTAATCAAGCAGAGAAAGAGAGAAGGTCAGAAAGGTCCAAAATAATTTATATTCATGTCCTTGTTCTTGTTTAACATCTTTGGAGGAACTGGAAGTATTCGGGCCTAATTCAGCATACATTTACAGGAGTTAAAGCAATCTCAAGTAAAAAAAAAACGTGATCGGTTGATCAGAATTAATGACTGCAAACACTGATATCAATCACCTGTAGGTTAATGTAATGTTTACTCATGGATGCCATCCCCTCGTCTGCTGCTCCTGATGCTCTGCCATCCTCTTAAATTGTTGCAGAGTCTTAAAACTTTGCCTTCAGTCCATTAAGTCCAACATATGAAACCAGAGTCTAAGTCTGTGCTGGGATTTACGCTGAGACCAAAGATTTAAAGCTAATCAGCTAAGCTAAACAAGTGGCACATAGCTTCAAATGCATGTGGTGCACTTCAGTTTCAGTTGGAAACATTGTGATGCCTTCAGCTTAGCTAGGTAGAATATTTGACATAGCTAAGAACATGATTTGTTTAAATGTAATTTACAAAATTGGCGGGTTTAGGAGCTGTCAGTGCATGGAGAGTGTGACGCAGTCAGTGCGTAAAAGACGTTATAGATAAACGCTCAGTCAGTGTGTGCATAACTATAAGACTACTCTTCACATGAGAGGCTATTGCCGATGAAGCTGTGTAACTATGTGAATCCTGTCATTTATATTATTTTTAATTTGAATCAGAAAAGAAAAATTAAAAATGACGGTTAAAAATATGGCATGACGGAAAAGTGATGACCTTGTCCATCAAAATGACAGACAGCAAAAAGCTGACCGCAACCTCTTGTCAGTAATAAAAATAGTCGCGACATATCGTTTATCCATTAATGCCAGTTTTGAGCTGTGTGCTTTTCACGGATGGCCTCCCAAATCTTGCTTCTTTTGGTAACACAGAGATGACTCTGCTAGAGTTCGCCAGTGTGTTCATTTGTCTCCAACTCCATGACTTCAAACTTCATGACTCTGCTCTCCCAAACTCTCCATGGTGACAGCCGGTAGCACAAGCAAAATCCTCATTTAAAGAGGGCGGTCCACACCACTTTTGCGCCTGTTATGAATTGCGCACACTGTTTAATAGATCACCTGCAACACACCCACTAATAGAACGTGCAATTTGCACACATAATTTAGCACTCGTTATTTGGTAGATTTGGTATTTAGTAGATCAGGCTCTTAGATTTTTACTAAACCTTTGTATAAATAATGTTAAGTGAAGATTAAATTTGTTTTCTTGGCTTTTTGTACTAAGCATATCTGTTATATTATGTTAAAGAGTTAAAATTTTATGTTGTATTTGTATTGACTTTCATTTCTTAAACTATTAGCATTGTTTTGTCTGGTGGATTGAATTAATGGTTTAAGTCAGTCTGTCAATAATTTCTTTTTTCACGTGATTAAAACAAGTGATAAGTGAGTCCTTTTTTTGTAGTTCACTCGCCCTTACTGTAAAACATGTTGCATTGCCCCCTGAGATTGTTTGGGTTTGGCTTGCTTGGCAAACCTTTGGACCATTTGTTAATAACAAAAGAAAAAATTAAACATAATCGGTGTCAGATGATCTCACAAACAGGTGATTAGTGATCGTTATTGGCCAAGAAAAGCCTGATCAGGACATCCCTAGTCTTTAGATTTCCACTTCCTTCTTATCACTTTGGTTGTATAAAATGATGCCTGTTTGTTGAAATGTGCATGAGTAGACGAGAACATTTTGAAAATCATCATGATTAAAAAATAAAATCTGAGAAGTTAATGCATGAGAGATAAATGCTGTTCAAGACCTTCTGAAAGAGCTGCCAGAAGTTCTTCAGTGTCTGAGCAGTAGTTGTGCAGCGGCTCTTACTTAATGTAAACTGGTTTGACCTGTAAGATGACAGACCACGTTGTCAGAGCACTGTTCTTTGGTCTTGAAGCCTGGCTGTTGCCCATGATGCTTTGTGCATATAAAAAAGCTTGGCCTAATGCGTTCATGTGTATTATGCACCGACTATTTCCCTCCTCTTCTCGTCTGAAGACTGGATTGTTTTCTTTGGGCCAAACTAACAATAACTTTGAATTCAGTTTTAATTGAGCTGCTGTGAGTTTTAAGCACAGTTTGCTCCTTTGTCTCTGCTCGCCTCTCTGTCTACTTCCCTCTCAGTCCTCTTCTATCACCAACACAGCATCAGCAGATGGCTGTTTAACGTGAGTCTGCCTCTGATCAAGGTCTCTTGTCTGCTTGAAAGAAGAATACTGAGATTTTTGGCCACTGTAACTTTTGCTGAGTGTTGCAAAGTGCTACCCAGGCTGTCACGGCGTAAGAGGCAGGTTCAGTTTATTCTGACATTTAGAAAAAACTTTGTCTCTTGAGTTTTTGAATTTGAGATTTTTCATGTTTTTTAAAAGGCAAAGGCTTAAACTTTGAGGGAGAAGTGTCTGCTTTCAGTGAGGCTGTTTTGCTTCATCATGACGTATTATGTCACTAAAGGGATCAAGTTCTCTGACTATTTATGATCAATGCACAGTAGTAGTTTTTTGAACATTACAGCAGTCATTCTGTGTTGTATTTACATTTTTTAAATATCCAAACACTCAATCTAATGTGTTGTTAAGATGGGTCTGTGTTGTGTCCATGTCTGTTTGATAAATTCAAGTTTGAGAGGACATCAAGTGCATTTTTCCCAACATGAAAGAGGGAATCTTATGGTTCGCTGGTCTACTGTATTTCCCCATTTTGTTATTTTAAACTGGTTGTATCTCTGCAGAATGAAGTCAAGTAATGAAGTCCTATTTTGTCAAAGATATTTTAAAGAGATATGTCTGGTTCTTTGAAGTGGGATTGTCTGAGGTACATGGCATGAGCCTGAACGTGTGCCACAGTGTCACAGCTCAGTTCTCTCTCTGTTCAGAAATCTCAGGACAGATGCTAATGCTATACAGTGCTGTACATGGTGCTAAATTAAAGAAATGCATGCGGTCATCATTTGTTCACATCCACTTACTTTTCCACGACCAAGCCGCTTTGATTAGGCACTATTTTGAGACATGGCACAGCCTACGTGTCCCTCCACCAGCAGTGCTGACTAGTTTGCTTCACAAGAGGAAAAAAAATGCTACCAAACAGGATAAATTGATGACTTTCGCCATGAATATGATGCCGTTTACTTTGGATACATGTATGAAGTGGAGTTCACAGGAGAAACTTCTGTAGATGGAGAGTCAACAGATATGAACTGAAAATGGAGGAATCTGCTCTGAGAACTGGAGGACCAGAGAAACACATGGTACCTGTTTATTCAGGTGAATAAATCGTGAGCTCATGTCATCAAACTGGATGAAATAAGAGTTTGACTAAGAAAAAACTGCCTCAGGATGTTTCAGGATGTTCAGGATCAGAGGAGAACATTCATAATCATATGGACCAGATTCACTGTTTTACAATCTCCAAGGAGCTAAATGAAAGTTCATCTTCTCAGTAAGTATTCAGCTCATAATGATTGTTTGTTTTGTAAAGACAGAAGCCACAGTTTCAGTGATAAATTTACTTCAAGGTAGCAAAAGATGTGTTTGTTGTTGTAGGTAAACTGAGCTCTTTGTCAAAATTACTGAGCTTGGTTAGCAGGATGATCCTTTCACATTAGAACATTTGGCTTAACTTTATTTCGGATGAGCGATTTGTGTATTAGGCAAAAATTGAAGTTAGACTGTAGTTTGATCCTTACACTGCTGGTAGAAGGACACAGGCTGTTCCATGTCTGAAAATAGTGCCTAATTAAAGGAGCCTGGTAGTGGAAAAATAAGTGGATGTATAAACTGTAGCGTGTGATGACCCCACTTTGTTTTTGTGGCTCGTTTTCTCACATAATTCTATTAATTAAGCAGAGAGTTTGGCACCATGTACAGCACTGTATAGCATTAGCATCTGTCCTGAGATTTCTGAACAGAGAGAGAACTGAGCTGTGACACTGTGGCACACGTTCAGGTTCATGCCATGTACCTCACACAGCCCCACTTTAAAAACCCAAACTGCCTCTTTACGATGAAACAGCCAAACAGGATACAGGGACATTTACATCAGCTCCAGCTTAACCCAACAGTCTAAACTTACAAGTGAGGAGGAGGATGAAAAGAAATAAACTCCAGACTTTGGTAAACATGCTGAGAACTTTCTAAAGCGATTTATCACAAAAAATCTTTTACTGGTCTGCTGATCTTTACACGGCGACTTTCACAAGCATATTTCTCTGCTTTCATGCACACACAAGTGAGATATCGCTGGCTTCAGGGGGAGCGGTTTTGTAGCTGAATGGCTTGTCATAGATGAAAACAGAGGTTAAATCAAACACTCAAAAATGACTCCAGAGCTCACTGTAGTGTACAGATTTATAGATTTATTTAAATGTGCTTTTTTAAAATGATTTTTACCAACATATTCACAGAATGCTCCATCTGCAAATTGCTCTTTATTTGCCCTACTCTTTATTTTGCTGTTGCACTTGTGTAACTTAAAAGGAACAATCCAACATTTTTGTTGTTTTCTTATCTTGCCTCACTCCCGAGTCCATGACAAGCAGAAAGACACCATTCTTTCAACTGCGTGCAGGAACAAGAGACAGATAAAGCTCACCCACCGCTAGTAAGCTTAGCTCAGACACTGGGAGTCAATGGGTAGCGCGCTAGCCTGCCTCTGCCTACAGTCATCAGATAAACTCTTCAGCAACTCTAAACGTTGCGTTATCTTCTACTATCTTTATATTATCCTCTTCTACTCCTAAACAGAGGCTTTGTTTTGACCTACATCTGCAGTTAGTTTCGCGAGAGATTTTATGTTCGTGAATGAGTTGAGTCTTTTGATCAGCTCTTTTAGGGGAACGAGTAGAGCTGATTCGCAGTTGTGAGTGAGCCGTTCGTTTGCGAGACATTATTAAAATTGCCTGCAAATTTAAGACACAAACTGTTACTGGATGCACAGTCAAATAATGGTGTTTACCTGCTCATCATGTCAGGAAGTGAGCCAAGACACGAAAACAACAAAAATGTTGGAGTGTTCCTTGAAAGCTTGATCACTTTTGAATGCTACCATGTTGTTGACATCTCTGCCGAAGTAAACCTCCAGACCAAAGACAACATACACAAGAGGGATGTTGGATATAAAGCATTAATAAATAAGGATTCAATGTCTGCTTTAAGTTCTCCCCCTTCTAACTGTAAATCAGACAATACAAGTGTCCATCATGCGAAGAGCGCTGATGGAATATTAACTCATTTTACTGATTTACATGATTACAGTCGATTTTTGGTATTACCTGCTTCTCAGACAAAAATGGTTGATTGTAGGGTTGCATAAGCCAACTCATGAATAATGTCTGCAGCTAATGAACTGAACTGAATAAAAATGCATAAAAAAGGGTTTACTCTGTCTGAGGCTGAACAAAAGTTTTAAATATGTCTTCAGGGTCTGAATAACATTTACATACACACTTTTTATATCAGCCGCAGTGTGATGATTGAAACATAAAGAGTTAATATTGTGCTTTTCTCTGGTCCCATTAGTCATTTTTGGGGATGCAGACATTTTTGTTTTCAGTGTAATTTTGTCATTGATTATCCATATGCTTTGAAATTTGGTATTGATATACATTTTTCTTAAATTTTGGCATTTGAACTCAATTTTTCACAGAAGGTCCATAATGATATGTGTAATTAAAGAAGTCACACTTACACCATTAGATCTAGTACACTGACACATTTGAACCCATTATAATTTCAATTTTTCATCAAAATACCTCTGAACTACAAAGTACGTGATTTCTTAAGTCTGCTTTTAATTGGCTGCCTGGACTTCAGATTCATTGTTTTTACTGTTTTTTGACAAGATGGAGCCATTTGGAGCAAAGGCTCTAAAGGGGTTGATGAAAAGATCTAAACTGTTTCTCAACTGGTCCGGCTCCGGGACCCATTATCACCCCTTAAAGAAAAGCTACGACCCAGCAGAAAATGTTCAGCTTCTCAAATGTATTTAATAAAAGATGCTGCACTTTGAACCTGAGATAGTACAGGATATCAGTTTGCAACACACAAAAATGTTAATTAAGAAACCAAAATGAGCTGCAGGTGACGATGCTAAATGGAAATCTACCCTTAACGTAGTTAGCTGCATTTTACTTATAACCAAAAGTGCATCTTAGGGATCCAAAGTTTAAGACTATAAATGTAGCTGTAGCTGCAAGGTCAATAGAGTTTATTTTGAAGAAAGCTTCCGAGTCAGGCTTGTTTGTATTCAGACTCCTAAACTTTTTCATTTTCCTTGTTCCCCTGAAGGCACTTAAGCAAACAGTTCTCAGGGCGTATTCGCTGTCCATCCAATCTCCTCCCTTTGGATTGTTCGCAGTCTTTGTTTGCAGTCTGTATGTGCCTCATATTGGGGTCACTTTATGATAAAAGCCCCATTACCCCTGGACATTCACTGGGATTACCATAATTGTTTTTAATTGCAAGCAAATGGCCTCAGTGAGTCATCCTCAACCTCCAGTCTGTGGGTCAGGATTTCTGAACACAGTTCAACTTGCTGTACACATAGACCAGAGGGACACAATATAATAATCTGTATTTTTAAGGGACAATACTGCAAACACAAGCACACACTCCTCGCTTATACTGTATGCTCTGAGTGTGTAACACCGATGCACAGATGTAAAGCATGTTATGTGGAACAAACATT
Organism: Cetoscarus ocellatus; assembly: GCA_037902135.1. NCBI lineage: Eukaryota > Metazoa > Chordata > Actinopteri > Labriformes > Labridae > Cetoscarus > Cetoscarus ocellatus. The sequence continues at coordinate 218,808 of JBAMNC010001946.1, forward strand.
TAGAAATGAGATAGATCAAACTCTGTCTGCGGTGGGTCACCAAACCATTAGTTAAATATGAATGCTGTCATCTTGAATTACTCCTGAAAAGATTGAATTTAATAATCAACTGTGGGAATCTGTAACATCGAACCCTGTCACACTGCTAAACTTCCTCCTAGTCCTCAGTCGAACAGACTGATGACTAATCCAGCCCTCATTTTGGACATCAGCTCCCTACTAGTTATATGCTAATAAGAGGGCAGAAAAGAGCATACTCTGGCTTCCAAAGGGCTTTCAAAAATATTACTACCAATCAGGGTGCTGAGTTTGGTTAAAATACTTCCTACTTCATTTGAATTAGGTCTACTACTACTACTAGTGACTTTTTTGGCTTTATTAATAGACTAAAAATCGTCTACAAATGCTACTAGGGAGATATTTTGAGTTTACTAGTAGTACTAGTAGACAAAAATAAATGTTTTACTAGTAAAGATTGTTTGTGCACTAGTGCTAGAGTAGATTTTACTAGTAAAGAAAAAAAGTTTGACGATTGTCTACTTGTAGGTGATTTTGCTTTACTAGTAAAGTCTACACGTGTAAAAAACCTTTACTAGTAAAACAAAATTTTGTCTACCACTACTACTAGTAAAGCCAAAAGATTCACTACTAGTACTTTTAGCCCTAGTGCAAATGAAGTAAGAGGGATTATAACCAAATGCAGCACCATGATTGGTTGAAATATTTGCTGTCCATTCGATGTCCTCCCTTTGAGCTTCGCAGTTAGGAGTGGCAGACGGGCAATGACGCGCTGACCAAGACACAAACTGCAAACAGTTTGCCCAGCTTTGTGAGAATACTGAGTGTGACTCCAGCAAAATCACTCCCTACTCACTAAACAGGGACTAAACAGTGGACACGCCATTTTGTGGTGGTGAACGAGTGATTAGTCAAAGCTGCAAATACCTATTAGTTTTACCTGTGAAATGTGTAAAGACTAAATTATAGAGTACACAAAAACTTTGTTTGAAAGATGCAGGTGTGGATTTTAGACAGAAAAGTTCACATAGAATTGACCCTCGTAGCTCCATGGGATCCCTAACGAATCAGAGCTGCAAAGCTGTGTTCACACCAACTGTGAATTTCAGTTAGTTGCACAGTGGAAATACATTGGGAGTGAATAGAAAGACACGAAATTTGTATTGTGGCGAAACTGTCCTGCGAACGACAAAAATTTTTGAGCGAGTGACCCAAATTTCACCTGTTATGCCCTTTTGTCATAATTTAAATTATTCAACTTCTGCGATAAATTCTTCTGAAGCTATGGCACGACAGCCAATCAGCTTCAAGAGTGAAGAGGATGACATCACAGGTGGGGGGGATAAACATCACTGCACATACATACATACACTCACATGCTTAGTACATACTTAGTACACAGTTATGAGATGGATGTTTATGACATCCATCTCATAACTGTTTATGATACAGAAGTGTAAATTTAAGTATGTTTATGCATATACTGTATATACAATATATATGTTTTTATTTTTCTGAAGTTCTTACTTGTTATTCGTTTTTTTGTTTGTTCTCTTGGAGGTTTATATGAAGAATGGGGCTGTGCTTGAACAGATTTATTTTTCTATTAAGATTTACTGTAGTTTGAAAAATGAGGCTTTTACCCATGTATTTATATTGTTTCCATGATGAAATACAGCTGGTAAGAAATTTTAATTTTAATTACCTCCGCAAAGGAGGTTATGGTTTTGCCAGCGTTTATCTGTCTGTCTGTCTGTTTGTCTGTTTGTTTGTTTGTGTTCAAAATAACTTGAAAACTTCTGAACGGATTTGGATGAAATTTTCAGGAATTGTTGGAAATGGGATATGGAAGAACTGATTAAATTTTGGGGGTGATCTGGATCACCATCTGGATCCAGGAATTTTTTTAAAGGATTCTTTAACATTGCCAGATAGGACCATTTTTGCCAAAGTGGACTGAAGCTGCTCGGCGGAGGTCTGCGCTCTCCGAGTGCTTTTCTAGTTTGGTATTGGATCTGATTTGTAAGGAAAGAGCAGGACTACATACCCGTTTGCTTCATTCTGTTCCTTCTTAAACTAGTTGTTGTGTTGACATACATATGTACGTACTCACATGTTAATTGATTTCATAGACTTGTACATCTGTTTGGTGTACATATATGTATTATTTTGCTTTGACTTTGTTGTTTTTATTTATACTATTTATACCAATATTTTACTTCAAGGAATAAACAGCTAAAATAAGACACTGAATTGCTTGTAATGAAGAGAAAATATCTACCAATGAAAGAAGTAAAGTTTGACACAGTGAGGGTCTTGAATTAAGGTTTAATATCTGCTCAAGTTAAATATGTCTTGTCTGATTGGCAGACTATTTTACTTATTAGTATAAGCAACTCAGGCCTTATTTTTAGTTTTTATATCTACAAATAAGATCTAAATCCAGACATGTACGCAGATTGTGAATTAGAATGAGTCCAGGGGGATTTTCTTGTCTTGAAATTTGACAAATTCTCTCACCTTAATCTGAGTTTTTTCAGTGTATTACCTTCCACTTATGGACAGAGTGCACTATCAGACTGAGCCACCAACACTAAAGACACACTGATGTGTTGTAAAGGATGCTTTTCTAAAAGGGAAGGGTGTAGCCAGCTGGGAGGAGGGATGGAGAATCAACACAAAGGGCTCTAATTTCGTAGACCAGGTGCAGGCGGGGTGCACCTGCCCTGTGCCACGCCAACAGGGTGTGTTCAGGACATTTTGCAAGTTTCGTGCACGGCGCAGTCTGGCACAGGGAGGCGCACCCACACCTCCGTCCCTCCTACCGGCGCAAGTAGCAGAGAGAGAGGAGAGGAGGCTTGAGTGGGTTTAACACAGCCGAGTGTAATCTTCACCAATCAAATGAACGCCTCTCCTCGCCTTCAAATGCGCCGCGGGCGAGGTCCATTTACAATTTCACCTCGGTGGAGAAGAAGGCCAGAGCTGCTGTCACTTTCGCGGCAACTGGGAGAGCGCAGGGGCCACCAGGACGCGCATCGTGGCCACGATGTGCGTCACCGTGTGGACCACCTCGCAGGACAGATGTAATCTGTTCCTGTGTCATGAATAAGAGTACAAAATTAAGTGATAATTACATTTAAACACAGCAGCAGGCTAATCCATTCATCATGCTTGTGATCCACCTGCATTCCTGGTCTGTCATCGCCAAATACCAGAACCTTTGGTGAAAATATATCTCCTCCTCATCCTCCTTTCAATAATGTACTCAATCTTTTTAGATCACATTATGAATAAAGATTAAAACAGAGAAATATGGGCAATCACAGGTAAATCCTTAAGACACCGAGTGACTTACATTTATTCAGCGAGCGTCTCTCTCTTTTTTCTTTTCTTTTGAATTTCATGAGATGAGAGAAGCCGGATACTCTGTATCGAATGATGTGGCTGTTTGTGGTTGGCTGAGAGATGTGAACTCAGTTATGACAAACGTCTCTGATCTGACATCAGATGTGACGGGACAATTAATATAGATACAAATGTATATGCTGGTTCAGACGGTTACATTAAATAGTGGTGGTTGGGATTGTTTATTGCATTGAAATGTGCCTGACACTCTGCCTGTGAGGTTTTGGTGACATGTGCGCACTGTGCGCCTGTCAGCCAAATTACCACTGCCCGGGGTGCGCCTCGCCTGTGCCAAAAATAGACCAGGTTGGAGCTGGCGAGCTTTCAAAATTGTGACTGTGCCAAGCTGAATCTTTTGACCCCCCCACCCCCCCCGGTGCGCCGTCACACCCATCTCAGTGCAGCCGGTCTACCAAATTGCCAAATTGTCTGCGCACGGCCCTGAGTTGCGCCAGGAAATTTGAGCCCAAAGGATGTTAAGATGAGGTGTACAGCTGTCAAAGTTAGTCATCTGTCAACAGGCTACTTATGTTTTTTATGGTTAATTTGTTGAATAAACCTAACTGCACCAGACTCTGCCTGATTTTAAGCCTTTTTGAGGACACCAATCTTTATTGAGAAGCAACTTTTTTGCTGAACTAAAAAGACATTTTCAACCTAGACCAACTCCAACTCTTCAGATTAGAGACAGGACACCTCCTCGCCCAGACATATTTGTGCCATAATAATGCATGTTATTCATAATTGGACTATATTAAAGCTTGTAGCACGTGACTATGTATCCTGAAGGTTATTGGGATTAAAGTCATTATGATTTTTTTTTTGAGAGGGTAAAAATTTATTTGAAAAAGAGTTTTGAGCAGAATTTATTTTTGTCATAGTCCTGAGTCCTATGATCATAGTAAAATCCTAAAATGATTGAAGGTCCTATGTCCTGCAAAATCAGTTTTCTTTGCTTTTAATGTTGTAGAAGGGAACTTGGGAGAACAACATGACACATTTTACTAAACTCTCAGTTCACGGAGAAATGCTCTATGCCCCTTAAAACACTCTGTTTTTTACTTCCTGGGTTTATGATGTAATAGCCATACAGCCTCCACCTACATGAGTGTTTTCTGCACATCACAGGAAGATGCTATGGCTGTTTTCAAAGTGCGTTTCACTGTCTGTTACCCCTCCTCCCCTCTCCCATCAGGCGTTGTTTGGGAAGCCAATCAGCACAGAGCTCTTTATCGTGGCCTCCTGTGGCCTCCCCCTCCACCTCTAAATCCAAGCGTTTCCAAAAGGGAGGGGAGAAGAGCTGCATCTGATCCTAAACCGAGACCTAATTTTTGTCAGTCTTTTATATTCAACTTAAATCAAATCCTTTCTTAATAGACACACAGGGCATGATGTAAACTGTCAGCAGGATGTGGGACATTAAAATAAAATTCAAATTGATGACCGTGACATAATCTTTGAAATACCCTGTCAGACAGCACGTACATTAAGAGAAACTATGTCTTGTTCCAGGTACTATGTGTGTGTGGCCATCCTGCTCTACTTCCTTCCTCTGCTGGTGATGGGCTGTGCTTACCTGGTGGTGGGACTGACCCTCTGGGCCAGTGAGATCCCAGGAGACTCCTCTGACCGCTACAAGGAGCAGCTGACAGCCAAACGCAAGGTAACCTCTATGATAACAGCTCTATACATATTTATTAGATCACCAAGAATTTTAGTCAGTTAACTCCAACCCTGTGCAACCTGAACTATATGGAGCTAAATCCAAGCCAAATGTGTTGCAATTTGACAAAAAACATTGAAAAAGTAAAGCTTGAAACTAAAATTTCTATGTTTGTTCTTGATTTGTTTTTTTGTTGTTGTTTTTTTAAATAGAAACACTAAATTGAAATAGAAAATAAAAACTGGGAAATATGCCAGAATGTTAATTTAACACCGATGCGTAAAGAAACAACGTGTCCCAATTTCACACAGGACTATGAACAGCATTCCCACACGTCCTGGAAAACCTGAAAAATGATAGACCGATTTTCCAGTCATGGAAAACATACGGAAAATGAGGGAAAAAAAGTAAAATGTCCTGGAAAAGCTTGAATTGTCCTGGAAAATTACTTATCTTCCTTCTTCCTTGTTAGTTAACAAAAATCAAACACAGGAAATGAAGTAGAAATGCTCTTGGTAACTTATTCACACTTAGCCATAAAATATGAGTAGATAAAACAATGCAAGTTAAGGAATAAAATATAAAAACTCAAAACAATGGTGACAAAAAGAAATAACAAAAAACTACAAAATAAAATTTAGGCTTCTTAAACAGTTAATCAACAAAATATATTTATAAAAAGCAGAGTAAATAAAGATAAAAAAATGAGTATAAACCATAAATCTATAATAGTAAGACACTACATAAAGGCCAGACTAAAAACATAGCTAGCAGACAATGTTCATGCCCGAGAGTTAGAAATAAATCTATTTTAATGGGGGTTGAAAACATCCTGGAAAAGTCCTGGAAAATGATTTCTAGAAAAGAGTGGGAACCCTGTATGAAAGCAGCATAGTTTTTGTATATCAATAATTACCAAGAGTTGTCTAAAATTGTTTGTTAAAGGTATCTTTGTCTTCAGCATATCAAGAGAAACAGTGCAGAGAAAGTGTTGAGTCATATCTATCAAGAGCCCACGTTTCCTGAAGGCAACATCATCTGCGGATGCTTTGCTCTGCTGTCACTCACAATCCCACGCCCTTCTCCGTCGATACCACGCCAGAACACGGCCAGAAGTTTGAAGAAAAAATGAGATCTGAAAGTGAAAAAAAAAGTTCTGAAGGTGGAAAAAAGGAATCTGAAACCAAAAAGGTAACATTTGAATCTGGAAATATTAATCCTGCAACTGAAAAAAAAATCTCATATCACATGTTAAAATATATTTCAGAGTAAAAAATGAAAACAGAATATTTCATTCAAATAATTACAGAGCTGTGTCAAAAGTATATTTAAACTGAAAAAAAAAATCTCTCACACTTTAATTTTGTGTTTTTATTCTTTAAAAAATACAAGGACAAACATTGAAATTTCACTTTCAAATTTTATTTTTTCAGTCACAACACTTTTGGCATGGATTAAGCTCCATTGAACTACAGTGAACAAACAGGCTTTATTAGAGCATGACTGCAAAGATCACAGCTGCCTCAAACTTCCCTCAATGAAACACATACTACAACCTGATAAACCAATATCGTTCTCCTCATCTCATCTCTGACCTTTCTGACCTTCTGCAGCGTCTTCATCTTCAGTCCCTCTCTCCAGCTCGTCTCCATGTTTGTTTTTATCTTTTATGGTCCGTGCTTGTCAGGTGTGTTCACAGTTTCAGTGTTGCAGATTTTTAAAGAGTAACAGAGTGCAGACACTTGCAGAGACTTGCTTTTCTGACTTGAAAATAAAATGAGAATCCTGTGGAGGTTTACACATGAGGGTCTCTGTCCTGTTGACATTCACACTCCCACCTGTCCTGATTGTGTCACTTCACCTGTATGACCTCCTATTCAACGTCAATACCTTGAGCAGTCTTTTTTATGTTGTGCCTGTGAAGAAACATGGCCCAGGAGTTTTAACGTTGGACCCAAAAGCTGAACAGAGGCAGAGTACAAGTTGTAACAAGTGACTTTTATTTGAGGAAGCCCATTGGAAGAAGGGGAGGGAGAGTAAATGTTGCTTGCAGCTTTTATTTATTTTTATAATTTTATAGACACACAGACTTTGATAGTTATTCTGATTCTGCACGAGTACGCAGTTAAGAAGTGGAACTTTATTCAGTTTTATGTAAATCTTGGTATGTATTATTTCATTGGTTTACGTCAAATACAAAGTTTGACAGGCTTACTGATAACCATGGTAACATAGCTCTCAAGTCTCCGGTTTCGGTCGGGAAACTACCGTATTTTACCCCTCTTTCCCGCCATCCTCCTGTATTGGTATTCTCCAGTAAATCTCCCGTATTGTAATATAATAATAATAATAAAAGCATTCCTCTGCCTCTGCAAACTGAAACCTGTCACTAGCCTTGCGAGAATGGGGCGGTAATTCATAAAAATGATGGATGCCAACCGCCGTAAAACCGAAGAAGAAGAAAAAGCCTCACGAAAACTGCCACCTGCAGTAGCCTGGGTGGCAGTTGTCACGAGGTTAGTGCCAACAGCGGGGACAAACCAAGAAAAACAAAGTGGTTATTTTAGATTTCTTGTGCACCTGTCTCAAAATGTAAGGGACACTGGAGCTTGATTGGGGTTGTCAATCAATCAATCAATCTTTATTTGTATAGCACCAATTCAAGTGTTATCTCAAGACACGTTTCAATAGAGCACAAAGCTCTTCATTTTATGGATACACATATATGCATAGATACATATATACATATATAAAATACACATATACATATACATACAAATATATACATCCAACACCCAACATGAATCCATATAGCCAATCATGAATCCCTCCATCATGGCGGCAAGAAAAAACCTTCTGTTAAGCAGCAGGAAATCTTGAATGTGGACCCCAGTCTCATGATGAACAGCAAATCCACACGATGCTGTGTTGGGTGTGTGGGCGAAGGAAGGTAAGTGGAGACAAGTGGACTAAAGTAAGAACTAAAGCTAGTGACAGATCAATGGACCAATCATAGACCTGTCGTTGTTAAATTTGTTTCTGCTGAAAACAAATTTATTAGAGGAGGGTCCTCATGTCTGTGTGGTTGTGGTGATAATTTTATAGAAGTATAATCATTAATAGTCTTACTGATAGTAAGAATTTATGGTAGTGACAAACTCATGGGTGCCCAGACCACAAGTGCATTCCTACCATATTTGTCTCCGTTGAGTATATATGTATTAATGGTAGACCTCTTGAGATGTGACACCTCATTTTCAAGAGGGACCTCATGTCCATGTGGAGCTAGAGATAGTTACTATAGATGTATCAACCATGGATAGAAAGATCATACTAATGTCTACATTAACAGCTATAATGATTATGAACTGGAGTGAGATGGCCAAATATGTGTTATGTCTGTAATTGTAGTTATTGAGGCTTCATGACTCCAGAGCAGCAGGCAGTCTCCACCAAGGATCCCAGGCCACCTACAAGACAAGAGCCAGAGATGAGTACAGGAGCAAACAAAAGGGGCAGAGGCTTGGGGTGCTTTGCATAGGGTGGTAGGACGTCTCGCAGTGGGAGCAGGAAAAATTCCATTATTTTCAAATCCAAAACTTGACAGGTATGCATGGTAACCCTCACACGCTTGAGTGAGGGGGAGAGTGAGATCTGTTGATGGCCATCACATCACACGCAGACGTGGCAATTCAAGAAAAACATCCACCTGATAACTCTGAGTTTTAATCGGCCCACTTAAAAGGCAAGGTCACATTATCATTTCTCTCTGTTTCTCTCCTCTTCTTTGAGGATTTGTCGCCAACATGCCTCTGTTTTGAGTGTACTAAAGCTAAACAAAACATTTAAAACAACACAGGTAAGCTCACAGCTCAAGAGGCAGCAGCGTGCAGTGTTAATTTTGACAGCACTTTTTTATTTAGATTTAGTTTTTTAGTCTTTTGCCTAAAATATCTTTTAGTTTTAGTTATAATTTAGTCATCTAAATTGTTTTAATTTTAGTCTAGTTTTAGTTGATAAAATTTCACATTTTAGTTGACGAAATCTACTGTAAACACATTTTAGTCGACTAAAATATAAAGTGTAAGGCTATTTTTAATGTTTCCCTGAATTTCTGAAGTCGCGTTTTACACTTGGATCCCACCACCACGAAGCTGAGGCAGTTGTGATTGGATGTCCCTCTTAACTCATCCAACCTTTCCACACAACCAAAGTAGCTGTGATTGGATATATTCCTAACTTGTCCCTACTTTCTACATGACCAAATTAGGTCTGATTGGATTAAGTCTCTGTCAAACATTTTAGTCTCATTTTTATCTGTTGACAAAAATGTTTATTTAGTTTTAGTTTTTGTCCATGTGCACTTGTTTTTTAAGTTATTGTCTAGTTTTCATCAGGGGGAAAAAGGTTGTTGCCGAAAACTATAACGAATATAATTAGTCAGCAAAATTAACACTGGCAGCATGCACATATATGACACACATTTAAGTTGAAAGGATATAAAAATAAAGAACATACTTATTAATAAATAAAACACAGCTAAATAATCCTTAAAAATGAAGAACAACATCAAGAAATTAGAGTATAAATGCCAGGAAAGTAAAGGTTTTCACTTTTTTCTTCCAAGTCCAGAGAGACAAGTGAGGGGCAAAGAGTTGCGTGCAGCTCCCATCAATTTAACAAACAGGGTTGCGCTGCAAAAGCTCAGGTCTAGGCAGTTGTGTTTGTCAACTTTCACATCAAAAATACATAAAACACTTATTCTAATCCACATTCACTTAACAGAGCTGAATAAAATTCTTACTATAAGGATTAAAACAGAACAATTAGGCACTAAATTGCTTGTAATGATTAGAAAATATTCGCCAATGAAACAAGCAAAGTTTAGGTTTAATATCTGCTTTGGATAGAAAATTTTATTTTAAGACACCCTTCAAGTTCAGCTTGTATCATCTCACTGGCAAAGTATTTGTACTTATTACAAGAAACTCAGGCCTTATTATTAGTTTTGATATCTTCAAATAGGATCTTAATCCAGATGTGTCAGGAAATTGGGGCATCTCCCTGCTCCTTGCGTCAGAACTGAAGTGGGGAAGAGAGCGTTCCCAGAGGGAGTAACTCTCTACAGACAAAGCTGAAGCTCTCAGAGCTCAGTTCACTTGGAGCTTTTCAGTCCATGCTGATGGATAAGCAGCGAGAGACCTCTGAACAGTGCCTATGTTTCTGAATTGTTATTTATGGCAAAGCCTTTGCACTTTATTGCAAGACACCTTGCACTCACAAAAAAATATGTATTTTAACTTATTTTATATTGTCAGCTTTTGGTATTTTTTTGTGCTGCTGACCTTGTCATAAACACGAGGCACAAAAACACTCAAATGCAGACAACCAGAGTCCCTGAGGTAAAAAACAGGGTTTATTAACAGTCCAGGTTTGATACACAAAAAGCAGGCAGATTCAGGCAGAGGTTTCCAAAACCACAAGGCAAAAAGCGAGGTCCAAGAAAAGGGGTCGTGATCAGAACAAAGACTGTAAAAGAACGCAAGAAAGTGACTCGAGGGTACAAACAATCTGGTAACAAGACAGGGGAAGACACGAGGGCCGAATACATGAGGTGATTGGGGTGATGAGACACAGCTGGGGAAGAACAATCAGGGATCAGGTGTGACAATGCCTGACAGGAAGTAAAACCTAAGGAGACAAGGAAAGACAGGTGAATTTTCAAAGTAAAACAGGAGGCACAAAGACAAGACATGAAACATGAACAAAACGGGCAACCTAACTAAAAACAAGGCAGGATCATGACAGACCTCTTGGCCAGCTCACTCTTGTGAAAGAGATCTTGATCTTAATGGGTTTTATCTGGTTAAATAAAGGTTTAAAAAAAGTCTTGTGAGGTTTTTTAACCTTAACAAATACTCTCATCTAGATCTGAGTTTTTGCAATGTGGTGATAGAAAACAAGTTCCAAGTTTCAAGATTTGTTGGTTTAATAGGGGATATGAGATTCGGTTCAGCTTTTCGGTTCCTAACAGGTATATAAATTTTACTTAATGATAAAACTTTGGAGAGGACATTCTGCCGTCCGTAAAAATTGTATATATCTTTAAGGATCTGCTTTGTTGCTATATGACGTGACACATACACAAAGTTCTGAGATGAGGATCATTGCGAACCTGAGTAGCACAAAGTCATAGCAAAATGAAACAATGATGCGTGTCCTTCAACAGGTAAATGTGAAGGAACAACCCTGTGTTCATTGTGTTTCCGTCCACTCATTATATCCACAGCCACAGGAAGCTAACCTGACACGTCAGACGAACAGTTCCTTATATCCGCCACGGAAATACTTAACTAGTCCATCTGGAGAAGAGCCTATAGAAAATGTTTTCACAGGCAGAACCTTCAAACACAACTGCAGCTGGTGATTGGACGATCGTTCTGCCAGTCACACTCATCACAGACTAATCCATATCAAGCCACAGTATGACGTAGCAGCCAGACCCTGTTGTTAGCCATTAGCTTAAACTATGTTTCAGTCCTTAGACTATCGTCTTACATTAAATTATACCAAACAGATGCATCATTTGCCACTTATATGTGACATGAATCTCATTAACGACAATCCCCACCAAGTTCTCCCAGTAAACTTCTGAGGAGAGCATATTTCACCAGGTATCGCTGAGTAACCATGACTACCATAGATTAACTGGCATCTTCCACGGAGGATTTCCGCATCTCTCCCAGTTTCCCAGCAGTGATCCCTGGCTTCTCGGCTTCTCTGATTTGATCGTCCATGAGGTCAACGAGGGGAAGCACAATTATCACAATGGGGTTTGGAGTCCTTCCCATCTTTTTCATGACCAGAGGAGCCAGTTGGTAGATCAAACTCTTACCAAAAGAGAAGAAGAAGGGAGAAGAGCAAAAACACTGTTTCCTGTAAGAAAAGATTTAAATGACATTCTTAGCTCTTCCTTTAGAGAAGAAATTGTGATAAAACTGCAGATATTGCCGCATCCACAGAGACCACTTCACATGCCGTTGTTGTTTTCAAACATGCAGTCACTTCCTGCTGTCTTCACGTCTGCAGCTCCCGCCTCTTTCCCCCGATTGGTTCGTTCAGCTTTTAGCTGAGTGAAGTTGTAGAGGTTTGGAGCTTGGCAAGATGGATCTGTGTGATTTCAGACAATGAATCAGGCAGGTCCATCTGCTCTGCAAGGTTACTAGACTGGTGAAATATGTTTGAATGGTCCATCTGGTGTGTCAGTTTACAGGCTCACGTCCATTTACTGTTTGTTTTAGGATTTGCCTGCTTGCAGAAACAATCCAGCAAAATGGTAAAAACACCATATGACTTCTAAAAAAGACAGCTGGATTTGATTTTTGTTTTATCTGATGATCATATCCAAATGTTTTTTTTTTTTTTATAATGTTTAAATGAAGGCTGAGGAAGCAGCAAACCACCATGTCCTCAATATCTCTGGTTGCGGTCTACACCTGTGACATCTGAGGCCGTGCCTGCCACTCCCACATTGGCCTACACGCCATGAAAGATGCAGGTCAAAACCTAACTTCTAGGCACAAAGGTCTATGGTCTTACGAGACTGCGATGCCAAAGATGAAATGAAAATGAATGAAATAACAAATAAAGCTCCTCTGATTTTTCCAGACAATCTCATTACACACATGTAAAAACACGGAGAAGCTCACATTCATTTTTCAGTGAACGTCAAGTCCAGAGAGCGCCCCATTCACCTCTTGTACTGTAGAAACCCTGTGGGCTCACTGTAGTGATGAATGAACAAGGAAGGAGAAGATTTGTGATGAAGGTTAAACCTCTTTGACACAGACAGCAGCGTTTCTTTACGCAAAACACGCTTATTTTTGTCTCTCCATGGTAATATTCACAGATTAAACCTGGTTTCATATTAATATTTCATCAGCATGATTAATCTGAAGATGCCCACAGAAAAAAAACACAAATAACAAATTTAAAGACTATGCTAAACCCTCCAGAGATCTCGAGGGCGGCCCCAGGCTCTGTCAGCCAAGACGTCAAATTTAGTCTTATATATTATTCATGCAGTCTATAACATGACAGCACACCTACTGTAAGTTTTCAGTCTTTTGCCAATAACAAATGTGTTTGTGAAGGCTCTACACATGGGGGGCTTAAGTCCATGCTGATACAGCTGGTGGGTTGCATTGTCTTGCACAGCCGCAGGACGACAGCCTTCAAAAGTAAAGACAGCTTCATGTATTTTTGATAAGGCTGGTTCAGTAACTGCAAAGTTTGGAGAGAAGAAGGAAGGAAATTCCTCATCACCAAAGTGAAGATGAATGCTATGGCAACTTAAGTTAGTCAATGCTACTAAATCAAAGTATCAGGATCTCTGTCTGCCGTTAATGTCAGTCAGTGCTTCAGGCACAGGGTGGCATAATCCTCAGTATCCTCCTCTCTTTGTTCTCTCCCTCTGACGGGATTCTGTAGGAGGAAATATAACCAAGGCTCTACTCCTCACTGATCAGAGCATCCAATTAAAAAAATACTACATCTACATAAAACACGCATGTGGCAAACAATACAAGTCTCCACTCTGTAGCATGCTGAAGTGAACATGTGTTTGCCATGAGTCCATGATGCCTTCAGGGCCATTCGGGCCTTCTCTGCTGCAAGACTGACAAAATGACTTTATGAAGGAGGATAAACCAACAAATGAGTTCGTACAACTACTTAAAAAAAGTCAAGACAAAGGAAGTCTTTCAAACATGTGTAAAATATTGGATGTGTAAATTAATACTGTGGATAATAAGATAAAAGAAAAGTGGGCAAAAGAATTAGAAATCAGTATCTCAGCAGATGAGTGAAGACACTTTGAGAAGAAACCTCAATCTAAATATTTGAGGGAGTTTGCGTGGAAAGTAAACATGAGATATTTCATTTCTTGTCAATATGGCAAGTATTCTTCAAGAGCAGACTCCAGTTGTCGGAGAGGATGAGGTGAACAGGAGGCAAGCTACACTCATATTTTCTTTGTCTGGCACTATTAACATTCTGGAGGTTGAGAAAGCTTGTATAATTATTTTTGAGCTCGACGAACATCTTAAAATAGAAACATTTTGGGGAATTAATGTAACTAAAGCAATTAACACAGCTGATATAAATATAGTTTTTAACATTTTTTGAGTGACAGCTAACCAAACTCAATCTTTGGTTCGACATTAGAGAAGACTTTAGGAGCTGAAAAATTAACATGAAATAAGAGGTAATATACAAAAACTAAACAATTTACCCAAACGAAAGACTTGGTAGACTGTACAATTTTTATAAACTCAGTAGCTCTTACAGAGATTAGCATAGATGCTAACAGCTTTAGTAGCAGTTTCATCAGATCTGGACTGTATTTCTTTATTAAATGTAGATTGAATAACAGTGAAAGAACTTCTCAATAGAAAGAATATTGCACAATGTTTGGACTACTAAGTGGCTAACATTTTTAATTTGCATCCTAGCAGTAGCGCCCACGTACTTCATTATCTGATTGGCCTGTAATGATCGTGATTAACAACCATCCAATCTCCTGCCTGATATGCTTTTGAAAGGTTTTGCCCTCCTCAAACACTTTCTATTGGCTGTTTCCCAGATGCACTAGTGAAACATATTGAATGGTCCACCTGTTTCATCAAATTTAGGAGCGACTGATTTGACCGCAGTCTCTCTTGTCTGTCTCTCCTATGCACTCTTCCTGCCACAGCGCCCTCTCCAGGCCTGGAGCTCTTCTGTTTTCGCACTTGGTTATGCTGCGTTTTTCCTTGGTGTGATTGTTTTGAGCTTTGTCTCGTTTCTAATTTGCCGTGCGGTTCTGCTTTTGCAGGTGTTTTCCTCTTACTGAACTGCATCGAGACATTGTAGGCTGTTCACCCTCGTGAGCCACATTTTTAAGATCATTGAGTGCTGCACAAAACTGTTTTCTTGATCCTCCTCTGCACGGACGCATGCACGCAGCCTTTCATTCAGGTTAAACTGATAGACTTAGAAACACCGAGTTTGATTAAATGAATAACTTTGTGCACTAAAGCACAACAAATGATAAAAAATATGCCCTATCTAAAACAAAACTTCCTCCCAGATAAGAGAGAGGCTGACTAAGGAAATGGACCAAAATGGACTTGAGCTTGTATAGCACTTTTCTTGTCTTTGACTCAAAGCAGCTCCACCCTGTAGTTCACACCTACCCATTCACTCAGTGATGACTGGAGTTGTCCATCAGCGTCAACTAACACATGCGCCCTTTCATACCCATTTACACGCCACTGACGCAGCAGTGAGAGCAAAATGTTTAAGTGTCTTGCCCAAGGACACATTGCCATGTGACACCCGGAGCCTGGCTCGAACCTGCAACCTCCTGATTACTGACCAAGGGCACTGTCAGACTGTGCCACCGCCACCACCTGAAGACACTCTCATCTTGTTTAAGTGTAAAACGTTCACATTTATGCCAAACCATCTCCACACGTGTGCTTGAATTATAAAGAAGAGCCCCTTCTCAATATGGCCTTTGCTGACCATTACTGCCTGCTCCTGCAGTGTCATGCACCCTCATTCGCCTCTTCAACATGCGAATCAGATGTCTAACATGCTCAGAATAACAAATAGATTCTACCTACAGTTAAAACTACAACAAGGATAACAAGGCCAACATGGAAACCAAAAGCTTCTCAACCCTCAGTAGACACAGGTTACACAACTTTTTGCCATTTGAGGCCTAAAATTATTGAATCGAATTGAATAGAGAAGAGAAAAATGAAAAAAAAAATGTTCATGTGTCCTCAGCTATCAGATGTATGAGTTAATGACCAACTGCATGTTTCAAAATGTAAAAAACGGTACAACAAAATGTAAGTGTTGGTTTCTAATTATTTTTGGGAACAAGTCTATATCCTGATTTAGATATCATCAGAAAGAGGAGGAGAGGAGGAACGTGTATTGTATAAAGTTGCTGCTTGGTTTTCCACTGTTTCATAAATTAAGTAATCAAATAATAATAATTCTTTCCTATCCTGTCCAGTAACAACAGTGACATCAGTCCTTACTTCAGACGTGCTCCGCTTTGTTTTTGTGTGGTTAATTTCAGCTCTCATTCTTTTCCACATCATTTAATTCCATGTTGTTCACACTTTCTTAATATGGGACCACTGGGATTTCTCTGACCGCCCCCTCCTGCCTGCAGCATCGCTAAGACCGCCCGTTTCCATGAGATAACCGCCCTCGCTCTCAGTGCACCCCACTGACAGCCTTTGACTGATTTTACTCCAGTGTTATCTGTAGACAAAATTCATTTCTCAGTCAGTCCTCTTATAGCAAGCTCCATCTGTCTCTTTTTCCAACATCTGATCAATTTGTGAGTGCACGGCCGTCCATAAGGAGGAGTGAAAGGGAAAGCTTTCTGGGGCCCGGCCTCAATGGGGGGCCCATGAAGGTTAAAAAATGGTGCAATCTAAATTCAAACAAGTATAAGCAAATTTTACTTTTAACTCCAAAATCTCACATTTTCCATCAGAGAGATAAAAAAACAATATGTGCACATCAGTCAAATGTAGCCTGTTTCAAATGGTAAACCCTTTTTTTTAAAAAATGTCACCGCAAGGTCAACTTTACTCAAAGGGATACGCCAACATTTTTTTTTTTTTTTTCGCATTGCTTCACTCTCGAGTCCATGACAAGCGGAAAGACAGAATTCGTTTGACTGCATGCAGTAACAAGAAAGAGACGGGCAGGGCTTGCCCACCGTTAATTAGCTTAGCGCAAAAACACTGGGAGTCAATGGGAAGCGTTAGCCTGCCTCTGCCCACAGTCATCAGATAAACTCGTCAGCAACTCTAAAAAGTCCTGTGTGCCTGTTGTGACTCTTTTTTTTTTTACTGCATTATGATTGGTTATCCATTTTTAGACAAAGATTAGCACTTTATACATACAGTACGAAACTAAACCATGCTTGTAAATAGGTCAACCAAACAAAGCATGTCTGTAGTGGTTTAGTTTTGTATGTATTTTGTTCAAAAATTACATTAAGTGCTAATCTTAGTCTAAAAATAGATAACATAACATAACGCGGTACAAAAACGAGTCACAACAAGCACACAGGACCCTTAAGAGTTGCTGAAGAGTTTGTCTGATGACTGTAGGCAGAGGCAGGCTAACACCTTCCACTGACTCTCAGTGTTTGAGCTACGCTAATTAGCAGTGGGCGAGCTTTGACCATCTCTTCCTTGTTACTGCACGCACAGTCAAACCAATAATGTCTATCCACTTGTCATGGACTCGGGAGTGAGGCAAGACATGAAACGAAAAAAAACTGTTGGCGAATCCCTTTCATCATTTGGCCCTCAGAGCTGGAGTGTTCTGCCATTTACTGACAAGAACTTAAGTTGGGTTGGCAGGGAATATGGAGAGATAAAAGGGGGAACCAGATAGAGAGCAGCACTTCAACAATAAGCTGTTTGAAGCCGGACCAAGAAGATAAATGTTGACCAGAAGGAGGCAATTTGCTTCTGATCGAGTGCATGGGTCTAGATGACTTGTAGCAGGAAAGGGCCCGATTAGGCCCTGTGTGGGTGTTATGTTGGCAAACCAAGTGTTTATTTAGTTTCCCACGGTCCTCTCACTTTGAGGTTCAAAGTTCAAAGTTAAGGGGCTGTCACAGACACAGAGATGAATTCAGGCTTATCTGCACAAGTTTTTAATCATACAGGTGTTTCCGTGACGAAACGCTTCGACAATAAGATCGCACATTTTTAAGATGGGTCCCAGAGTGGATAATGGCAATGCCGTCCTTTCGTTTTCATGTGGACAACGAATACGGATAGTTTCAGAAACGATGACGTCACAGCCCGACCTCTTGCTTAAACCACATGTGCGGCCCTGACAACAATGGGATGTCAAGCTCGTTTTGGTTTTTAAAAGAAAATCTTCTGCTCTACAACCACCATGAGCAACAAGAGGACACAGAGAACAGCACACGCCAGTGTTTGTTTTCATTTCTCATGATGTATGTGTGTGCTCCATGTCTTCTTCTCTGGCTTTGGTGTATGTCTGCAGCAGCATTACGGCGCCACTTGCAGGCCTGGCATATGTACTACAGCATTTTCAGTGTTTTCATGCAGATGGACATATTTCTTGAAACTATGCCGCCTTTACAGAGAACATTTCGTGGACAGAGCCTGAATCCTGTTGAAGGGGAGTTTGCTTCACCTGCAGAATGTCAGAATTTAGCAAAGCTTGATCAGGCAGTGGGCTTCAGTGATGGCTGTGAATCTTTCAAGCAGCATATTTCTCTTCTGGAGCTTAAGTTGAATTATTTAATTTAGTTTTATATGAAGTTAAAATTTTCACTGCCTTAGCGTTTCTTCAATGTATTTTATTCTATCTAGATCTGTTTATTTAAAACACAATAGCTGAAGACGGAGGAACTTACTCGTGAAATTCATATTTGTCTTGAAGGACATTTAAAGAAAAGATGGAGAGAAGTTTGACGACCACGTAGCAGCAAGCGAAAGATTTTGTGCTCTGCTCTCAGTGAACCTTTTTATTGTAGCCTCTCAAGGTTTCACTGAATTTACTTTTTATTTTTTTTTTATTATTATTTCGAATTTATGGTCAAAGTTGTTTGTCTGTGCCCTTCAGAGTGTGTTTGCCAATTGTCTCCTCCCTGTTCAGATGACTGTTTTTGTGTTACTGAAGTCATGGCAGCTGTATATTTTCAGTCATAATACAGCATCCGATTATTATGTGTGAGGAATAGGCCTTCATCCTCTCAGTCTCTATTCATGCGTCTGCATTGTGTAAAGCGTCATGGTTACAGCCTCAGGTAATGTGTTTTTCTCTTGTAACTTTAGCTCTGACGTCATGATCGGGTTATCAGGGTAAAGTCTGAGAGATAAACCAGTTCGTGGAAAAAATCATCTTCCTTTATAGTCCTTACCGTCACACTTTCAGTAGGATTTTCTCACAGATAAAGTTGTATGGGAGCTTTGTGAGAATTCGTAATAATTCAACCGAGAAATGAGAGAAATTCACATGCTCACGCTGTCTGGTACCAAGAGACCACATGCCAGTTTGAGTAAAAGTGCAGACGTTTTTCCAGACAGGTTTTGCTTCAGACATATTGGAGCCGACCCCACAGACCCCACAGACTGATGACTGATGCCCATCCCACTCCTTTTCCATTTGGACTGGTTGTTATTCCATAAGTGCACCCCAAGTCTCTTAAATAATCTGTTTAGCGTTTTGTTAGCTGTAGTTTTTAACCTGTCATGTTAAAGGGATAGTTCTTGATTTTTGAAGTGGGTGTTGAATGAAGTACATGGCATGAGCCCGAGCATCAGCCACAGTGATGGAGGTCAGCTCTGTATCTGTACAGAAAGAGCCTGCTCGGAGGCTAGGGCTGCATATTTCTGCAGTTGGAGCCTCTAACTCTGTGTAAGGTGAAAACAAGCCTGGGGTGACTACACTCTGTATTCAACAAATTTACAACTTCTTTTTGCACATTCAAGACGTGCTTTTTTTAGTTCTACATCTTTTAGTACGACTTGTCCTTCTGCTAGCAGCAAACTGACCGAAATAAAATCTCATATAGTGCTTACATTAGTTTGTGTTATTTTCTGATTTGTGTTTTTTTTTTTTTTTTTAATTAATATATTGTCTTTGTGTACACATGATAATGGTTGTACTTATTTATTTTTTTATTGTCTTTATGTTTTTCAATATGTGGCCTTACTCTAAATTTGTTTTGAGTGTTTTTCACATTCTGTGTAGTGGTCATTTGTTTCTTGTTTTTTATGCGTTGTTTTTTTTTTTTTTTTAAATGTCCTTTTTATTTTTTGTCGTGCTCTAAAATAACTTGTGTTTTTTTATTTGCTGTTGGGCTTTGGACCAATTTTGTAGCTTTTATTTGGTTTCTGCGTGTATTTAAATATGTGCCCTTGCTTTTAATTATTTTTCTTATTCTGTGGTGTGTTTGTTTTTAATTATTTTGTGCTCTTAAATAGTTTGTGCTGTTTTCTGATTTGTTTTTTATCACTTATTTTGTCTTAGTACACATATCAATGGTTGTACTTATTCATTAGTTTATTGTCTTTTGTTTTCAAATATGGGCCCTTCTTTTTAATTTGTTTCTGAGTTTGCTTGTTTTTTAATCCATTGTGTGCTCTTTAGTTTTGTTTTATATGTTGTGCTCTAAAATGGTTTGTGCTGTTTTCAGATTTTTTTTTTAATATGTATTTTGTGTCTGTGTACACACACGTTTTTAAATATGGGGCCTTCCTTTTAATTTGTTTCTTGATGTTTTTTGTTAAATCCATTGTGTGCTCATTTTTTGTGCTCTAAAATAGTTTATGCTGTTTTCTTACTTGAGTCGTTTAAAATATGTGAATAGATGGTTGAACTTTTTAATTGTTTGGTTGTACTTTTTAATTGTTTTTAATTATTTTTCCTGCTGTTTTTCCTCATTCATTGATGTGTGTTGTGTTTTTTGAGATTTTTACTCTGTTTTTTTAATGTTTTTTTTTTCTTTTTTTTATGTTAAACCTCAAAACCTCAGAGCAGTTTTAGCAGAGAACAAACAGACACAACATGAGACAGACTAGAAACCTCGCTAATCTCTAAAAACAGAGCGTGATGAGCAGGGATCATAAAAAGTGTTCGGCAAAATCATCCAAAATGAAAACTGAGCAGAGTTAAGTCGACCTTTTGACCCTTTTTTGCTCCTTGCCTTGAAAATACCCCATAATTCATAGAGTACATCTGCAACTACAAGGTCTGTTTGAACAATGAAGGTGTAGTGATGAAGATGTCAACATCTGGAGACATGATGTTCTGTGGTAAAGGTTTGTGACCATCGGTTGTCTCAGTGTAATCAGGAATGTCTAAAGTGATGTTTTCGTCGTTTCACTACAGGTGGTGAAAATGATGATCGTGGTGGTCTGCACCTTTGCAGTCTGCTGGCTCCCGTATCACGTCTACTTCCTGCTCCATCAGTTCTCCCCTGACATGTTTGAGGAGAGGTTCATCCAGCAGGTGTATCTGGCCATCATGTGGCTGGCTATGAGCTCCACCATGTACAACCCAATCATCTACTGCTGCCTCAATGACAGGTGAGGTCCACCCTCTGTCTGCTGTTTGGTAAAACGATTTTATATTACGTTTCACTCTAAAGGATTAAGTTAAATTATTTGTCTCACGTTTAACTCAAACACATCAGTTTATTTTGTGTCTGAAGTATTTTGGTACGAAATGATATTGTTGTTTTTTTGTTGTTGTTTGATTAGTTATTTTGTTTATTTGTTTTTCATTTTAATTGTTTTCCTATCTAATTGTCTTCTTGTTGTGCTTTTGATATTTTGTTTTGCCATTTAACTCATTTTTTTTTCTTCAACATTTAAATGTATTATTTGTTATGGTTCTGTATTTTCCTTTTTTTCATTGGTTTGTGTTTTTTTTGTTGTTGTTCTTTTAGTTGCAGGTTTTTATTTTTTTCTCATTTTTGGTGTGTTTATTTGCTGTTTCCTGAAAATATGTAGTTGTGTTTTAGTTATGTTTTAACCAGATATTGTTTTTTTTTGTAGATATATTTCTTTGCTGTTGTTATATTTCATTGGTTTCAGTTTTTATGAACAGTTGTAAATGTAATTTTTCGTTTTTATTGTTTCTCATTCTGGGGTATTTAATTATATGTTTGTGTTTCTTTTTCTATGTTGTGTTTTTAAAATTGTTTTTACTTATTGTTGTTGTGTTCTACTGGTTTTTGATTTTTTTCTGTTCTTAGTTTCTTTTTTCAATGATGTAATTATTTATTTGTTGGAGTATTTTTGTTTGTAGTCTTTTTTTTGTTTTTATATTTATAATTAACATTGCTTTGTACGTTTCTGTTTTGTGGTTGTCTCTGCTTTATGTTTCTAGTTTATATTTGTTGGACGTGGCAGTATATTTTTGCTGAGGTTTTATATTTTTGTTATTTGCTTTTTGTTTTATTTGTTGTGTTTTTTAGATTTGTCTTTGATATTTTTTCTAACGATATGTTGTATTTTTTTATTTAACTTTTTTTGGTACTCTATGACCAAAATAGTCGCTGTATTCTTTTTAATTTTTCTTTTTTTGTGTGTGTGTGTTTTCTAATTTATTATAAATCTAATTTAATTTTTACATGTAATTTCTTTTTTTTGGGGGGTTATTATTTTTATTTATTAGGAGCTCCTATCAGTTATCATTATTTATTGTGTTATTTCACATGTTATCATGTTTTTTGATCTGCTTTTTCATTTTCTAAATGATTTCTACTGTTATAATGTTTTTTTGTTGCTTTTCTGATGTTTTAATGTGTCTGTTATTAGTTGATTTTGTGTTAATCCGTTTGTTTTATTTCCTTTATGTATTTGAACTGTTCCTTTGATTTATCATTGAATATCTTTTATTCTGTTTTGTGCTCATTGTTTTTTTATTTGGTGATGTGTTTTAAAATTCTTGTCTTTAAACACTTTGTTATTAATTTGGGGGGATTTTTTTCTGCTGCTTTTCTTTTTCATTGAATATCTGGGTTTTTCTGAGACTTTACTCTGTTAATTTGTGTTTTCCTGTTGTTTTTTTTAATTGCTGCATTTTTTCAAACTGTTGTTGTGTTTTTAATTGTTTTGGACTCCTTTGCTGCAGTGTTATTTTAGTTTTTTAACTGTCATTTAGTTTTTTTATTTGTTGTGTTGACATTTGAGGCCGCTGTAAAAAGCCCACTTGTTCTGATCACCCTCCAGCTGTTCTCTGTTCATCAAACAGACTCAGCTGTGCTGGTCGTTTTTGGTCCTTCGATGCGGCCTCCTGTTTTTGTGCTGATATATAAATTAGATTTTACACTTGGCTTCTCGCCCCCTTAAAAGCTCTCATGGGGTCCTAAAACTGAACAAAGTGGATGCAGTGACACGAGGTTTGGTCTTATGTTGGGGATTTCAGGTGGCTTTTGTCAGCTTTGCCGATTTAAATTCAAATTTATGACCACGACTGTCCTGTCCTTCCATTTCAATTCATCCCTTTTCATCTCTCTGCGGCTTTCGGTTGACTTTTTCTTTTTTAGCTCCGCTCTCTGCTTCTCCGTCTGCCCGAGTGTTTCATGTTATTGATGCGTTTGTGTGAGGGGGTCTTTCCATTTGGATTTCAGCCCACTGTGGATTTTTCCCGTCAGACAATTCTTCTACATTTTATCTCTCCTCTTTCCCTTTTTTAATTTAAATAAATAAGATTAAAGATTAAAGATTAAAATATTGTGCATCTTTGAACAGGTTTCGTGCTGGTTTTAAACAAGCCTTCCACTGCTGCCCCTGCGTGCCTCCAGGCTCCTACGAAGGTCTGGAGCTAAAATCCACTCGCTATCTTCAGACCCAGACGAGTGTCTACAAGGCCAGCCGGATGGAGACGACCGTGTCCACGGTTCTTCAGGCTGGAGATGTGGAGCCGCCCAAAGTCAGGGTGATTGGAATTGAAGGTCCAGGGCCTGGAGAGGCTGCAGCCATGACCAGGCCTCACAGCTCCTCTCTGGATCTCACCTCAAACGGGTCATCATCAAGGAGCGTCTCGAAAACGATATCAGAGACGTCCAGCTTCTACTCCAGCAACAACCTGCAGGAGTAGACTCAGGCTGGGTCTGGACTGAGGGCAGGGAGACAGTGAGTGAGCTGTTGACCTTCCTGCATGTAACTTAAGTGAAGTCTGACTTTATGGGTCTGTGCCTCAGTGAGCTTTAAATTTAGTCATTTTTGCTGTTCTGAACAGTGACCAAATGTCTACAACATGTAAAATTCAAAGCAGAGGGAGAGACGCAAATTCAAAGGCAATGACTAAAGTCCAAACCAAAGGCAGCACTTGAAAACCTTGCAGTGCAGCTGGATCAGCCACATCAATGTCTGGAATCAGGCTGATCTGCCTTGTCAAGCTCCAATCTATAATGATTGTGCACGGCTTAAAGTGAGAGCCTAATCAGAGTTCTTTAGAGCAGTGATTCTCAACCAAAAGTGCGTCGCAGACTCTTTTCAATGGGTTGTGAGCTTATCCCTGGGAAAGAAAATGTTAGGAATAAAGTCATTTGCTTTTATTTTGAAAGGGATTTTTAATGCAGTGGAGTGCTGTCTTTTCACACTCCATAACATAAGGTGGTGATGATACCCTGTGATGCTGTTGATACATGGTTCAATCGAAGGGTGTTTGTTATATTTTCAATAAGTAGGTACTCAGCTTAAGCTACACATTTGTAATATTTTTTGAAATGACTTCTTAGTAGCAGGACTTTTTATTTCAGGTTTGTGCATTAAAGCTTAGTGGAGTCTGTTAAAGAAGGCTGAAGGTACTGAAGTGTTTGTGTGTTGTGACAGCACAATGATCAATAGCTTATTTTATTCTTATGACTGAATATTATTACTTAAGACTCTGTGTCCCTAAGATGCACTTTTTTGTTTCAATTAAAAAGCAGCTAATTAAGGGTACAAGAGAATATTTCCTTAGACTTGGGTCGCAGCTTAAAATTAAGGGGTGATGGTGGAGGAGGGAGGAGGGAGCTACAAGTGTTAGGACACAACTGCTTGTACAGAGATTAGCATAGATGCTAACAGCTTCAGTAGCAGTTTTATTAGATCTTGACTGCATTTCTGTCTTAAATGAAAGACAAGAAACATGACAAACTTCTTTATAGAAATTGATATTTTTGCTCCACTGCTGGCGCCTTTTGGCAAGAGTTTGCTCCACAAAGTGGATACCGTTCTGTCCTTTACACCACAGCAGTAGCACCTGTCTGCTACATTACCTGATTGGCCTGTAATGAATGTGATTGATGGCATGATCATCCAATCACCTGACAGATATGCTTTTTAAGGGTTCTTCCCTTTCCCAAACACTTTCTACAGGCTGTTGCACCATGGACCAGTGAACAGCGCCTGACAGATTTATTAGACCACCTGTCAATAAACAATGAAAACATCAACATTTTAGAAATCTTTCAAAAACGTGCTTAAAACTGGAAATGTTGCTATTGGACATTTTGAACAGGAATGAGGAATTTCAAACTGAATTTACCTTTTAATACCCAAATTTAAACCGACACACTGGGCTTCTTTGACAAGTCAGGAATTAATCAAGCAGGACATTCAACCACTAAAACTTTTTTTTCTATGCAGGAATGCAAGTAAACAACTATAATTTGGCATCTTAGTCAAGAAATCTCTTTTTTTTCTTTGGTAAAACAGTTTATTTAAATTTATGGATAAGAATCATAAATATATTTTTAGCATTAGAAATATAATTTCAGTGAAGAGCTTCTACATAGGGTGTATTAACCATTACAGAAACATAAAAAAACGATTTTGGTAATTACCAATGCTGCTCATTTAGGGCAGCTGTGGCATGAACCTTACATTAGTTGGTCTTCTAATAAATATGTTTAACACTGTTCAGGACTTGAAACGTGCTGCAAAAAGCGAGAAAAACATCCAACATGCTGCTAACACATATATAATATGACGCCAAAATATTGGCAAACTCTGACAGAAAATAAATGCTTGAGATTCAGTCTTTGAGTTGGGACAAGAGAGTAGAGGGAGACACTTCTGTTAACATAAAGCCTGTTGGCACCCTGAAATCATTTTACAGAGGTCATATTTTTCCTTTTCTCAAGGTCAAGCTCAAGGCCACATCGTTACCTCTGAAAGGTAATTTGTTTCACAGCTGCAGCAAACAGACAAGAGAGGAACACAGATTCTCATACACACACAAAAAAAAACAACCGAACACACTCAACAGACTCACATTTAGAGGCATCTGGTCATGTGATGTTTTGAAGGAAGCAAATCGAACTCAGCTTCATATATGACTGTCAGAGGATGTTCACAAACACTTATGACTAAAAAGCCCTCTGTTTTCTCACACTGAGTACCCCTGATCCACCTCTGTACTCAATTCGTCCGTACACTTGGTTAGTGCTCCTGTCACTTTAAGGCTCCATTACTTACACTGACCAAGTGCTCTGATTGGTTGACCAATCGTCTTTGTGGTAATTGGTCAGTTCAGCACAGTTTGCACTGTACTGCCAGTGACTCTGTCTGCAGTCTATGCAGCTACGGGCTTGCTAAAGATCCAGTGTTATTTCTTTATAGTTGTATATGCCTTTTATCATATTTAATATGTCTCCTTCACATGATGAACCATCTTTATGAACAACACAAAAAGTCTGTGCTATTACGACCTCTCCCTCTCACCCACTATGCAGTGCTAGCGGTCGTACCCTCTGCCCCTAATTAGACCGACCAGTATGATGTCCTACTATTGTTTTTTCTACATTTTTAGCCACTGGCTCCTAAAACACCCAGCACAAATAAGAGACAGTACAATGAATGTAGAGTTGTTGACAATATGGCACCAAGCAGCACTGAACCAGCCAGTTATCACGGACTTGTTCTTTAAACCAATCAAGGCAGACTGGGCATGGGGGGAAGGGGTGCCTTAAAGGTCCCATGTCCCGGTGTTTGACCGTTTAGCCAATAGCACTGCTGTCTAAGACAAATTTCCTGCAAGGGACAAAAAGTCTATCTATCTATCTATCTATCTATCTATCTATCTATCTATCTATCTATCTATCTATCTATCTATCTCTTTTGTGTCCATTAACCAAGGATTTGATTGAAGCTGAATAAAGAAAATTTTGTCTCTGTATAGGATCAGATGCAGCTCCTTTTCCCTCCCTTTTGGAAACACTCAAGTCTGAGGGGAAAGGAAGGCTATGGGATACTGTTATAATAAGCTCTGTGCTGATTGGCTGCCCAAACAATGTCTGATGGGAGGGTCATGGTGTCTGCCTGTGACGAGCAGAAAGCACACCTGTAGGTGGAGGCGGTATAGCTATGACATCATAAACCCCAAGAAGTAAAAACAGAGCCTTTTAAGGGGCATTTCCTTTAAAGAGACATAGCACATTTCTCCATGAACTGAGAGTTTAGTGAAAGGTGTCAAAAGCTTCTGTTACTCAAGCCCCATCATACAACATTAAAAGAAAACAGATTTTGTAGGACATGGGAACTTTAAAGAAGCAGGTGCTCTAAAAGATCGTAAAAGTGTTACTTTGTTTATGAAAATAGTTTTTTCGAACATAAGTGGTTGTGAACATACTCTTGCTGTCTTTAATAATGAATTAATGAACCTGATTGGAGGTTCTTTAAGGCCCTGTTTGTCCATCTCTTATTAGTAACATCCAGTTTGCAGCAGCAATAAAATAAGGCTCATTACATTGCATCATATGCATTCTAACTGAAGCTGCGTGACAGCGCTAAACAGCACAGTGATTTGTCTCGACGGCATGTTTCTTTTTTTCCTCTCCTTCGCTGATATTAACGTGGACAAGGGAAAGGACAGAGGGACATTAACAAGCTTTATTTTGCTTTTCTCACACAGCAGGGCTTGTTTATTTGTTCTACGTGGTGAAAATAGTGGAGCATCCATCAGTCTCCATGAGTAAGATGCTTCACTTTCACTTTAAACACAGAAACTTTATTCGGCTCACAGAGAACTTTGTATTAATGAGCCTTTGAGTTGACCTCTTGTCAATACAAAGCATTACCAGCCATTTCTCTCCAGCTGTGTGTTTAACAGATGATGCACGACTCCTGACACTTGTGTTCACTTAATACAGACTGTTGGGGGTGATGTGAGGGTGGTCCTACAACTTTTAATGTTCCAATTTTGAAGTCATGCAAACAATGGTCAGCAGAGCCCACTGCTGTTTGATTTACTTTCCTCAAGGGAATCTCAAGGGGCTTACCTTTAATACTTTTATATTCAAAAAAGACAAATATGGTGTTATACAAATAAAGATTGATTGATTGATTAATTGATTGAATCTTGTTGGTAATGCAGCTGAAAGAGGTTGAGTCTCTTGTCTCTGAACCCCGGGGTGAAGGGTCTGTACCTTTGTACCCAAAGCCACCCATAAGAGGGTTAAAGGGGAAAGCTTTCTGGGGCCCAGAGTCATGGAGGAGCCAATTTTGGTGAGTGAAGACATAGTTCATCCTCCGTTTAGGTTGCTAACCTTTTTATCTCAAAATTGAGGACTCAAAATTAACCCTTTGACTGACATTGTGACCGCACGGTTGACTTTTTTTGGTGCCATATTGCTGCATTCAAAACTCTGTAAACCTATCTTTTGCTTTTTACCCTCACTCACCTCTTTGAATAGTATATGTAACACTAATTATATCCACTGGGTAGTGCTGCTATATATAAATATCATTGTCTAAAAACTGTGAAAAAAATGGAAGTGACTCTGTACTGCACAGCTCCTCAGGAAACTCACACGGTAAGAGCAAGGTTAAAGGTTATTTTAACAAATTCTGCTCTCTGTGATGTCTTTATATGAAAAAAAAATAATAATAATTTTTGAAGAAATTAAAGAAATCCATCCATGCCCAGAATAACCCTGAACAGATAAGTCAACCCGCGAGGAACAAAATTTTACCAACAAATAATTTTTTTGCAAATGTATTTCTTAGTTTGGAAGTCAAAGGGTTAAAGGAACAGAAATTTCAATTTTATTTATGCCCTCATGTTAAAATGGTGTAACCCTTATTGTTGTGATATTAACACTGTGAATGAGACCACTGGTCTTCACTGTTTGCACAAAAGGGTTGGGGTCCAAAGCCACGCTAAGGCCTGCATCAGAGAGAGGCAAGCAAAGAAAATGTGAACCAGAGCTGAAGCTAATGCTAAAGCTACTAACACAACATGCATTGATTAGATTAGATAGAACTTTATTAACCCTTGGGAAGACTCCCTTGGAAAGTTAGGTTGATATCATGTGTTGATATTGTAATTGTCATACATTTTTAACAACCTTTTTTTGGATGTTGATTCCTATATTTGAGTGATAGGTGCGGGGCGGTAAAGTCCCCACAAATTGGATTCAAACCTAGCCCGCAGTTGCAAGTACTAAAGACTCCATACGTAGGACAGGCAAAGTAAGCGCTTACCTACAGACATCCCCCTTGCATTGTTATCATTAAATTACAGGTGCTCAGTCATCTCTATAGGCAGGCCTACCTACACCCTTAAACTTCATTAACCACCTACGAATGAAGCAGGGTTACTGTTGCTGGTTGTGCAATTGAGTCGTTGGGGATGATGGATGGCTGACTCGGCCTGTGCTCCCAAACTTGACCTGATTCTTTAAAGCTGTAGGAGTTCCTGATGATTTTATAAACAATACACGACAAGAACCTTTGTATTTGCTTTTGAATTTTCACCTTTTTCTCTTTGCTGCAGGTTCTTGTAATGTAAGCTTTTCTGTAGGCACCACTGGGATGCCATGAGAGGTCATTTACAAGCCAGTGTTCTCATAACCTAAACTTCTTTGTAAATTATTAATCAACATCGAGTTGATGGTCATTAGTGTGATGTGTTGAGTTCAAAAAACAAATGTAGAGCACATCAACCACATTAGTGTGTTATAATTAAAAGGCTCTACTGAAGCAGACACTAGCACCCCCAGTCTTCACAGTCTCTAGTCGTCAGACAGAGGCATCACTGAGTCAGACTCCACGTTCACGCCTCCTCATTCACACAAAATCTAAGACGCATGTGCTGCAAAGGCAGCAGCTCCACATTGAGAGGAGCGTTTTTTGCTACTAAAGTAAGCCTGACCCCAGGTTCTCAAAGAGTTCAGCTGGGACTTTCCCACTGCCATGACTGTAGAAAGATCCCCTGCAATGACATGACAGAAAAGTACAGACTGGTTAATGCTAATGCTACTCCAACTAGGACAAGCCCATTCGATGTGTATTTGTGAGGGAAGCCCATTAAATGGGCATGTTTCTGGTGGAATTTGTGCACTTCCGTTGGCTGGATGTTGGCTGGTAATTGGCTGGAACTTGGCAGGCATTCAGCTGATAGGGCAGCAATTGAAGTGGCTGCATCTGTACAAGAGTGTATTAGAGTCATTATTACAGGAAGATAATGCAAATATTCTGTTTATTATTATTAAAAAGGTAATTTTCTTAGGTAACCAAGATGCAAATTTACATAAAACTATCTTTGAATTGAAATCATTCATACATTTATTAAAAAAAAAAGAAATAGAAATGCTGATACAGTCGTTCGGCTGGAAGGGGAAATTTAAATCTGCATCTAACCTGATACGTTAGATGGACCATTCACTATATTTCACTAGTCTAACTGGGAAAGAGCCCATATAAAGTGTTTGTGTATGGGCAGAACCCTTCAAAGCATATCCGACAGGTGATTGGAAGATTGTTCTGTCAGTCTTATTTATTAGGGGCCAATCAGATAATGTAGCAGGAGGGCACTACTTACTCTTGACAAGTTGGTGGTGTTGTTATTTGTTTTCATTTAATAAAGAAATGCAGTCAACATCTGATCAAACTGCTACACTGTTAGCATTTATGCTAATCTCTTTCTGGGTAGTTACTTCCTGCTTCCTGCTCAAAGGACAGTGATTGGGCCTTGCTGCTTTGGTCGCTCACAATCATTATTGATTTGAGCTCAGCAAGATGGATTTGCCTGATTAAAGACACGAAATCAGTTCAGTCCATCTACACTGCAAGGTTAGAGGTCACCTGTAATTCACA
This sequence comes from Cetoscarus ocellatus, assembly GCA_037902135.1. Lineage (NCBI taxonomy): Eukaryota > Metazoa > Chordata > Actinopteri > Labriformes > Labridae > Cetoscarus > Cetoscarus ocellatus. The sequence continues at coordinate 249,552 of JBAMNC010001946.1, forward strand.
GAAATTGTCTCACAAAAGAAAACAGTTCAAATCACAAAGCATTGTGTTGTTTTTCGTTTAAAAGCTCTCACAAAGCAACAGAGAACAAACTGTTTGAATGTGTGAACAGAAGGCATATGTATGTGTATGTATGTTCAAGCTGGTTAAAATTGATTCATCCAAGTGGTGTCCAAACTATGGACCAGGGGCAAACTGAGGCCTACAGACCTCTTTTATTGACCCACAGCAAATTCTGAGTACAAAATGAACTCTGGTCCACATTCGAACATGAAGCTTGGGCAGACTGCATCCATTTGCCCCACTATCTGCTGTGCCTCAAAGTCTGATTTACCGATCATTTTCTTTAACAACAACTCATTTTGTGGGTATCTTAGTGTGTTAACTTCCTTCACATAATGCAGAGTGTGACTTGTTTTATGGCAACACTATGTGAAGTAATGACATAAGGCCAGACTTGCTTCTTGGATGGTTTGGTCTTCAAAATGCTGCTGTATATTGTAGGATTTGTGAAGCATTTTTTGATCAGCTGAGCAAAGTAACCAAGCTGTAGGTGTGAAAACTAGACCATAAGTGCAGTTTGCTCTTGTTATGGCTCTGAATATGAAGATGTGCCATCACCGTCTCCTCTCACTGATTCATAAAGTGTTGTTCTTATCCTGGCCTGTGGTAGATTCAGAGGTGATCAGGGTTGATATGGGTGCCTTGAAATCTACTTGACCAATCGCCAAGCCCTGCCACCCCACTCAGACAAACAAACAGCATGCTGCACTGCATCTTTACCTATATGGGATTGAATCTACTAACTCTAGTTAGGTATATCAGTGTGGTCCAATCATCTAGTTCTTTTCTTAGTGTGGCCTTGGGTAGAAAACATTTGGACACCCTTGCTGTATACTCTCTTAGTGGGATGTTTTCAACAATCCAGAACAGATACCCCAAGAAAAGCATTGTCTGAGTTCACCTGATTGGCCTGCAGCCTCATCTTTTTACAAGGATCTTCAGCAAACCAAAGGTGGAAACTGATCAAAACGAACACACTTTAAAACAGACAAACTTATACCCCTTTCAGACTGGCCAAAAAACCCGTGTAAATCCGCCAACAACCGGCTCGTTTGAAAGCGTCTAATTGGCATTTCGACACGGGTCGACTTACCCTGCAAGCGACATGGGTTTTTATCGGCTCGTCTCCCACCGGCTTCAGTGAGAACATCACACCCCCAGTCAAGCTGCTAAGTTACGGATGACGTCAGCGTTACATGCTCACGGCATAACATCGCGCCCGTCCCCTCTGTCTGTAAGTTACGTGACTCTTTGCCATCTCAGCAACAAATTCCATCCGCCTTTGTATCATCAGCGCCGAGTTTGTACATTTTTGAAGAGGGACAAAAGTACAAAGTACAGAAAACCGTGTCCACGGCATCCATGCTCTTTTCCATTGTACGTGGTCGTGTTTTGTTGCGCCGATGATGTCATCAATGTGCTGACATCAGCTTGATGTGCCAGAGGAAAAAAAACAGCCACGCAGCTCGTCTGCTGCTGAGTAGACCCGGGTCTGCTGGCAGTGGTTAAGGAGTCACTCGCGGGTTAACCAGCGTTGAAAAAAACAGTATTGACCCGCGGTCAATTGCTTGCCTTGTTGGTCCTTGTTTGGTTCAGATGGATTTCATCCCCACCCTGAACTGAACTCAGGTCCACTTGGAAGTGAACGGAGACCCCTATTTTTTTGGCAACCAGAGTTCAGTTCTTTGGTACACACCAGAGTTCGTGCTAGCTTTTACACCAGCCCAAACGAACTGAACTTTCAACAAAAGCGACCCATCATTTTGATCATTACCACATGCTAATGTAATGGCATGTAATTGGCCGATTAGCTCTTGGTGCTAACAAGCAGTTGAATTGGTGTATCTTGTGCAGTGGCCCCTGAGTTTTTATTGATGGTATTGTCTTGCTGTCACTTTGAGTGAGGAACTGTATTCATTTTCAACATTTCAACAGTTCATCCATCCATTATCTATACTGTACCCCTTTCAGACTGGCCAAAAAACCCATTCAAACCCAGTAACAATCAGCTCCTGGCGGCAGTTTAAAAGGGTCTAATTGGCATTTTTTGACCCGGGTCAATTGACCCTGCAAGCGACACGGGTTTTTTTCGGCTTGCCTCTGACACGCTCCAGTGTGAACATCACACCCTGGTCAACCCTCTAATTTACGTCATGACGTCGGCATAACTTGCCCACAGCATAATATGGCGCCCATCCCCCCGTCTGTAACTTACGTGACTCTTTACCGTCTCAGCAGCAATTTCCATCCACCTATGTATCATCAGCGCTCGAATGTTGTTCAGCCTGCGCCGAGTTTGTACATTTTTAAAGAGGGACGAAAGTATGAAGTACAGAAAACTGCTGACCAACGTGCCCACGGCCTCTATGCTCCTGTCCATTGTTTACATGGTTGTGAGTCGGCGTGCTGATGATGTCATCAATGTGATGACATCAGGTTGACGCACCAGAGGAAAAAAAACAGCCACGCAGCTCATCTACTGCCGATTAGACCCGGGTCTGCTGGCAGTGAGAGAGGAGTCACTTGCCTATTGTTAGCGGGTTAACCCGCGTTGAAAAAACCTGCGTTGACCCGCTAATTTTAGTGTGAAAGTGGTACTGCTTATTCTTTTCGAGGGACTGGAGCCTATCCCAGCTGACATTGGTTGAGAGGCAAGATACAACACAAACCAATCACCATCCAGGGCCAAATAGAGAGTAAGACAGCCATTCATGCTCACACTCATACCAAAGGACAATCTGGAGTCACCAATTAACTTTATGAGTATGCTTTTGGTCTGTAAGGGAAGTCAAAGTGCCTGGAGAGAACCCAGGCATGCATAGGGTGAACATGCAAACTCAGTTAGAAAGGCCATGACTGACACAGGGACTGAACCAACAACCTTCTTGCTGTAAGGCATGCCCACCACCTGCTGTGCCATTGTGCCACACATCTCAACTGTAATCTTCCCGTTTTAGCTTTTCAAAAAAAAATTGTCCTCCCCTAATATTCTTTTATGCCCGACCCTAAGCCTCTTTAGTGAAAATCTTAGTTCATAGGCTCCTTAATATTTATATTAAATAGCCAAGAGATACCAACACAAACACGTGAGAACAAGCGGTACATTTCTGAGAAGTGATCTTAATCTAAAAAATCTTATGATCTGAGCTGGATCCTCTTTGTCTTCATGAATAATTCATGCAGAGAATGATCACATGTTGACACCTCTCTCCCTCTCACAAACAAACATTCATCCTGCTGTCACATTTCACACTGAAGATCTATTCTCAGCTCAGTCTGCTGACATTAAACTGAAAAATGGCACGACTGGTGAAATCCCAGCACTCATCCAAGTGTAAGAACAAAGCTGACAAAACCCAGTTGTCTTTTAGTGACATACATATGGTACACCAGAGAACAAACGTGCGAGGCAACAAGGAATAAACAGAGTATCAACAAGGCAGATTATTAAACAACAGATTCTCAGGCTTAAGGTTTATTTTTATTATAGATGCTGTTACCATGGCTTATAAACAGATGAAAATGCTCCCTTCACCACTTTTTTAAGAGTTATCTTCTCTAGCTGAGATTTGTACCTTATCTTGGAACCACAAGACCATCAAAGAGCCCATATTAAGCCTTTTTAAGTTTTATATGTCCCTAAGTTTGCTTTACATGTCTCCTCCTTATAATATGTTACTTCTTACATCCCCCTCCCCCTGTTTACAGCACCAGTAGCTGCCCAAAATGGCTCTTTCACCCAGCCCTCCCAACAGGGCTGTTGTATGTTACATCTAAGGATGGGAACTGCAAACCAATTCCCTCATGAAATCAACATCAGTAGTGTGTATGCCGATTAATTCCTTCCATTTTGTTTTGCATGCCTTGCAAATTTAGGACATCGCACTCTTATCAGAGGCAGTCAGCATAAACAACAACAAAAAAGTAAAAAATCTAGTCACGGATTACAGGTGGTAGAAGTGGTCAAAATGTGGCTTAATTTTGGACAAAATGACACATACTAAACTTTAAGTAGGCTGAAACATGAGCAACATGCAGAAGCATTTATCTGTGCAGCGCTGCATTGAATATCAGGAGTGACTTGTTTGTTATTGTTGACCCTGAAAACCTGTAGGCCGACTTTTGTCCACACAGATAATCCACAGGAACTGATGAGGGAAACGTGAAAGAATTGAATTGATTATGGCTTTGGTATCAATAAAACTGTATTAATCCCATCACTAATGATCACCCCGAAAAAAAAAAAAAGAATTCTTTCACTCCTTCAATATGAACTTTATCTTTAGGCAATGAAATCTGTTAATATGAAATATTTATTTTCATGAAGCCATTTTTTTATTTGAACCATTTTATGTTATATCCTTCCAGGAGGTATTGTAAATAATCTTCTGGGTGAAAAAAGAGAAATTGCTGTCATCTGCAAATAAAACAAAACACAGAAAATTTGAAACCTTGCATATAAAATTTATGCATGGATTAAAAAGCTGAAGTCCAAAAACTGAGCCTTGTGGGACTCCACATTGTAATTCACAGTCCAATGTATGACTGAATAATTAATTTTTTTTTCTGTTCTCTTAAATGCTACGTGACCAGTTAGAAACAACTCATCTAATACAATATGACAGCTTTTGAATTTAGTATCTATGAGCTATTGTTTAAAATGCATTTTTTTTAATCCATAAATACTCAGATTGTGTTTTTATTTTTTTTCTACTGCTTTGGTGATTTCCTCTGTCATGTACATCAGTACTAAGGCAATAAACTGCTTCAGTACGCTCTCATTTAGCAAATTATGCTCTAAAAAGAGGCAGTGGAGGTATGATAAATTGATCACAGCAGCAGGAACAACTAACAGGAAATTTAAAAGACAAACTAATCAATCAAGACTAAGATCATCAACATCTGAATAATTTATTAGACTGAACACATACAAACCTGACAGTTCATTCAGCTGATGACTGATAAATCCTCCTTTAGAAGTCTGGAAACAAGTTTGGTGTACTAATTCGACTGGTAACCATGTACATTGGTGACTTGGAGTTGACGCCATGGTTGACTTTGTCTGTATATACGTTTGTGTTAGTTTGGTTTTCTTAGCTGTTTTCTCACATATAAACTAATGATTTTTGATACAATGGTTAATAAAAATGAAGCACTGAAGGGTTCACCCTCTGATTTTTCTGGTACTTTGACAACTTTCAGCACAGTTGGCAGCAAGTCATCAGTTAACACAGTAGCACATTACACCCATACACTGAGCTAGTCCTGACAGTGCTGCTGGTGAGGTCTGACCAATGGCAAAGCATTTTCAGAATTACTGCCATGTCTGCAGTTTACTTTGAACACAACAGGTAATTACATACAGCCTGTGTTTTTTGCACCCTCTTGTGGTGTCCCCTGGTAACAAACGTCACATACAGTTAAGTGTATAAACAAAAATGCTCATGAAGCCAACAAACCCAAACGTGAACTTAGGGACAAACTGTGAGTATATCTCCAGCTTAATGATACTAGTCTGTAGTTATTAAAGCTGTGATTGACACCTGTTTGGTAGAGTGGCAGAACTTTTGTGGTTTTAATTCTATTTATGTTTTTCTTTTATATATATATAATCCATTTATTCTTCCAATTTGTCTTTAAATGTTTGCATGTTTGAGACTGGTGCTCATTATTCACAGGTAAGAACAACATTTCTGTTCTTCTCCATCTGAATTTCCACAGTTATATATTCATTAAATCATCAGTAGAGGTTGACATAAGTTAAACTGACCAACCACACCTCCTACTTTTGCCAAAAGTCATTTCTGTAACCTGTGAAGCTGGATTAATAACACTTTATACAAACACTGCCAAAGACAAGACCCGGTGTAATTGTTTCACAAGTGACCTTGTTGACTGGTGACCCATGGCTGCTTGCTCTGTGTTTTTACCCTAGCTGTAACAGCTTTTAAAACAACAAGAGCACCCACAAAACTTTTTAATAACAGGATTTGATCCAGATTATCAGATATGTCTTGAAGTGAAATACAAACAAAGAAATATTTACTCAACACATATGCTATCACCACTTAACATAGCCACAATTTTAACCATAACACTAGTCAGACATGGTGGTAGGAATAGGTATGAAGATAAAAATGCTTCTTTAATTGAAATTACTATGTAGTTTCAATGTAAAAAAAAAAAATAATAATAATAATTGTAGCTTTTAATAGTACATTTATGTATTTTTACATTTTCAAGTGGACAGGGAAATTTATTTTTAAAAATGCACCCATGTGGACAGAGAAGGAAAATCTCTACCTTCAAGGTTATCCCCTTGAGATGTGGCATCTGGTTTTCAAGTAGGTCCTCATGTCTGGTTGTAAAGGTATTTATTAGATTTAATTAGACAGAACTTTATAAATCCCTTGAGAAGACTCCTTCAGGGAAACTTTGATTCCAGTAGCATTGTATAGTACACAGATAAAAAAGAACACAGGATATTGAAAAGGAAACAAGTAAAACAATTAGCAGATATAAATTATATATATATTCACATTAACATCTTAATATCTTAAATAATAATAATAGTTGGCTGATGTTAGTTGATATAGCAGCATCTAGTTGAACTGTCATTAAATTGGTTTTAACTGGTCTAAAAATGTGCATTTATGTTAAATAATGTCATTTCTGTTGATGACTGATGCTTGACAGAGCACTTGGAGTCGAGCAGGTCCACAGCAACAGGTCATCCATGACTGTTTGTCACAGTCACACTAATATATGTGTACTGTTTGGAGGAACTACAGTGTATTTAATTTTTTTGATCTCTTGAAATTTAATATCAGGGACTGTAATGATAATGGAGTAGGGGTAAAGGAAAGGCCAAATACTTGTAATTGTAGTAACTGAAGCTTTGTAGGTCCACAGCAGCAGGCTGTTCATACCAAGGATCCGAAGCCACCTACAAGACAAGAACCAGAGACGAGTTCAGGAGCAAACAGAAAGGGGCAAAGAGATATACTATACAGAGAGAGACGTAGAGAGAGTATTAGAAAGAACGTATTTTCAGTATTTTTGAAATACATAGCGGCAATCAAACCTTAAATTACTATAAAAATATGTTTTATATTTGAATGGACTTATTCTCTCACTGTCTTATCCTTTTCTTCTTACTTCTGTGAAATGAGAGTCAAGTGTGATGACGTGCCTTTTTTATCTGCTGATCATTTCACTAAATCACTTCTTACTGTCCCGATGAAAAGATCAACACACACAGTACACATCAGATAAATCTGAATAATCAGGGCTCTCCATAACCTTATTATTTTTCCTCTTTGGAGTTTATATCAATACCATGTCAAGACAAATACGAGTCTGTAACATGAAGCACAAGTATATGGATTGACTCTGTTTCACTGATTAAAGTAGAGAGTGAATAAAAAACAGCAGACTTTCTCCCTATCATCACATTCGAGTGGCTCAAAAGAGTGATCCAGAGAGAACAAGAGCATGGTGGTTGATGTCATTACGACATAGTTATCTGATTACCGTATAAACACAACCTGCTCCCTCGATGCCTCCTGCTCTGAAACGATGATTTAGAGTCAGCGAGCTGGAGGGAAAGTGCTCTTCGTCTGCCTGTTTGTGCTCCTGCAAGTAGATTAGCAAGAACAAGAGTACCAGAGTGTTTTTGGTTTAGTTTGTAATTCTTTGTAAGGATGGAAAGTATTTGAAGAGAAGCATTAGAGACTGATGTTATCATCACACTGAGCCAGTTTAACCATCTACTGTATATTCACAACACCAGTATGTCTTACAAGCCGTCACAGCCTACAAGATAATGACCCACAATCTATTACCACAGTCGGTAATAAATAAAACAAGAGCAGCTGCCAGTCATAAGATTATCACATTCTTATCACTGTACTGTAAACATTCAAATATATGCTGTTCAAGGCTGGAGATATCCTCAGATTGTCTCTGATTAGCATTTGCCTTTGACATTATGAGCATTTTTGTAAATATACTCGCCTAAGCCTGACAACTGTTACCAGAGGATACCACAAGGGGGCACACCAGGAAGCAACTAATCTTGCAGTGCAGATGGATCAGCCTGGTGTAATGTCTGTAATCAGGCAGATCCATCTTGCAAAGCTCCAATCTACAATGATTGTGAGGGGCCCAAAGCGAGATGGCCCAATCCTATCAACATCCTTTAAAGCAGGAAGAGGTGGGAGATGCGAGCGAGATGACAGCAGGAAGCAGCTGCTGGTACAGAGATTAGCACAGATGCTTACAGCTTCAGTAACAGTTTTATCAGATCTTGACCGTATATCTTTATGAAATAAAAAACAAGTGTGAGCACTGCAAACTTCTCCATAGAAAGGATATACTCACTCCACTTCCAACAGAGTTTGTTTTCCCAAGTGGCCCACATTTTGTATTTGACACCACCACCCTAGCAACTGCCTACTACGTTATCTGATCAGCCTGTAATGAGTGTGATTGACAGAACAATTGTCCAATCACCTGCTGGATATGCTTTTGAAATATTCTGCCCATCCCAAACCCTTTCTATGGGCTCTTTCCCATATTGACGAATGAAATTCATTGGACGGTCAATTAGGGATGCCAGGGTTAGTTTACTACTACCTGTTGCATGGAATCTAACTCACAAACATGGTGACAGTTACACAAACTTTTGGATCAATACTCAAAGAACTAGAAAGCACTTGGAGAGCGCAAATCTCCGCCAAGGTAGCTCACATATTGCTGTTACATCTATAAGCAATAGTTCCATGATAAAGTTACCATCATAATATGATTCCTTGACCTAGAAAACCATGTTGATATCAATATTAATTAGACAGTTATTGAGCAAAAATGATCGTTCGCTAATGGTGGTTATCTGGATCACCACCAAAATCTAATCATTTTTTAGTTGGGCCATTACCAACATCTCCTAAAAATTTCAGCAAAATCAGTCCAGTAGTCTTTGCTAAATCTTGCTAAAATATTTTTTTATTTAAATTATTCTTAAATGTATCAAAACAGTGGAAATGCTAAGGGAATACAAACTTATGCCAAAGCATTCACTGGCTGAGTTATAGCAAAAAAGTTAAAAACTGTCCTACCTTATAATGCCAATCCTTGAACAAAATCCTGAATTTGGATCTGTATTCATATCACCACCAAAAATCAAACTACTTTGTCCTTGTGCCATGACAAACATTTGCAGAATATTTCACTCAAAGTTGTGAGATGTCTTTTTTTTTAAATGGACTTGTATTTTAATTGTTCAAAGGAAAAACACACATACAGCAAAATAAAATTAGACACATCATCATAAACATAAAAATCAAAGATAACAATAAACACCGAACAAAGGAAACATAAAAGATCAAAATTGAAATACGATTAAAGAAAAAAAAAGTCATAAAATTTATGATGGTTGTTAGCAAAGATATGAAGAGCATTTGGGTGTTGGTGGTTGACAAAGTAAGAGGGTAGGTTTCTTTCATATTGACGTGGAGCAAGCAGTTGAATCTTTTCTGTAATGTAGCTCTTCTTGAGCTTCAAAAAGTAGACGACATCACATATCAAAGGTGTAAAAGTGTGAGGGTGCACATCTTTTCCTTTGGGCGTCTGGCAAGTGAGGTGGCGAAGGCTACAGTCAACCTCTGCCTTTGGAAGGGCAAGTGTGACCAGAAGAGAGAACTAAAGAGGAATATAGGGTGGTTATTTTAATTGAAGCAATCAGAAATGTTTTTAAAAATGAGAGACCAAAATTCATAAACAGCAGCGCAAGTCTAGAACATGTTGGCTTGAGTGTCATTGGATGAGTTACATGAATACAAGCAGGGCTTACATCTGGAAAGTATTTAGACAACTGTTGTTTAATCCAACGAGTACGATGTATTATTTTGCATTTCATTAAACTAACACAAACTGAAGAGGACTGGGACTGTCAGACTTCAAGTTCAGTGACTTCCATTGAGAACTTTTTAGTTTGCTTGCACACCAACAGACAAACGGATAAACAAACTGCTAAAAACAACTTCCTCCATCCTTCCATTTTCCACTGCATATCCAAGCCAGGTCAAGGCAGGTCCAGGCACTCTAGCTTCCTCCCACAGATCATAAACATGCTCATTAGGTTGATTGGTGACTCCAAATCACCCTTGGGTATGAGTGTGAGAGTGAATAGTTGTCCCTCTCTCTTTGCAGCCCTGTGATTGGCTTGTGACTGGGTTACCCTGCCTTGTCAGCTCAATGTCAGCTGGGATAGGTTCCAGGCCTCCTGCGACCTCGAAAGGGTTAAGTGGTATAGATTATGGATGGATGGACATTCATCACAGGTCAGTCAGATAATGTAGCAGGCAGGTGCGACTACTGTGGTCTAAGGGACAGAACGCGAGCCACTTTGTAAATTAAACTCTTGGCAGAAGTGGAGCGAAAATATCCTTTTCATAGATAAGTTTGTAGCCTTGATAGTTGTTTTTATTTAATAAATGAAAGTGGTCCAGATCTGATGAAACTGCTATTGAAGCTGTTAGCATCTACGCTAATCTCTCTACAAGCAGCCACTTCCTGCCGTCCTCTCGCTCGTAGCTCTCACCTCTTCCTGCAACAAAGGACTCTGATTGGGCCGTGCCAATTTGGACCTCTCACAGTTGTTGTAAATTGGAGCTTGGCAAAATGGATTTGCTTGATTACAGACAATAAATGAGGTGGGTCCATCTGCAATGCAAGGTTAGTTGAAGTCTACATAGTTGTGAAAGTTGGGTTTGTGAAGATCATCATGATGAGCAAAAAGGAGAATTTTATGGGTTTTTTGTTTTGTTTGTTTGTTTTTTTTGCCACAGATTTATTGTCAGCAATGATCCAAGAACACAGTGAAAAATCTCATAGTATCAAGAAACGAGGCACAAAAAAGACAAATGCTCGATTCCTCACCAGTTTGGCAATGGCTTTCAGTTTATTGATTAAACAGGCAAGGTTCGGTAGACAGAGAATCAATCAAAGAAGGCAAAGCTGTCCAAGTCGTGAGGCTAAAGACTAGATCTAAGACAAAATAGCTTTTACCAGCAAGACGTGACAGGACTGAGTGCTGGGATGAAGACAAAAGAGTACAATGAACTGGCAACAAGACAGAGGAAGACATGAGGTTTGAATACATGAGGTGATTAGGGGTAGTTAGACACAGCTGGGGAAGAACAATCAGGCATCAGGTGTGACAGCGCCAGACAAGAAGCAAAACCTACGGAAACAAGAGCTGTGTTTGAAACCGTTCACTCATTCACTCACTCACTATTCCCTATGTAGTGTAAATGAAAAAGTGAACTACATAAGGAATGACCAAACGATATTTCGGACACTACACTCAAATTTTCTAAACATCATTGCGTCAGTAGATGAGCCGGATATTCCTGTGACAGAAGTGGATGCGCCAAGCATCACTTAAACAAAGCGGGCACTCAGAAGGATAAGAAGGCAAAATTTTCAGCTGTTAACAACCATTAAAAGACTACGCTACGCTACGAATGTGTTAAAGATACTTTAACGTTTCTTACATTTATCAATGAAAGCAGCACCAATTTGTGCCTTAACAGTCTTCTTTCTCTTCTTCTTCTTCTTCTTCTTCTCCTCTGGAAAAACACGAGTGCATTGCATTATGAACGAGAGTACAATATAGGGTACATCGTATGTACACTCACATTTGCTGTGCATTGTGGGTATTTTATAGTGCACTATATAGTGAATGAAATTAACCGCTGAGAATTCGAACAACACAACAAAATGGCGAACACACTATATAGTACACTATATCCGTGATAGGGAACAGTTTCAAACACAGATAAGGAAAGACAGGTGACTTTTCAAAATAAAACAGGAAGTACATGACAAGACACAAAACATGGACACAAAATGGGTCCAACACAAAAAGCAGGACCATGACACATAGGCTTTTAGTGGAGGGTACCAGCATGATGCTAATTTCCAAATTGGTCTACATAAATGCTTTATTCCTGCTTCACTTCACTTAAACTACTCTCTATGCCTGAGCCCCCTTGTTGACATCATGTCCAATCAAGCAAATATTGTAATTTTGTTTTTATGTCATTCACCACTAGAACAGTAGAGTGCAGCTTCATCTGCCATCACTTCATGGGGTCAAGTGGGTTCAGAGATCCAGAGGCTCTTGCTCATATTGATTCATAATCAACTTATCCCTATGAGAGCTCCTTTACACAAGCATATATATTTTTTCTTGCTCATTAACCTGCATTGACACAATCACATACACACACAGACACCCACACACATACACATAGATAATGCCCTGGGGTCAGTGAGACTGATGTCTGATGGGATGTAGCTGATCAGGATGTTTGAATATCCCACCAGAAGATTGTTGTATCACAGGAGTCAGCCAGCGTAGTTGTGTTCTTATTTGTGAAGCACACATCAGATGTTGTGACATGAATGAAGTTCATTCTCTGAGGACAAACAGTCTGAAAAAGGCTGACGCTCTCGAACAAAGACCCGAACACACTGATGTGTGTTGGCCTGTGCTGTCTGCCAGTTGCCCTCTTCTCTTGTCTGCTGTAATTAGCATGATTGGAGACTGAGGACTGGATCGTAACACAGGAAGAGATGAAGCTGATGAGGCTATTCACCTCGCTGCGTAGTCTGCTTTGCGCCTCTCCTCAGCAACAATGACATCTTTTGTCTCCATCGCAACAGCTCTCATCACAAATGGCTGAGAGTGTGTATGCGAGCCTGTGTGGAAGTTAAATGACAACATATGCTTCCGTGCACGAAGACAAATCTGATCATTGGTAAGGGTTAAAAACTTCCTCACAGATTTTTTTTATTGCACCATAGCGCAGTATGTGTTGGAGTAAAGCTATTTATGTGCACTGGTCAGGCTTAGTGTTGTTGCAAGGGGGGCATAATTTCATTGGCACAGTATTTGTATTGACAAATTACAGCTTAAAATCATTTTGATATCAGTAGATTTGAAAATTAGCATGTTGGCCATATACCATATTTGGTAGATCTTTCTTGTACCAGGTTGGGCCCCTTCTGCCTTCAAAACTGCTTTATATCTACATGTCATAGATTCAACACGGTGCTGGAAACATTCTTCAGAGATTCTGTATTGACATACTATCACCACACAGTCGCAGCAGATTTCCCAGCTGAATCTCCCTTTCCAACACATCTGAAAGATGCTCTATTGCACTGGGATCTGGGGAATGTGGAGGCCACTGGATTTGGGCTGTCACCTTGTACTCGAAATTCGAATATCTCTTCGAGTACAAGGGTAAAAATCCATCGTCAAACTGATATAAACAGACCTGTGTTTATTTTGACAACACTATTTAATTTAGTTTTAGTTATAGTCTTTGGCCTAAAATATCTTTCAGTTGTAGTCATAATTTAGTCATCTAAATCGTTTCAATTTTAGTCTAGTTTCAGTTTATGACATTTCTCAACATTTTAGTAGACAAAATTTACTTTAAATTTAGTCGACTAAAATATGAAGTGTAAGGAAATGGAAGATAGGCAAAACCACACTGAGCCAAGACAGTCTGGCTGCAGACCTGCACTGTCAGGAACCTGAATTGCAGACCTGCACTGATTGGACCAGCTCCACTGATAGGACCGGAAGTTGATTCAAAGCATTTCAAAATAAAAGCAAATGTACCGGAAGTGCATATTTCTTGGAAGCTAAAATAAAAGCAATTATACCTGGAAATGATTATTTTTCGTCTCGTGTGAATATACTTTATTATGGGGGGCTTTATTTTATGTTTACATTGTGACTATGATTTATTTGTGTATTCATGTGTTCAATTAAAACGATGAAAAAAGAAGTATACGTTTCCTGTTCAACGGGATAATAGAAAAAAAAAAACAGAAGTAAATATCAAGATAAAGGGTTCTTTTACAGATAAATAATACAAACTAAATGTACATATTTTGATATTATCCCCAAAAACATGAATTGTTTTACACCAGTATTTAATCTATTCAGCAAAATGGATAGCTGTTAATTTGGTCAGCAATACAAATTCATTTAAAAAAAATATGTTAACAACACCTTATGTGTAATTGCATTATGCTTCTACACTCCAACCAATTGCTGATTGTTCTTTGCTTTCATACCAATATTTACCATTGAAAATGAAACCTCACGCACTTTTGGATTAATTTACTTATTGATTTACACAAATCTTGAACACAGGCATACCTTGTGTGTTCGCAATTGTTTCACCTTATCATAATTCATTAATAATTACTTAATATTGCTTTCTACACTGCTATTTTCTTACCTGTGCTGTTGGACCACCTGTATTTCCCAGGAGGGTGTGAGGGATGATGATTTAAAATTAACTTCACTTTGTCTATTCAAAGTGAAGTACTGAGTACTGAGTTACATGAGCCAGACAGCCAATAACATCTGTTACAGGAGAAAACAGAGTAGACACAAAGCAAACTTTCAACCATGTCTTTTTATTTTTTCTCCTCTTTGTATTTACAGTACGCCACGTACCCTCTATTGTCCATTATCTCCTCACAGAACATCCACATATCTTCAATATTATAAAAGATAAACTTCAAGGCTCCAGCGTGGATTCTTTCTTTGTGTGGATCAATAATGTCGACAAACAGCTTAGCTGTTTCCTGTGCAGCCTCCTCAGTTTGTTTACTGTCCATTTGTTAAATGTCAGGCGTCTCCACTTTGGCTGCAAATGTTTGTTAGCCTGTATCCATTCTGCTGCTTTTTACAGTGATCCACCACTCGGCCCACTGCACTGATCTAAGGAAAAAAATCATTATTTGCATTTGTTTAAATAAGTTGTTTACACCAATCAAGTAGTCAGTGATCATACAGTGATCATAAAGGGTGTTTTCATACATATCAAAATGCCAACGACAGTCAAAGTCTTCTCATGTCAAGCTCATCTCACAGATATATCTAAATAATACATCCATGGCTAATCCTAAAGTTAGCCTAGTTAGCGCTAGCCACTGTTACCATAGCTACGATAACAGCGCTTTATTTGTTTATACTAATCAAGTAGTCTGATCATACAGTGATCATTTTGGGTGTTTTCATATATATCAACGACATTTAAAGCCTTCTCACGTCAAGCTTTTCTCAAAGATATATCCAAATAATACATCCACAGCTAATACCAAAGTTAGCCTACTTAGCACTAGCCACATTATCATATCTACGATAACAGCGCTAAAAAACACCCAAAGGTCCAAAAGTCATTTCTTTATAAGGTTACAGGGCAATATGTAGTGGTAAACGCAATGTTCAAGTGAATAAAGACTTCTTCTGTTGCTTCAAAAATGACGAAAAGTAGTCACTTGACTTTTACTCACCTTGTCTCCACTATCACTCTTTACGGGAAAAACTCAAAGCACTGCGTGAGAAAAAACTTCGCTTCGGGTCCTCTCAGTGGAGCGGGTCCTATCAGTGCAGGTCTGCAATTCAGGGTCCTATCAGTGCAGGTCTGCAGCCAGACCCCTCTCCACTGAGCAGACAATTACGACATTGACACATCTGAGGAGCGCTGCATGGAAGCACTTTGGGACCCACTCTATGACAATTATGTGCAATGCCTATATGTCGAACTTTCCCCCATCGCGATCGTCCACCTGATCAGTGAAGTATTGTCAAGTCAGAGACAAAATTGCAAGTTTATATGCGAGGACAAGCACGCCACAGATGTGACCTTGGGAGAGGTAAATATTAAAATGAGCTAATGGAAATGCCTCAGTCAGGGGGGTATATCTTCGGTTATTCACGTGTATGCTCAAAACAGATAAAGTAGGCTGTGGCATTAAACAATGCTCAGATGGTGCTAAGGAGCCCAAAATACGCCAAGATAATATCCCCCACACCATTATACCATCAGCAGCATGAATCGTTGATACAAAGTAAAAAGGATTTATGCTTTCATTCTGCTTATGCCAAAATCTGACCCTCTCACACCAAAATTAAAGAGTCATCAGGCCAGGCAATGTCTGTCCAATCTTCTACTGTCCAGTTTTGGTGACCTGTGTGGATCAAACACATTTTCCTGTCCTTTGCTGACCAGGGGTAGTCTTCTGCTGCTGGAGTACGTCTGCTTCTCCTCTGACCTCTGACATCAAGAGTGCAGTTTCACCCAGAGAACTGCTGGATATGTGTCTTTTTCTTTTGGACAATTCCCTGTAAACACTCAAGAAAGTTGTGCCTGAGCAGCTTATCTGGCACCAGCAACATGCAGCATTCAAAGTCACTTAAATCATCTTTTCTCATATTGATGCTCAGTTTAAGCTTCAGCAGGTCGTCTTTACCATGTCCACAACAAATCAGAGAGGAGCAGGAGAGATTTTCTTGTTTTTCTGTATTTTCCCCACTCAGCAGAGCTCTCTAATCTGTCTCACACAACAGAGAAAGAGGAACATTCATTTATATCTGTCACTGAAATAAGTTACCTTTACTTTCAACACCTTAGGAGAAACGTTTTTGGCCCGCAGAGAGCAGTGTATTTACAGCCCTTTGAGTCAATTACTCATCAATACAAAGCACTGCATGACCATTTGCCCACCTCAATAGTTAAAGCACTTGATGGAGTGTTCACCAGGGGAAGTAGAGGGTGTCAAATCAAATATTTAATGGATTCAGTATCGATAGATAGATAGATAGATAGATAGATAGATAGATAGATAGATAGATAGATAGATAGATAGATACTTTATTCATTTCCTTGGGAAAATTTGGCTATCTAGTAGCTCAGAACTCACCCACAGTATTTTATTCAGATTCAGATTCAGATTCAGACAACTTTATTAATCCCCAAGGGCAATTCCGTTCACAGTTACCCTGCCTTATTGAGCCATCTAAACAAATCAGTGAACAAACAAACATTCGTAACAGCATATGGACAACCACATTCCCCTGTCAGTACCCACAGGTTAGCAGAATCAGCAATAAATACTAATAAATACAGTAAGCAGTAAAAGTTCCACAGTGAAATTACTAAGATACAATAGGATAAGGGAACTCCAAATGTGGCACAGGTCACATATCATCTTCAGGCTACAACCCAGCATTTGTATTTATACAGTAGATTAAAGATATAAAAATATAAAATCACAGAGTCTACATAACACTTACAGAAGTTTTCACATGAGATAGTCCTGGTTTTTTTCAGTTAGGTTGTGTGAGGTATGGTATGAGCCTGAGCGAGTGCCATAGTGTCTTAGCTCAGCTCTTTCTCTGTTCAGAAATCTCAGGACAAATGCTAATGCTATACATTGCTGTACATGGTGCCAAACTCTACAAGAAATCAAAAGAAATGTGGTTGATAGCAAGCCACAAAAACTGTGTGGGGTTGTCACATACTACAAACACTTTGTTTACATCCACTTAATTTTCCACTACCAAGCCACTTTGATCGGGAACTAAAAAACACAAATCCCTTTAAGGATCTATTGCACTGCCCTATGAATTGTGAGAGTCAGTGGTGTGTGGCAATAAACAGTCCAGGTCAGGAGCCCCTGCCTTTAAACAGGGTGTTGTACACGGTGCTAATAAATGCCTTGACAGAGGTTTGTGCCCTCTAAGCACTTTAAGTAGATGGTGGGCCTGCCCGACAGAAATGGTTGGGCCCCTGAAAGGGCTTAACCGGACATGACAGACAGTTCCATATATCCACCACAGAAATATTTCACTAGCCCATCTGGGAAAGAGCCGTTCGAAAATGTTTTCAGAGGGCAGAACCTGCAAAAAAAAACTGCAGCTGGTGATTGGATGATCGTTCTGCATCACAGACCAATCCACATCAAGCCACGGTATGACGTAGCAGCTAGACCCTGTTGTTAGCCGTTAGCTTACACTACGTTTCAGTCCTTAGACTATCGTCTGACATTAAATTATACCACACAGATGTATGATTTACCACTTATATGTGACACGAACCTTGTCAACGACAATCCCTACCAAGTTCTCCCAGTAAACTTCTGAGGGGAACATATTTCGCCAGGTATGGCTGAGTAACCATGACGACCATAGACTAACCCGCATCATCCAGAGGATTTTCACATTCTCTCCCAGTTTCTCAGCAGTGATCCCCTGTTAGGAGAAGAGCAAAAACATGATTTCCTGTAAGAGAGGTTTAAGTGACGCTCCTTGGTCCTCTTTTAAAGAAGAAATAGGGTCCATTTCTGATAAAAGTTTAGATATTACTGCATCCATGGAGACCGCTTAAGAAGCCGTCATTGTTTTCAAACATGCAGTCATCATGCATGCTGACGTCACGTCTGCAGCTCCCGCCTCTTTCCCCTGATTGGGTCTTTAAGCATTTAGCTGGTGAAGTCGTTGGGCAATGGAGGTTAGCAAGATGGTCCTGCAGGATTTCATTCAATGAATCAGGCAGGTCCATCTGCTCTGCAAGATTAGAAAAGGCTGGGTCCCCTTGATTTGTCATTTAATAATATCAATTTGTAGGTATGCAGGTGACCTTGCAGTTGGTTTATGCACCCCTTGCATAGGCTGTAGTCCTGTAGGTGCCTGGCCTGGTTTAAAAATCGCCTGTGGCTCCTTTACCTCATGTCTTGCCACACACTCTCTCCAACTGTTAACTCAGTCCACTGTCTTGCCACTTCCATACAGGCTTAACAATACTGAAAAATAAGTCCCATCCACAGCACAATTATAATAAAACAGACATAAAAACAAATTATAGGTATTTAGGTTTAAAATATGAAGTATTAAAGTCATGGTCTAAATTTAGGACAGACCATGTTTTTACTAACCACGATGGACCCCTATGAGTCTGGCCTGTAGGAAGCTCTCCCCTTTATTTACCGTCCATGGGCAGCTTTGGTTGATAGTGATTGATGTGTATTGAAGATGAGTCATAAAAACAAGAAAATCAACAGTTTTTGTCTCAGTTAGACGACACATAAGTGGAAGCATGACGAGCCACAGATCATGTGACTACCTTTTCATGACCTGCAGTGTGACATGAGAGTCTAAGTGGTTTAACAATTAACTCATTGTTGCTTTGTGAGCAGCTTCTGTGTCTTTGTGTTAATGCAAAGCTGTCTGTCTTTTTGTGAATCCGCTGGAATTTAAATGTGATCTCTTAAACTACGAGAAGGACTCACTGTTAATATGATGCTATTGAGATGTCTGCATCAGTGTTATGTGGTTGAATTATTATTCTGTGGATAGATGTGCTGCTCATGATCATAACCACGGAGCTGTGTGTCCATGGAGGAACTTGAATAAGCTCTGAGGAAACATGCCAACTACGTGCCAGTACAGATCTCTTCTGCCATTACTCGTGCCTCATCCAATATAAATGTGATATACCTCTGAGTCGCCTTGCTGTTGGCTGTATCTGAACAAACATGACTGTTTCGTTAAACCTGACACATTAAAGAATTGTTCAGCATTTTGAAGCTGGGTTGTATCAGGTGTAGGGATTAGAACTGAAAACCAATTCCAGTTGATATCCAGTTCATATCATTAGTCTTTTGCTTAACAATTCCCTCAATTCACTAACCTTTGGTCTGCATGCCTTGCAAATACGGACAACATGCTCTTATTAGAGACAGCCAGCACGAATGACTAACCTGGCACACCAGATGGACTGCTCAATATGTTTCACTAGTCCATCTGAAAAAGAGGCTGTAGAAAGAGTTTGGGGAGGGCAGAACCTTTTAAAGCATATCCAGCAGGTGATTGGACGATCGTTCTGTCAATCACATTTATTACAGGCCAATCCGATGATATAGTAGGCAGGCACTAATGCACTACAGATCATAGGCCACTTTGTACAACAAACTCTCATCAAAACATTGTGGAAGTGGAAAATATCCTTACTATAGAGAAGTTTGTAGGTAACCAGTAACATACCAGAGCCTTCATCTATGCAGTAACCATCTGGTGTGTCATGTGTTTGACACTTTTGCTACTGAAGACCTATGAAGGCAACTTTTGCCCACACAGAAAATAAGGGAATCATAAAAGAATCAGATCAATTGATAATGGAATTGGTATCAGTAAAGTCTTATCTATTCTCACCCCCAATTAGTTACTTGATAAAAGCCAGTGAAGTGGCTGAAAGGGCAGCACTGCACCTTTAAAAAGGGACAACCTGAAACCACTGATAACGAGTACAGTTATTTCACAAAATTGTGTGAGATTTACGTAAAAACAAGCCAAGAAACTCTATTGGGTCAAATTTATTTTTCCTTGAGGAAGTCTCTGTGTTGGCGCGATTTTTCAAAGCACTGAACAGTTATGTGTTTCTCCGCCTGTCCATGTTGATTCAACTCTTCTGCTACCTCCCTCTATGGACTCAGGAAGACACAACAACAGCACAGGCAACCAAAACTGAACAAAATATGGGTGATTTTGACTCAAGTGATGATGACATACCTCTTACTTCGGATGTGCAGGGTTAACTCTATGAACCGGAGTAACAGAATAAGAAATTCTACAGAACGAGATTCAGTGAGTTGCATCAATGCACACAGGTGGAAGAACACGTAGTCATTTGCTGAATCATAAAATAGTGCCAAACACAGAGACTTCCTGGTGGCCAAATTAAGCACTCTGAAATATTTTGCTGAAGCATGCATTTGACCCAACATAGTTTTGTGGCTCATTTTAATGTAAAACTTGCACAATTATACAAAATAACAGCAGTGCACCTTATCAGTCATTTCAGGTTGTCAGTTTTTAAAGATGCAGTGCGGCTGGGAACCCTTTCAGCCACTTCCCTGACTTTGGTCAAGTCCCTGATACAACCCCAACTATCCCTTTAAATTTCCCATGTCCTGTTGTGTTTGAAGGTTTACATCATTTCTTGAGTGTCTATTAGGCAAGGATTTGATTTAAGTTTAATAAAAACAAAAGAACAGCTTTTTTAATGTCTGTAGAGGATCAGATGCAACTCTTTTCCCCTCCCCTTTGGAAATGCTCGGATATGAAGGGACAGGGAGGCTATAGAGGCTGTAATAATGAGTTTCTTTGCTGATTAGCTGCAAAAATGATCCCTGATGGAAGGAGGGAGGAGGGGTAGCAGATCGTGGCGTGAACCCATCAAAACAGTCATGCTGTCTGCCTGTGATGAGCAAAAAAAACACATGTAGGTGGAGGCTGTATAGCTATGACATCATAAACCACAGGAAGAAAAACAACAAAGTGTTTTAAGGGGCATTATCTTTAACCCTTTGACTGGCATTGTAACCGTGCAGTTGACTTTTCGCCGCCATACCACTGTATTTAAAACTCTGAAAGCCCATCTTTGTCTGTTTTTCCTTATTCATCTCTCTTGATAGTGTTTTCAACACCAACATGTATCCACTGGGTGGCGCTGCTGTACATGAATATAATTGTTTGAAAACTAGAAAAGATCGAAAGTGAATCATTGCTGCATAGCTCCTCAGAAATCTAACAGTAAGCGCATACATCAGCGTAAGAAAAATCTCTTCACATATTTCCAGGTCCTCTGACAATTATAATTTAGTTGAAAGAAATAAATTTGATGATAAAAAAAAAACGTATCTATGATTCCTTAGAAAACTATGTATCTAAATTTTGCTCTCTGTGATGCTTTCATACAAACAAAAAAAATTTTGTTGCAGGAATAGAAGAAATCCATTCATGCCCAGGATAACCCTTAACGAGCAAGCCAACCAGCACGTTGACTTGCATATCTACTTCCTGATTGTGTAATTTGAAAAATAAAACCTGAAATGTTGCTCAATGAAGAGGATGGAACAAATAATGTTACCAACAAATAATTTATTGCAAATGTATTTCTTTGTTTGGAGTCAAGGAGTTAAAGAGGAATAGAGCATTTCTCTAGGAACTGAGAGTTTAGTCAAGGTGCCATTGTCCACAAGCCCCGCTAACAACGTTAAAATCAAAGAAAATTAACTTTGCAGGACATGGGACCTTCAAGGAAACTTTGGTTAGAGGTTTGGGAGCCTCTTCATCTGTTATCTGCATCTTTTAATTTTTTCAGTTGTTTCCAAATTTGAGCTTTGATTTTATTCTGAATGTCTGAGTCAGTTAAGATCTACACTCTGTTTTTAATAAACAAAAATCTGATTTCGTCAATACAAAATTGATTCACTGTTGCATCTAATAGCATTCAGATATTGCATTAAATTGAATTGAATGGTGATACTTTATAATAACTAAACATTTTAAGCATTAAACTGAACTTTTCACCCCTAAAGACATTGATTTAAATGTCATTCATAAGCCCTGCTGCTTATTGATATGTTGGTAAAGCATTAGTAACAGTGTTAGATTTGGGGTTGCCCCAATCAGGCTTTTTTCACTGATTAACTAACAAATTAATAGCGATTTAAAAATGAGTGATGCATTTCTTCTTTTTTTGCTTAACAGTGTGTACCAATCATAAAGTGTTACTGAACACTTTTAAACAAGAAGGAACAAAACGCTAACTCACTTCAGCAGTTTTGGACTCATTCTGCTCCACTTTATGAAGCTTTGGTTACTACTGTGTCATCACAAACTCAAATCTGAGAGCACTTTCACCTCAAACTGACTGTTTATTCTGTTTAATGTGTTTAATGTGCTGGAATATCAAACACTCTGAAATGTGTGATACATTCCTGATGATGAATGTGACTAAATACTGTACATATGTACTTGTGTTTTGGTCTAAATCAAATGCTGTATTCATATCTAGCTTGCTTCTATCATGTTTTTGTGAATTTTAATGTGAAAACTGCTTCAGGATAATGTGTGTGTGCTTCCTGCCATCATTTCTCAATGTTTCCTGCTCAGTGGATATCATGATTTGCTGTTTATCTGTATGAACATGAATTAAAAGGTATTCTTCTGTGTAAGAAAATTGTTGTCTACAGTATGTGGTCTCACAGGACAGTGCCTGGGTTGATTTTCTTTGAATCAGACGGCACAGATGGAAACATCTGGCACCTTTCAGCTTCAAAAGTGTTCAGACTGAGAGGAGATGAAAACAGTGCTGGACTTTGTAGATTGTGAGGTTTACTCTCAGAGTCTTTGAATCCTGACCTGCAGCTGAGGTGCATACAGAGCACAGAGATATGAGAGGAGGACAGCTGACCAGAAGATGAGGTGCTGTGTGTGTGTGTGTGTGTGTGTGTGTGTGTGTGTGTGTGTGTGAAGGACTGAGAGAGAGGGAGAGAGAGGAGAGAGGAAGGCAAAAAAAATGGCAAGTGATAAAAACACCAACAGTGGAGCTACATGCTGACCACTTTACGAGCAGTAAACACACTCAGTTAAAATCTATTTGTATAATGGATTTTAAAGCTCAGCAGTGACATGCAGAAATACCGAGAGCCATCTCAGAAATATTCAGAATTATTGACCAGCGTAAATGTGATTTGACTTTTATGGACTTGAGCTTTTATAGCGATTTTAGTCACACTACAGGCCACATTTACCAATTCACACTCGTTCGCTCACTGATGGTGCAGGAAAGTACCCATCAGTGTTAGCCTACAAATTCACACCCTTCACACCCATTTACACACCGATGACGCAGCAGTGGGAGCAACTTACACATCACCATGCGACAGCTGGAGCTGGGCTCAAACTTGCGACCTTCATTTTATTGAACCAGAGAGTAAATGGTTGTCTGTCTCTCTATGTGGCCCTGCGATCAGCTTGCGACCGGTTCAGGGTGTACCCCGCCTCTACCCAATGCCAGCTGGGATAGGCTCCATTCCCACGATGATAAAGGGATGTGGTATAGATAATGAATGGATGGATGAACTAAAATTGAACTTGTAAAGGTGACTGGGCTCACCGCAATGCTGTCCAGGCCAGGAGCCCAGCAGGTGAGTTTTTATTATTTAATGAAAACCAGTCTGTCCTATGAACAGTAGTCGTAGGTTTTTGGGACCCGTCGGCCACGAAAATCAGTTGTTCTGTCTGGTGTAGTGTATCATAATGACCAGCAACTACTAATCAGTCTGAGAAGCCTCACGACTCTCCGACAGAAAGTCTTGTGGGTTTGATTTTTGATGTCATTGACATTGACCAATGAGAGCAAAGCTGTGCGATGATCAGGGTTGTAAACAAACTGTAGTTTGCGCCTAGGTAGCTACGAGGAAAAGTGTGCACAGCTCTGAAAAACAGCACCCCTGCACTAATGATGTGTTGAAGAGTCTGTGGAGAGCTACTACAGACTGTAAAAAGAGAAATGTTGTAGAGAAGCAGAAGATTAAACATTTATCAGCTTAACTTAAGTCCTGTTCTCTAAATACAGTTTGTTTGTGGTCTTTGGCGTTGCCCCTCCTCCTTCATCATGTCAGTAGTTACAGCCAGTTTCAGTTGTGTGGTCCGTCATGCTCGTCGGATGATTCACTGCACAGTTTTTATGGCTCCATGGTTGGCTAGTTTGACACAGAACTGACGAATGAATAGTGTAGTCTGACTGTGGCATTAGGGCCTCACCTGGGCTCAGTCTGCTCTGATTGGTTGACGGGTAAACTCTGTGGTGAATGGTAAGTTTGGTGCTGCTTGACTCCATGTTGTCAAAAGCTCTGCATTCATTCTATCATCTCTGCTCTGCCTCCTATCCCAAGCCAATGGGCTTAAACTGATGTCACACTGGTAGGTCTATTCAGGGGGCTGGGGTAACCAGATGTTTTAGGCAGATACTGGAGCTGTAGAGAGGGGGAGATGGAGAAGCCCAGATGCTGCAGTCTTTTGGATAGAACTATCCAAGTTACACCTTTGATGTAGAAATGATCAGAGGTGTTATTTTCTGAACCAGTCCAGCACAAAAGCAACAGATTTACCTGAGCAAATCAGGTGCTGGTTGTGATGCAGCATTAATTTTGACAGCACTTTATCATTTAGTTTTAGTTACAGTCTTTTGCATAAAATATCTTTTAGTTTTAGTCATAATTCAGTCATCTAAATTGTTCTAATTTTAGTCTACTTTTAGTTTATGAAATTTCTCAACATTTTAGTTGATGAAATCTACTGTAAATTTAATCGACTAAAATATGAAATGTAAAGTGTAAGGCATTTTTTATGTTTCCTTGAATTTCTGAAGTCATGTTTTACACTTAGATAAAATGAAACATCTAATAACTCTTTATTGAATGCTGGTACAGTTTGAATGTCTAAATTAACAGAAACAAATTTATCTTTTGTGTAAAATGTAATCACCTTTATTTAGGCTACCTGGCAGAGCATCTCACGAAGCTAAGGCAGTTGTGACTGGATGTCCCTCTTAACTCATCAAACCTTTCCACCCAACCAAAGTAGCTGTGATTGGATATATTCCTAACTTGTCCCTACTTTTTACATGACAAAACAAGGTCTGATTGGATTAAGTCTCTTTTGTCCATGTGCACTTGTTTTTATAGTTACTGTCTAGTTTTTGTCAGGGGAAAAAAGGTTGTAGACAAAAACTATGACACTAATAATTAGTCAACAAATTAACACTGTTGTGATTTCACTGAGTCCAAAGTTGAGTAGTTTTTCCCCATCTTCTAACTAGTGCCAGGGAAGCTAACAGTCGGAGGCCATTGCCCCTAAATGTTTATTAATGATTGTAATGAAGTTCTTAAAGTTCAGTCATTGATGAACTTATTCAGAGTTATGCTTGAAGAAAAACTGCTGACGTTCACAATGTTAAGTTCAGATGCTGTAGGGAGGAATGATTCTTTGGACGGAGCAGAGCTTGTTGTTTCTCCTTGCATCTCTATTTTTCATAGTTCAAATGGACCAGCTGTTGGGCTCAGCTAAAATTGAGTTCAGACCACCTGGGGACAGAAAATGTCTCCAGTGAGAGCCAGCAGCTCAATAGAGCAATGACAGATGTTTTAGTGTAGGTGTAATAGACTGGAGCACCATGGTACAGGAGTATCACACCTTCAACCGTGTGAGGGCTGCAGCCGACAAATGATTTTTAATAAAAGGTCCGAACAGAGCCCTGCACTGCATCTTACCTCAGTCATTTTTTCAAACCAGTGGAGATCCATTACACAAGCAAGAACCGGAAATCTGTCAAAAGGAAGCACAGCCTCCAAAGAACATCATAAGTCATGTCATGTTTACAGTGTTTGTCATTTCAAAACTGAAGGTTCAATACATGGCAGGGCACGATTGCACAGAAGGTTGCTGGTTGGATCCCTGTGTCAGTCAGGGCCTTTCTGTTTGGAGTTTGCATGTTCTTCCCGTGCAAGAGTGGTTTCTATCCAGGTACTCCGGCTTCTTCCCACAGACAAAAATATGCTCATCATATCATGTAATAGGATGTATTAGCTGACGTTATTCCAACTGTATCCTTTTCACTCACCTACCAATCAAAAAACACTGCAGCTGATGGCCCTGCAGCAGCATCGTCTGTCAGCTGAACCTCGAGTTGGGAGTTCTCCGCGGTCCCGTCTAGGCAGAACTACTGTACTCACTAACTAATGTTCCCACACGGACATGGATTGTCACTCTGTGAACTGGAATAAGAACAGTCTGTCGCAGGTGTCATCACATGCCCACGCAATGCTGATTGGCCACATTTGACGTCACCTGAAAAGTTCAAATTTTTCAACTTTGGCGCCCAAGCGACGTGACCTGGATGTGCGTCCAGAGCGACCAAGTCCCCCAGATCACGTCCGTCGTGTCGCAGGAGGGCTGGCTCCGCCCCATCGCAACTGTACGTTGACTTTACATGGAGAGAGGTTGCCCAGGTCGCCCAAGTTGTATTCGGTGTGAATGCAGCAATAGTTTCCTCATGTCCCTTCAAATGTTTCCCTCCCATGGTAAATGGAAAATGGTAATGGACTTGAGTTTATATAGTGCCCATTCACTCACTGATAGTTGGAGTTTCTCTGTTAGTTGTCCATCAGTATCAACTAATACATTCGAGCCACTGACACAGCAGTGAGAGCAACTTGGGGCTAAGTGGCTTGTCCAAGGACCTGCAACCTTTTGATTACTGACCAAGTGCAATCAGACTGTGCCACAGACGCCCCATGAGCACCGTTGGTCTGAGGGACACCAGAAGAGCACATGCTAGGTTCTTATGGTGCTTGGGTTTATTATGCCTTTCTTATTTTTTGCTGGGGTTCAATGATTTAAATTGTGCTTAAATGTCTAGAATGATTACGTTCCTCTTCTTTTCTTGGATTTCTATTCTGTTTTCTAAACTTTTTTTGACTGCTTATCATATCAGAAATAGGACCCAAATTTGGGTCTGCTGGGGCTCAGGAGAAAAGCTCCTTGACACGACAGCACAAAGCAGTGAACTATGCCTTTAAGCCTTTAAGACTATTGTCATGTTGGCTTTTATTTGACAAAATACATATATTTTTGACCTTTGGCTCAATATGCACTGTTTAAAATCTTGGCCTGACCATATTTTTTATCAAACCTCTTTAATTTTGCTCTGCATCACTTTATAACAATAATCCTTTGCAGAGATGATGTAAAAATATTTTATTATTCATTTTTAGAGTTTCACAGCCCCTCCAGCATCATTTCTAAGAGAGATATTCACAATAAAACATTGTTTTTGTTTTAGGTGAGGGTGAAATTTTCCAATTATTCTGACTTCTATCTTCATTTACTCTGTCCCAGTAACACATATACTGATAATTACACATCTGGACAAATCTCTCCAGTGTTACTTTTATTATGACACCAAAATTATTCAAATAGACCTTGTGGGTTTCGAGCAGAAAGCTTTAAATGGGGGTGGGGCTAAACAGGTTAAAGGAACACTCCAACTCCACTTTTAATGTTTTTGTGTCTTACCTCACTCCTGAGTCCATGACAAGCAGGTAGACACCATTCTTTTGACTGTGCATCCAGTAACAACAAAGAGAAGGAAAAAGATCGCCAACCGCTAGTTAGCTTAGCTCAAACACTGGGAGTCAACCGGAAGTGCCAGCCTGTCTCTGCCTTCAGTCATCTTCTTCTACTCCTTAACAGAGGCTTTGTTTTGTTAACCTACTTTCACGGTGGTTTTCGCAAGAGATGTGATGTTCTTGAACGAGTCGAGTCTTTTGAACAGCTCTATTAAATGAACGAGGGGAAGTGATTCACAGTTGTAAGTGAGACGTTTGTTTCTGAGCCATTATTAAAAGCAAATTGCCTACAAATTTAAGACAAGAAGATAATATTAAGATAATGTAACATAAAGGAGTCATAACAAGCACACAGGACCATTTAGAGTTGCTGAAGACTTTATCTGATGACTGTAGGCAGAGACAGGCTAGCACTACCAGTTGACTCCCAGTTTTTGAGCTAAGCTAACTAGCGGTTGGCGATCTTTTTCCTTCTCTTTGTTGTTACTGGGCGCACAGTCAAAAGAATGGTGTCTACCTGCTTGTCATAGACTCAGGAGTGAGGTAAGACACGAAAACATCAAAAATGTTGATGTGTTCCTTTAAAAGACGTCAGCAAATCAGATGAAGCGGCTGCAGATGTGAACTTTGAGACGCCAAAGTGCAGACGCTCTTGGACTTGACGCAACTGAATAACTTGAATGAAATCAGCCATTGTTTTCATTGAAAAACCCGACCCCAACCTAAAACTGAAGTGAAAGAAGAAACTGCTCACCGCGACGCTGACCATGGCTCGAAGGACGTGCCAGTGAGCTTATCCTACTTCTTTTATTTCTGTTTGAAAACCAGTCCCTTCTTTTTCAGGGCTGTCTCCTCTTTTTTGATTTACAGTTACATTTAGAGTTAGCTTGGATGTTTATTCATTTACCTTCTTTAGACCTGGAGGCTAATCCATAACACGGGTTCAATGAGTTAAATTGTGCTTTTGTTGGTGAGCTCCTTTTCAATCTCAATCAATCAATCTTTCTCATAACAAGTGTTATTATAAGGCACTTTGCAACAGAGCAGGCTGAAGCCATACTCTAAATTTTATAGATACACATATATACGTAGATACAAATACAATAATTATATTTGTATATACACATACATACATCCAGAGATGTATCCATCCAGGCAGAGACAAAGGGACTAAAATCACATTTGTCTCTGCTGAATATAGACTCAACCAATCAATCTTTAATTATATAGCACCATATTTGTTGAATGTAAATTAATTAAGGGTAAGTCCCTTGAGATGTTGCATCCCACCCTCAAGAGGGACCCCATGTCCATACGGCCATAAAGATAGTTACCATGCATGTACAATCAAAACAACCATGGACAGAGAGATCAATCCAGTATCAAAATTAATACCCATCATGAATATAATCTGGAGAGGAATGATGTTGATGAATATAGAAGCATCTAGCTGAACTAAAGGTATGAATTTATGTTAAATATCATTTCTGTTGATGGTCGATTCCTTTTGTATTTAAGCTCCTCTGCTTTGTCTTCTGTATATTCCTGTCTGTTTGTCAAAGCGCTTTGTAAACCTTTGTTTTTCTTTAAATTCCTATATAAATAAAGTCATTATTATTACTGTGATTGATTAATTATGGGCATTCGTGTTGTCTTCACCCTCGTCACCTTATTTTCCAGCTGAGGAAACATCCTTTCTTGCTGCTCTTACTCATCTGACCACAGTATCCTGAGTGTGTTGGTATCAGTGATGAAGTGCCGCACTCACTGGTCCTTGTGTCTGTTCATGACTGGAGTGTGTGTGTGTTTAAGAGCTGAGCAGGTGGTGGAGAGCCGAGCGGAGTCTTGGATCCTGGGAGGCGTTCTCTCAAGAGACAAACTGAAGAGCTATCATTTCACTGACATCAGTATTCCTGCCTCCCACGTCAAGGACAGAGTCGCCTGTGCACCACCAACACTGCATAGGACGAGGGGACAAAAATACACCTGCAGTTTCGCTTGTCTTAAAACTCATGTTGATTTGTCAGTCATTTGGTGGATTTAATAGTCCACTCCTGAGATTTCCTCTCAAATAAAGGAACAAATTTAAGTCTGGTGTCAAAATAGAAAACAAAACAGCCTTCCTATCACAATGGTATTCCCCTCCAGACTCAGACCGCAGCTTAAAGACCTGAGATACAACATCCCACTGTGTGACTTCCTGGCAGAAAGACAGGCTGAGCGAACACCTCTCCTGTCCTTTTCTTAATAATAGATCAGCCTCAGGTTTTGTTTGAAAGACCCGGCGCTCCAAACACACCCCCTCTGAATGCTTTATTCAGCGGTTCACAACCCTCGGTGTACCACAGGCTGGTTTTAGGTAAGACAATATTTTCTCACACCAGCAGTGAGGCGGGGGATATATGAACAAACACATGATGTGCATAATAAATATAACTGACCAAAGCATAGGAGCAGTGGGAGCCAGCAGCTTCCTTCACTTAAAAAAAAAAAAAAAAAATGAAAAAAGGAAGGCATTCGGTGTATTGGTTCAGTCGGTATCTGTGTTAACTGGTGACTTTCAGCTGAATGTATGGCTGTGTTTTCATTTTAATTAGGTTACATTTAGGCCCTATTTTGACCTCGTGAAGCATGTTTAGGGTGACATATATGTCCTCTTTTGCACGGACATGCCCTCCTTTTTGGTCGTGAAATTATGTCCTGGGGGAATTTTTAAAAATTCCCTACAATGTCCGGGTTTTGCTCAGCTTGTTCTACAGATGAAGCTGTTGGCAGCGACAGAAAAAGACGTGCATGATTCAAACTACCATAACTCCTCGAGTATCCACGCTATACAAATAATTCTAATGGATTCTGAAAGCTGAGAAGCAGAGCTTTCCAGTGATATATGGTACATTACGGTAAAGGATTGCCTGAGGGGGAGGGACAGGAAGTTATCTGACAGAGCCACTGAGCAGAAAGAGGATTCAGAGACAAATGTGAGTCATTTATCAGTGGTTTTTCAGTATTTTCTTTGTAAATAATGTAAACATAATGTAAATAATAACATTAGTATCATTCTGGAGTGTTTTCTTGCCATTCTTTTGCTGTATTTTAGCCTAGTTCATCTTTTTGTCTTCGTCTTTTTCATCATAATTTGTGTTTTTAAGTAATTTAATAATGTAAATAATATTAAATAATGATAATAATAAATAAATAATATAAAATAGGTTGAGTTTCTGTTTTGTCTTCTCAAAAGTGTTGTACATGTTCATTTAGAATTGTTTATAAAGTGGAACCTGTTGAAAATTCAATTTTTTTTCTTTTCTTGTAATTACACACTGTTTTAAGCATTTACAACTTAATAATGACAAATGCTTGCTATAATGTTTATTTTTACCTGAAAAAGATGCAAAATAATTCACTCAAAGGACATTTTCTGACACATTTTTTGAAAAAAAAAAAAAAAAAAGGCAAAAAAGACCAGACGGTCATTTATATTCATAGTAGTACAAGGGTTGATAGTTCTAATAAAGCGCTGCACTGGACCACTGGCATTATTCCAATGTATCTACCTGTCAAGGGGTTGAGCGTGCATGACACAACACATGCTGAGGGTCCTCTTTTTGGGTTTTCAGAATATGGTCACCCTAAGCATGTTGTCTAAAAGCACATGGAGCACAGCTGTTTGGAGCATGCTGATGCAAATTCTAAGCCTTGACTGGCACAAGGCCCAAAGAGGACAGATTATGTGCCTACATAGACATGTGGGTGTGTTATGGGCGTAACAGATCAAACCAATCAGAGATTCAGCCTTCATTCCCCTTAAATCAGTGCACACAGTAAAATGACAAGAGAGGGACTGTTCAATATGTCACTAGTTCATCTGGGGAAGAGCCCATTGAAAGTGTTTGGGGAGGGCAGAACCTTTCAAAAACATATCTGGCAGGTGATTGGATGATCGTTCTGTCAATCATATTCATCACAGGCCGATCAGAATATGTTGCAGATGGGTGCTACAACTGCAGCGTGAAGGACAGAACACAAACCACTTTGCAAAACAAACTCTCGTCAAAAAATGTCAGAAGAGGAAAAAAATCCTTACTATAGAGAGGTTTGTATTGTTATTTGTTTTTCACTTAATAAAGAAATGTGGCCAAATCTGATTAAAGTGCCACTGAAGCTGAGGTATAACATAGAGAATATATGTGTGCACTTTGTAGCCTATGACGCAGATTTTTCACTCATCAAACCCACTCGTAGTTTAAACCCTTAGAAGTGTATGACCTTTGACCTAAACAGTAATTAATTCGGCTTGTCTGAGTTTCCTTTCTGCCCAGCAGCTGAGTATTCAAGCTCACGGTATCTGTCCATCATTCAACTGCTGCTGAAGTCATTTATGTAAGATTCATCAGTGGTTAAAGATTCAGCCTTCTGTCTGACACCAGGCCTGACCTTAAAGGGAATCATTAACCTGAATATTGATCAAGATCAATTTGAATGTAAGAAAAACAGGTGTACCGACCATCCGCCGACCATCCCCTGTGATTTCTAATTAATGTCTGCATAGTGACATGATCATATTTACTGCAACATGCTGATATATGGTCTGCATTTTGAATTTACAGTCCATCAGTCAGTCAGTTTGCTCAAAGGACAACAGGGCCGGAGTGGGACTCTCCGGCCTTGTTGTCATGAAACTCTGCTATTGGTCACTTTCCATGTTGGTGAATGAGTTTTATAGAATGTAAACCAATTTAAAGTACAAGAAGAAATTTCTAATCAGGAATCTAATATATCTATTCATTCAGTCGTAAAACTATTATTTATTTTTATTTCCTGTAAAGAGGCAACTTCAGAGATAAGAGGTTTTTGCCCAACAGCAATAAAAAAAAAATTCCTGGATCCACATCCAGATTCGGATCACCATCAAACAATGTTACTTCTCCTTGAGCCATGACCAACATTCCCTGAAAATGTCATCTTCATCTGTTGAGAGCTTATAGAGTTATTGGCATGAGTAAAGAAAACTAACCTATCATGCAATATTAACATTTTCTTTGAACAGTTCCTGGATCTGTATCCATATTCCTGTCACCACCAAAATCAAATCACTTCTCCCTTGCGCCTTTATCAACATTTCCTGAAAACTGTTGTGATATTCTGTTCATTACTTTTTGAGTCTTTCTGTTAACAAACTAACAAACAAAAAACAAAAACCTCCTTGGCCGAGATGTTAATTGTATTACAGCTACCAGGCAACAAGACTGATAATAGGCTTAGACTGCCAATTGATTTGGCACACTGGCCTTCTCCCTCTCTATCTCTCTCTGTCTGTCATGATACCACTAGTTCTGTTTATTTTGTATTATTTTTCCTTGTATTTCTTGTTCAAGCCTCTTGTTCCTCTTGTCTTGTGTTCCCTGTGTTTCTGCCATGATCCTGCTCTTTGTCTTACTTAAGTTGCCCCTTTTGAGTTCATGTTTGTGTCTTGTCGTGTGTTTCCTGTTTTATTTTGAAATTCCTCTGTTCCATGTAGTGTTATCAATCAATCAATCAATCAATCAGTCAATCAATCAATCAATCTTTATTTGTATAGCGCCAATTCATAACAAGTGTTATCTCAAGACACTTTACAATAGAGCACAAAGCTCTTCATATTATGGATACACATATATGCATAGATACATATATACATATATAAAATACACATATACATACAAATATATACATTCAACACCCAACATGAATCCATATAGCCAATCATGAATCCCTCCATCATGGCGGCAAGACAAAACCTTCTGTTAAGCAGCAGGAAATCTTGAATGTGGACCCCAGTCTCATGATGAACAGCAAATCCACACGATGCTGTGTTGGGTGTGTGGGCGAAGGAAGGGAGGTAAGTGGAGACAAGTGGACTAAAGTAAGAACTAAAGTTAGTGACAGATCAATGGACCAATCATAGACCTGTCGTCGTTAAATTTGTTCTTGTCCTCATGTCTGTGTGGTTGTGGTGATAATTTTATAGAAGTATAATCAATAAAAGTCTTACTGAAAATAAGAATTTATGGTAGTGACAAACTCATGGGTGCCCAGACCACAAGTGCATCCCTACCATATTTGTCTCGGTTAAGTATAAATGTATTAATGGTAGACCTCTTGAGATGTGACACCTCATTTTCAAGAGGGATCTCATGTCCATGTGGAGCTAGAGATAGTTACTGTAGATGTATCAACCATGGATAGAAAGATCATGCTAATATCAACATTAACAGCTATAATGATTATGAACTGGAATGAGATGGCCAAATATGTGTTATGTCTGTAATTGTAGTTATTGAGGCTTCGTGACTCCACAGCAGCAGGCAGTCTGCACCAAGGATCCCAGGCCACCTAAAAGACAAGAGCCAGAGACGAGTACAGGAGCAAACAGAAAGGGGCAGAGGCAGATATGGAGAGAGAGTGTGAGAGAGAGAGGGATAGAGCCCAGTGTGCCAGATCCCCCCGGCAGTCTAAGCCTACTGCATCTTAACTATGTGTCTAAACTATGGACTATGAGCTGGTCCCTAACTGAAAGCTTTATCAAAGAGGAATGTTTTAAGTCTAACCTTAAAGGTAGAGGGGGTGTCTGCCTCCCTAACCGTGGTCGGTAAATGGTTCCAGAGAAGAGGAGCCTGATAACTGAAGGCTCTACCTCCCAGACTACTTCTGATGGAACCACGAGCAGGCCAGCATTTTGGGAGCATAATGTTCTAGAGGGGTTGTACGGCACTACAAGCTCTTTGAGATAAATTGGTGCCTGTCCACTGAGAGCTTTGTAGGTGTTATGCCCTCCCTTCTGTGTGCCTCTGATTATGATTCCCTCCACCTGTGTGATTGTCTCACCTGTGTCTTATTACTCCCCAGTGTATTTAGGGTGAAGTCCAACTGTACCCCTTAGCCATTCCCCTTCGTCTTACCCCTTCCCCTTGGCTCTCTGTTTTGTTAGGGCCAAGAGAAAAGGGTGAAAACACACTACTAAGAAACGATATGCCACTCGATTCCCGCTACGTCATCACCCAGAGCCGCTCGCTGGCTGTGTCGTTAGATGCGACAATAGCTGTAGCTACCAGCTTGTTATAACGAGCAATTCTGAAATATGACCAACAATTCAAAACATGATTAATATTTACCTGATGATTTAATAATTACTTAAAATTATGCACTTCCTTCAGTCTCCGCTCTGCCTTCTTGTCAGCGGGCGTGGTGCTTTATGGGAAATTCTCATACTCCTTCCTTTCAAGTGAGGTCCCGGTTTGTCCTCGTTTCAAGGGCTATGTAGCCCTTCGTCTTAGCCCTACGGGGAATTGGGACACCCCTTCACTAGACGTGAACCAAAACCAAGGGCTAAGGGGTAAGACAAGGGCTAAGGGGTAAAACTGGGACGGACCCTTAGTCTTCGTGTTTCCCTTTGTCTTTGCGGGTTCATTCCTCTTTATGTCATAGTCACAGTGTAAGTCTCCAGTGTTTCTTGTGTTCCCTAGTGTTTTAGGTTTTTCTGGCATTTCTTGAACTTTTCAGTGACTTTGTTTTGTACCCTCTGAGTTTTGCTCCTGGTGTTTTCTTTCTTCATTTGCCAGGTTTGATTTGTTTCTTTGTTAGAGATTTTTGTTTTGAACTTTGATACTTTGAAAGAGATTTTTCTGTTCTACTTTGACTTTTTGTAATTGATTAGTTTTTGAGGGTTTTTTTTTTGGTCCTTTTCAGGTAATAATAAAGCCTTTTTTTATCTGCATTTGGGTCTCTCTAGCTTTTGTTTTTCTTAGTTTACTCTTGTTCCAAGTCCTTACACTGTCTCTCCAACAATCTCTCTGCCGTCTCTCTATATATGCCTTTGACCCTTTTTGTTTGCTCCTGTACTCATCTCGAGTTCTTGTCTTGTAGGCTGCCTGGGATCCTTGGTGTAGACCACCAGCTGCTGTTGACCTACAAAGCTTCAGTGAATACAATTACAATTATTTGGTAATTCCTTTAGCCATATTCCATTGTCATTACAGTTCCTGATATTAACTTTAGAGAGATCAACAACATTAAATGTAGTTCTCATGTAGTTCTCGCAAACAGCACACATGTATATTTGTACGGCTGTGACAATCAGGGACGACCTGCTGCTGTGAACCTGCTCAACCCCATGTGCTCTATCCTACATCAACCATCAACAGAAATGACATCATTTAACATAAATTCATATTTTCAGACCAGTTAAACCCAATTTAATGGCAGGTCAGCCAGATGCTGCTATATTCATCAACATCATTCCTCTCCAGATTCTATTAATTATATGTATTATGTTAATATTAGATTGATCTCTCTATCCATGGTTGTTATTGATTATACATCCATAATAACTATTTTTACAATCATATAGACATGAGGACCCTCTTGAAAATGAGATGCCACTTTTCAATGGGCTTATTTTTAATAAATTCATATTCAACAAATATAGATCGATTGATTGAGTCTATATTCATCAGAGACAAATGTGATTTTAGTCCCTTTGTTTCTGCCTGGATGGATCCATCTCTGGATGTATGTATATGTATATACAAATATATTTATTATTGTATATATGTATATATGGGTATCTTTAAAATGAAGAGTATGGCTTCAGCCTGCTCTATTGTAAAGTGCCTTGGGATAACACTTGTTATGAACTGGAACTGTACAGATAAATATTGATTAATTGATTGATTGATTACAAAATACATACATAATAATAATGTTTCCAGTCGGCAGAGTCACTTCCTGTGCACAGGCACAACATGAAAATATCAAGAGGTTTACATTACTCTCTGTCTCTACTGCAGATCATTGCAGGGCTCAACAACACTGACTAATTCAAAATCTTAAGTTCCAAGAATCAAGATCAGCTCATTCACACTTCTTAATGAAGCTCTGAAGAGCTCACCCTCTGTTTTCTATGATGCTTAACAACCACATCTATCAGCACAGCTGGCCGACAGTCATCAGTAAACACGATCACTCATTAGACCATAACACCGAGGCAGTTACAACAGTACATGAGGGGAGCATTGTAGAAACCATGTGCAGATGGTCCTGATGATTAGGTTTGATTACTGGTCATTAGATAAATATTCAATGATGCAATGATAATGGGTGTGTTTGTTAATTTTACTTTCAGAATTGCTGTAATTGTCGCCATGTTTCAACTTTACTTCTCCCTTAAGAAGCGGCTGCATATGGCCCTGAGGTGCCCTTCAGTTAAAACCATACAGATGAGTATATAATTTATATATGTATATATATATATATATATATATATATATATATATATATATATATATATATATATATATACATATACATATACATATATATATATATATATATATATATATATATATATATATATATATATATATATATATATATACATATATATAAAAGCATTCATGACATAAACTTACACAAATATGCACTCAAGGACTAAAGCAGGTGTATCCTCAGCCTTATGTGAACCCACATAAACTGTCATTATAATGTGTTTAAAAGTGACATTAAAAGAGAAAAAAAATCTGTTCTATTGAGAAACCTTGATAAATACAAATTAAAAATTGTATGAGCAGGACAGTTTGTCATGTTGGTCAGTTAGCTTAATAGATGAAGGTAAGAGAGCACAGACCTCAGCCAAGCAGCTCAGTTCTGACAGTGGCTTTTCCACAACCCCTGTAAAACATAAAATTCTGGATCACCACATCCAGAATAGTGCCAGAACCGGACCAAACTGAGGACATACATGGAGGTTGTTATTCTGTATGAACACAACTAGTTTTGGGAACATCACTTAATATTTGGATTTTATATGAATTATTGATTGTCGTCAATGGGATTTCCCATTATAAAGTTCAATGTTTTTTGTGACGTCAATCTTGATTGGATCCAGATGAAATTTAAGTCAATGATAGAGACATGGACCCCATATTATCCAGTAAAATTGGAAGCGAATTTGTTAAAAAATGGCAGAGATATGATTTTTTAACTTTCGCCCAATGTTAACTTATGGGATTTTTGGAAATTTGGGGAATATTTTGCATCCAGACAAATATATGAATCACCATCAAAATCTAATCATTTGTAAGTTGGGCCATTACCAAATCAATCCTGAAAATTTCAGCAAAATCCTTCCAGAAGTTTTTCCGTAATCTTTCTAACAAACAAACAAACAAACAAACAAACAAACACCTGGCAAAAACGTAACCTCCATAGCAGAGGTAATAATTAGGTACTGTAGCACATTTAGCGGGTATAAGCTGACTTCCTGGGCACTGCCGAAGTGACCCTGAGCAAAGCACTTAACCCCAAAACTGCTGGGAAACGCTTCTTCAGGAGCAGTAAGCCATCACTCTGACATCTCTCCATTGGTGCATGATCATAGGACCTGTTTGCATGTGCATGTGTATTTCAGCCTATGTGTGTGTAACATGTCTCAACATGAACAGAATTACAGAAGTGTCCTTGAGTGTTCAGAAAGGCGCTTTTAAATAAAATGTATTATTATTATTATGATTAACAACAGAGTATAAAGAAATTGAATTTCCTGTGAGGGATTAATAAAGTATGTCTTTGTCTTAAACATGCTGTGCCTTTAGATTTTGACTTCATCCTATTACAGCCAAAAGTCTGAAACCCCACAGTGATTATATAACCTCTGATAAATTTCACTCATGACATTTAGCTGCATATCTCACAAACATTTTTTGTGTATTTCCAAAAAAGAAAACCCTTAAATATCTAATATTTGAAGCAGTCATGTACAGAAGAGCATCAACTGTGAGTAAAGACATGAAGTAACAGCAGCTGTCCTGCGGATAGATAAAGAAATCCGTCTGTGCAGTGACTGAAACCAAGAGTATGACGTTCAATAAAAGCTTTCAGCAAATTTATGTTAATGCCGCCTGCCTGCTGACAGTTACAACAGTGACTAATGTAACACAGCATTAACTGAGCAGGAAGTGCCTAAGAGGAGACCATTTCCTGCTGCTCTCACATGACGACCACCGAGTCCAGTAATAAGTCTTTCTCTGTTTGCACTGTAATCACAGATAAAACTGCTGCTGGGTGAAAAACTGCGCCGGGTCGGGGTTTTGAAGACAAGGTACTCATCTGCAGCCTCAGCCAGTCATCTTGGCTTTAAGACTTCCACTTAATACCTTTAAAAAGCAAGACATAGAGGTTTTATCTTCTCCATTATCCCTTTGAGGTAAAGCTTGAGGGAGCTTAACGGCTGAGGGATCCCGCTGACTTTAGCTGTGTGGACCCCAGCATAAATCACCTTGATTATTAGACCCCCACTCTCTTTTTGTGACGTCATGGTCAGCGCAGTGAATGTCAGGCACAGGGTGGCAATGAGCACAGACTGGAATTGAAATCCAAGGGAGGATAGCAGTCAGATAGTTTAATTCAGCTGAGACGTCTTTTGTAGTTGTTTGATAATGTTCACTCTGGGCAGAGGATCCTCAGCAGAATTGTCTGGAGCTGTGACGCTAAGTTTATAATGCAGACAAGACCGTGTTGTAACAGTAACTGTTTTCATATCACTGAGCAAACACACATCCAGGTAATGATAACTATGAACTCCTCTCTCTGTCAGCTAGTTTTTTTATTCAGAAAGTTAAACATCAGTGTCTTAATCATGTTTTCATGCTTGTAGCCGACATGAAACCCTGGGAATCTGACCTACTGCATAGAAGTATGGGGAAACATATAAAAATAATCTCAAACAATAACTAAAATGCAGAAAAGGGCCATCAGATTCATTAACAAAGCAGGATTTAGAGACCACACAAACAGACTTTTCTCAAAACTACAAGCTCTAAAAGATCTGATCCAGTTTAAAACAGTTTAACAAATACTCAAAGCAGGAAACAATTTACTTCCAGACGACATAAGGAAACTTACGACAGAGCATTAGGGCCATGTTAAAAAAAAAAAAAAAGTATGTGGGGAAAAAGTAAAGTTCCGAGAATAATCTCATAAAGTTCTGAGAATAATGTTGAAAAGTTAAGAGAATAAAGTCGTGAAGGTGCGAGAACAATCTGGTAAAATTACGAAAATAAAGTTGTGAAGTTACGAGAATAATCTAGTTAAGTTACAAGAATACAGTCGTAAAGTTGTGAGGATAGTCTCATAGAGTTACGAGAATAAAGTCGAAAAGTTACGAGAATAAACTCATATAGTTAAAATTAATAAATCTATTTAAATTAAGCTAGAAAATTATTCTGAAAGGCTGTACCAGAAGAGCAGCCACCTGCCTACACAAAGAGGATGAAATAAGATCGCCTTTTCGGTTAAGGTATGCTAATGTCGATCTAAAGTTTTGGCAAATACCCTTCTTAATGACTTTATTATCGTTACTTTGTGACTTTATTCTAATAACTTTATGAGATTGTTCTTGTTACTTATGACATTATTCTCTTAACTTTTCGACTTTATTTTCGTAACTTTACTCTTTCTTTTCTGTTTTAGCATGGCCCTAATCCTCCGTCGTAGAAACTGGTGACAGAAAGAGAAAAAGGCTTTAATTTAAGAGAGGAACTGAACTTTAAAATACATTGAGTCAGAAAACATTAAAAAGTATGTGCGTGTCAATCTCAGGGGTTAAATTATGGAACAGTTTAACAGATGAGTTACAGAAAATTAAAACCATGAGCAAATTTAAAAGAATATTCAAAACACACACTTTAAATAAATATAAGATCGAAGAGCAGCAGTTTAACCCAGGACAGAAATGGCAGAGTCTTAAAAAATCTAGATATATTGTCTTGATTATGTAATGTCTTTTTCTGTGTTTGAGTAGGGATGTATTATATGTATAGAAATTAAGTATATATATATATATGGGTGAAATATTAAGTTTGTAATTGTGTATAAGTAGTTTATCACATTTTATAGTCATTATATTATAAGGAACATTGGCTCCTAAATGGGTGGTTGAATCTTGTAAATATTATAAATATGTAAAAGGTAAAAACATGACGGTAGGACGTGGTAATAAAAGGGGTAGGATTTAATAAGTTTATACTTTTTACTCCTTGTAAGGAGTTGCTGCACATGCAGGATGTTGTCAGCGGTTTACCTTGATTGTTTTCTTCTGTTTTGGTATATGCACGTGTTTGTTTGTGGTGACTAATAAAGCATTCATTCATTCAGAAGTCTGATCACAACAAATCAGTGATGATGACAATGAATTAGGCGGGTCCATCTGCTCTGCAAGGTTAATGGTATGCCTTTTTTTTTTTTTTTCCAATTTCTAAGCAAAGAGCTCTTTTGTTTTCATATCAGTTCCTACCACCATGCCCGACTGGTGTTACGCAGATGAACAAAACGTGCATTATCTAATCTTATCTGTATGCTAATTCAAGGATTAAACCAACCTCAGGTGGTGACACTAGGCTTTCTCATTCGTCTTGTCAAATGAGAGAGAAACCCCACAACTCATTAATTTTTTTTCTGGGATTTGACAAGTTTTTGTAATCACACATAAGGTTCTGATGTGCTTGAGCGCACACATCTAATCAGAGTATTAGTTTGGAGTTTTGTCCATGATAAGGCCCTGAGCCAAACTATGAGAACCAAACTGAAATAAACTGTGATGGACTCAGTGTTTGATCAAATACATCAAATCAATTTGGGTTTAAACAGAGCGAGAAATGACTTGCACAAATGATAGATTTAATAAGGAATATGGTTTAAATATACTCTGCATTATGGACTTTTGCACCAGCAAAAGTAAATCAGACAGCTGTAGTGTGAGAGATAACCAAGCTGCTTTTATTTAAACTTTACTCTACTCAGTTAGAGACAAGAAAAGGGAATGATCAGAAGGGAGCTTAACAGCAATTTATCAAGATAATTAAAATGTCATC
This sequence comes from Cetoscarus ocellatus, assembly GCA_037902135.1. NCBI lineage: Eukaryota > Metazoa > Chordata > Actinopteri > Labriformes > Labridae > Cetoscarus > Cetoscarus ocellatus. Next base: position 291,371 of record JBAMNC010001946.1, read on the forward strand.
TCTAAAGGCTGTGAATCGTCCCTCGCAATAAAATCTCCACACATGCTGTTAAAGTATAGATGAGGTATTTCTCTGTCTTAAACCAAGTGTTGAGCAAAATGAGACTAAAGTTTGAAATATGCAGAAGAACCCAAGCTAAATTTCATCTTCTTCCAGCAGTGTCCCAACGTTTTTGGCACCCAGGGCCACACACAGAGGATATGCAGATGGTTGGGCCACTCTGATAAACCCAACTTAAGTGTATCGGCATTAGATGATCCAATCTCACCCAGGTAACTCCAAAAACTGGTTACTTTATTAGGTACACCTTGCTAGTAGATTCCTTTTCGGCTTCAAAACTACCTCAGTTCTTCATGGCTTGATGGCTTGATTCAACATGATGCTGGACGACCCTGGGCCATATTGACATGATAGCATCACACTGCACATCCATGATCACTATTGCAACGATGCTCTATTGGGCTGAGATCTGGGGACAGATCTGGAGGATGCTGCTAGAGTGCAGTGATGTTTAAGAAACCACTCAGAGATGATTTGAGCTTTGTGACATTGATCGCTATCCTGCTGGAGGTAATCATCAGAAGGTGGGTCCACTGTGGTGATGAGGGGATGGCCATCATCAGCAACAACACTCTCGTAGGCTCTGACACTTAAATGATGATGAGCTGGTACTGAGGTGCCCAAAATGTGGCATGAAACATCCCTCACGCCATTACACCACTACCAACAGCCTGAACTGTCGATAGAAGGCAGGATGGATCCATGCTTCACACCAAATCCTGACCTCTGAGTCCATGTTTCCATTATCTATACCACTTATCACTCCTGGGGCCTATCCCAGCTGACTTTGGGAGAGAGGCAGGATACATCCTTGCCAACCAATCTCAGGGCCACATAGAGAGAAAGACAACCATTGACACTCGCACTCATACCCATGGGCAGGATTGATTGGAGTCACTAATCAATGTAATAAGACTTTTGTCCAATTTTTGGTGAGACTGAGTTTCCTTTTATTAAGCTGAAAAGAGTTGCACCTAGTGTAGCCCTCTGCTGCTGTAGCCCTTCTGCTCCAAGATTCATCATATTGTTCATCACAAATGGTCTTCTTCATACAGGGTTCCCGTGGGGTCTTAAAAAGTCTTAAAAGCATTGAATTTATGAATTTGGAATTAATACCTTAAAAAGTCTTGAATTTTGATATCTGGGCCTTAAATAATGTACATAATGTAACTTCTCCGTATCACATTTCTCGTCAAAAGTTTCATTTGTCAACCACCATTATATAAATAAAGTAAATAATGTACATAATGTAAAGAAAGAGCGGCAAAACCAATGGGGTTCAGCCACACTTTATTTCTAAAACCAATGCGGTTCCACCTTGCTTAATTTATAAAACCAATGGGGTTCCACCACGCTGGATGCCAACCGCCGTTAAATAAAAGAAGAAGAAGAAGAAGAAGAAGCGCGCTACAGCATCACAACACAGAGAGACCACAAAGAACAATGCAAGCCGCTCGCAAATTCACGCTGATACCATGGGAAAATGTTAATTTAATGCAGTTTGGATGAATAAAATGTCTCTCAACGTTTTTGAGGCTTACTGCACCGTGTGCAAGAAGAAGATTCAACTCAGAACAATGGGAGTAAAGGCGTTAGACTCTCATGCTAAATGGACAAAGCACATGAAGCATGTCCGAGGAAAAGAACATACTCCTTTTAATACTCAGACATTTTTTAATTTATTATTTGTTTATATTGAACATACAGGTGTACTGTGGTTTTGTATGCTGGCTGAATAAATTAATGTTCTGAAATTCAAGGATTTAATTTTTCTTTGCCAGTGAGACTGTGACATAGGCTGAGAAATAGGTATTATAATTTGATATACATGACTTGAATTTAACTTGAAGAAACCTGTAGGAACCCTGTTCATATCTTGGTTGGAACAAGTAGTTGTTAGATGGTTCTGATTTGATTTTTGCATTAGTGAGCATTTGAACAGGTGTACCTAATAAAGTGGCTGGTGAGTGTACATGCTTTAGCAAGAAAAAAATGCAGCCTGCTTCACAACTTTTATTGATGGATTGACGAGGCATACAGCAAAACATTGTTTGGAAATTTTAGGGTGGCAAATTGGACTTCAAGTGGCCTCTGGTCACCTCTAAATCATCCTCATAAAAGGATGAGAACAACAATATGAACACCAGAGGGGACATGCTGGTAGAGAATCTTCATTTTCAGACACAAAACAAGACCAAACTGCATGGGTAACTTTAAGAATGAGATTGCCTGGAGATGATTATCACAATATTAGTACACTAGAAAGCACTCGGAGAGCACAAACCTCCACCAAGGTAGCTCACATGTTGCTGTTACATCTATAAGCAACAGTTCCATGATAAAGTTATCATCATAATATGATTCATGACCCTGAAAACCCACACCTAGCACTCAGAATCATGTCAATATCATTATTAAATACAGTTATTGAGCAGAAAAGATTTAGCCAATGGCAGTTATCTGGATCACCACCAAAATCTAATCATTTTTAAGTTGGGCCATTACCAACATCTCCTGAAAATTTCAGTAAAATCCGTCGAGTAGTTTTTGTGTAATCTTGCCAACAAACAGACAAACAAACAAACAAACATACGCCGGCAAAAACATAGCCTCCTTGGTGGAGGTAATCAGACTTGAGACGGAGCAGATAGTGGAGCAGATGAGCACAATTAGCAATACTTTCTGCTCCATGATCCATGGATTTTATCAGTTATGCACAAACTTTACGTTCTAGTGTGGGCCAAAGTCCACAAAGTCAAAGAGAACTGTAGGCCGCAGTTGACCCCTGGGCCACACTTAGGACACCCCTGCAATCCCCATTACATAATGAGTTAATGGCTTTTGTAGTTATAATTTTCTCTTTCTTACACCCTCACATCATAAAATTAGCCCATTAATCAACAAACTGCAATAAAAGGTCTGCCTTCTGTCACCTCGCCAGAAGACCAAGTACCTCATTAAAGATTTTACTGTCCGTATGATGTGAGTCAAAGTGATGCGTGTTTGTTTAGGCAGGATCATATTAGAGATAGTGATGAGCTCTGTGTGCTTTGGCTGCAGGTTAGAGGCCTCAGGTGTAGCTCCAAAAGATACTGAGAAGAGAATTAAGTGTTTACGTGATCTCTCTGTGGGGGAGACCAACTCTGATTGTGACCTTTTGAAACTAAAAGTTTATCTTGAAGTGAAAAAGTGGCAGAAATTTGAATTTAAACAGCCTCTGATTACCTGCTGTGTAATTTCCGTAATCACAGGTGTACTTTTAGCATACTTTAATCATCTCTAAGGCTTAATTTGTGTTTACACTTTGCTGTTGAACATATACACACATAAGACAGGGTTGCACACATATGCACAAACAGGGTCCTGTCCCAGAATCCTGTATGATCTAATGGACTTATGCACGATCGCAGCCAGCTCACTTCAGCTTCACTCGACATCAAAACGATGGAATGTCATGTCAGTCAAGTTTCCATTTAAGTTTGCACAGTCATGTTTCATGTCTTGTTCTTTCTGTTTTATTTTGAAGGACTAACCCTTGTCTCTGTTATTGATCTGTTTCCTGTTTGTCCTACCTGCCTGTCACACCTGCTTCCTGATTGTTTCACCCCACCTGTCTTCCATCACCCCTCATTATGTTTTCGCTGGCGTATGTCTGTCTGTTTGTCTGTTAGCAAGACTACACAAAAACTACTTAATGGATTTACATGAAAATTTTACCAGAGGTGTGGTTTGGTCCAAGGAAGAAGCCATTCAATTTTGGTGGTGATCTCCATATTTGTGTGGATGTAAAAAAAATTCCCCAAATTTTCTAAAAATTCTATAAGTTAGCATTGAGCCGTATTTTAAAAAGTCATATCTCTGCCATCACCAAATGGATTCATTTCAAAATTTACAGGATAATATATATAACATGTCTCTATCATCAAGATAAATTTCATGTGGATCCAATCCAGATTGAAAAAAACATTGAAGTTTATAATGGGAAACCCCATTCTTTTCTCATCGGCTTCTGTGAGGGTTTTGCCTCCCTTATGTCACTACAGGAACTGTAGATTATTTGCAAACTGACGTCAACATTTTTCAAGCCCACTTGACCTGGAGACCAATCAGAGCGCGTGACTCGTATCTTTTACAGGGGTTGTGGAAAAGCCACTGCCTTAACTGAGCTGCCTGGCGGAGGTCTGCGCTCTCTGTGTGCTTTTCTAGTTACCTCTTGAATTTAGCCTCATGTCTCTCACTGTCTCGTTCTATGTACCTCACCATCTGCATCCCAGCATTACTCACAGTCTTGTCTTGCCGTTTACAACCTTGCTTATTTTTTCCGACCTTGCCTTTTTGCCTCACATTTTTTGGATACTGTTGCTTAATCTGACTGCCTTTATATGTACCGACAACTGCCCCGTAATCATTAAACCTTTTTGCCTGTTTGACTTCTGGTGTGGTGTTGTGCATTTGTGTTCACTTCTTCTGTGCCTTGTTTATGACACAGAAAAAATCTACCACAGTAATTAAGTCTGATTTTGCCTCCATGACACCACAGAAGAAATGCAAAACAAATTTAAAAATGGAAAATGTTTCTTCTCCTCATCCAGTCAGTCTATGGCATCCTGCCCAGTCCGCTTAACCTCTTCTGCTGGGGTAAGACAGAAACATCAGCATGTGCCTTTGACAAGGAAGAACTCTGGAGCACATTCTCAGCAGATGTCCCAAAGCACTTGGCAAAGGCCGCTACTGTTGGCGCCACAGCCAGGTTCTGAAGTTGGTTGCTGAGTCCATCTGAAGCAGTATCCACTGGAGCAAGCACCATCAAAAGTCCAGATTGCATTCATCCGAGCAGGACAATACAAAGGTAAAGGCCTTAGGGGAACAGCGTGTGACTGGCTGATGAGGATAGACCTGGGGAAACAACCCAGATTCCCTGTAATCAGCACAGAGACAAGACTCAGAACAGACATCTTGCTGTTTTCTGAAAAGAAGAAGGCAGCCTTGCTTGAGCTAACTGTGCCCTGAGAGGATGGAGGAGGCTAGCAAAAGGAAGGGGGAAAAATACACAGGGCTGGTGGAGGAGTGCCGTATGGGGGTTGGTGTGCATGGTGCATGCCTATGGGAGTTGGGTGCAGGGGCTTTGCAGGAAAATCCCTAAGCAGGGCCAACAGCCTGTTGGGCATCAGTGGATCTTGCAAATGGAAAGTCATTAACTGGAAGCTGCTGTGAAGGCCTCAGGATAGCTGTGGGTTAAATAGGACAAGCAGCAGGCCAATGCTGTAGCTTTCACATGCTCAACCTCTGTCCAGATAGCCGTGGTGTTGATAGCTATCTCTGTTTTCACGTCCCATGTTTCCTTCATCAGAGATTCAAAATCATCCGCCAGCACACTCTTCAGCTCCTCTCTAATCACTGATACGTCCTTTCTCACTAAAGAGAGGATATCAGTTTTAATTGTTGTGGTATCCATGTTTGTACTTACTCCAGGCACAGGTGAGGGTGGATCGGTTTTGTCTTGATTCATAATCAAGGAGGTTTTTGGCCTTGTGCTGGATCGACCTTCGTATTTGTATTTTTTGGAGATTTGATGCCATCAGCGACGGGCTTTCTGCCTGTTGACCTCGCCATGGAGTGTTTGTTATATAGTAACCACCTTTTTTGTGTAATTTTGAGAGTAGATGTCATTGAATATATTATTAGGAGAGACACTGCAGGAGCTCAAGAAAGTGGGTCTTACTCCAGTGTGGCTCACTAGTGCCCCCAAAAATCGTTGTTAAAACAAAAAAACAATCTACCAAACACTAATTATTTACTTTTTATGCTTAGTTTGTTTTTTCTTTCTATTGAATAGCTCTTCCCTCTTTCTTTTTTTGAATGATCCTTCAGATATAACTTGTTCATCTTATCTTAGTTTACTTTTTTATAGCCTGAGTTCTGCTAGAATTTGAGTCTTGTCTTTGCCACGATCTCCACTGTCTAACTTCTCAATTCTTCATTTCTAACATCATTTCAGTCTGTTTGTGTGTGAACATCTGTGGCACTTATCCTCTATGTGCTTATGTTGTGTTTATGAGCTTAGAGCCCACTCCTCCACTTCATCAAATCCCACATGTCCTCATCATCATCAGCTTGCCTTGGATGGTGGGTCAGGAGCAAAGGGTTGTTTCAGACAAATAGGAGAGATATGTATCATTGATTTATGGGCTAGGATGTGCTGCCAGCATCAGTTCCTGGCAGTGGACACCAACAGCTGCACTTTCATGATGAAATTCATGCAAATGTATCTCTGATCAATACGAGGGCAAGCAAGCATGAAAGCATGGCAGTTGTGAGTTTGGTTTCAGGAAAGAGAAAAACTAGCTTAGACTGAAAAAGACAGACTTCAGTGACCAAAACTTTCACAGCCTAACGGGCTGGAGTGGGACTCTTTTTCAGGTCTGTGGTTCAGATGAGCTCACCCTTATTTACTGCTTTACAATGAAGACATTGTGTTTTTATTTTACAGTTTGTAATTTTAGTTTTATTGTTTTCTTGCTTATAATTTTTTAACCTGCCTGTTCTGTTGTGTTGTATGTTTTATAATGTTTTAAATTATTGCTGTCCTTGTGAAGCATTTTGTAACTTGAGGTGAAAGGGCTATACAGATTAAAAAAAAAATATTACTACTGTTAGGTTGCTGTCATTTGAGCCCTAGCATGCAGGCTTGAGACAGTGCCATATTATCTTTAATCTTGTTTTTTAATGTTGTATTTTTTCAAGAAACTAATTCAAACAAATTCAATTGCAAAGTTAGTCTTTCTGTGTCAAAGCCTATAGCCCTTTTACACAGGCGACCCTGATATTATCAGGATAATGTCCAGGTAGTCTGCCCAACTAATTCCCTGACATGGTCGTTCACATGTGCTTCTCTCAGCGGGGAGTAGTCCCTGCTGGAGAAATGCAGATATACATTTGAGTTTGTGTTGCTCTCCTTGAAATCAAATAAACTTCTCCTGTGACAGCAGTTGTTTTCATTCATCCTGTCAAGTCTCCCTTTTCCAGTTTCATGCCGGTCACACGGGATGATGTCATCAGCCGTCCCCACTAGCTCAGTGAGTTACACGGACTATTTACTGCTGTGATCACACATCACCTCACTCGGACTTTGCATAGATAAATAACTACGGTGCGCAAAAGAAAATTACTTGGTAAAGTCCAATTGACCCTTCATTTAGGTCCACCTCCCTTAGTTACTGTTGTTACGCCTGTCAAACTTTCCCTCCTATAATGTGAAATATGGAGTTTTTAGTGGTACCAGTGAGTTATATTCCTAAGGAATTATCTGCAAGTTTCTGGACAAATTCTTCAGAGATATCAGAAAGGAGCAGACAGAAAGGTCTCCAGTATGCTTTTGAGAGATACCATACCATACCATACCACTGAAGCCTGTCGATCTCCTGTTCCATCCCTCCCTCACTTGTGAACAAGACCCTGAGGTACTTGAACTCCTCCACTTGGGGCAGAATATCTTCCCCGACCCGAAGAGGGCACTCTACCCTTTTCTGGTCGAGCACCATGAACTCAGATTTGGAGGTGCTGATTCTCATCCCAGCTGCTTCACATTCGGCTGTGAACCGATCCAGCGAGAGTTGCAGGCCCGATCCTGAGATCACTGAACCGGACCCTCTCAACACCCTTGCTGTGCCTAGAAATTCTGTCCATAAAGGTTATGAACAGAGTCGCTGACAAAGGGCAGCCCTGGTGGAGCCCAACCCTCACTGAAAATGAGTCCATCTAACTGCCGGCAATGTGGACCAAGCTCTGATGGCTCATATCAGGAGGGCTGGTACCCCATACTCCTGGGGAACCCACCACAGGACTCCACGAGGGACACAGTTGAATGTCTTCTCCAAGTCCACAAAGCACATGTAGACTGGTTGGGCAAACTTCCATGCACCCTCAAGGACACTATGCAGAGTATAGAGCTGGTCCACAGTTCTATGACCAGGAAAAAAACCACATTGTTCCTACTGAATCTGAGGTTCGACTATCCGGCTGACCCTCCTCTTCAGCACCCCCAAAAAGACCCTACCAGGGAGACTGAGGAGTGTGATCCCCGCATTGTTGGAGCACACCCTCCGGTCCCCCTTCAGTTTTAATGCACTACGCACTTTATCTGCAACTTCTTATGGTCACTTTAACTGAACAGCACTTTATTAGATCTGTGTGCTTTATGGGGCAGTAACATTCAATTTGCCTGTTGTTTGTTTGCCTGTTGCTTTGTTTTGTTTTTGTCTTTGCGTTTTTGGTGTGTGCTACTCCTGTGCCTTCTAAATTGCCCCCTTGGCGATAAATAAAGTGGTTGAATTTAATTGAACTGAATTGAAAAGATGGACCACCTACCCAGTTTGCCAATCCAGGGGCACTGCCCCTGATGTCCATGCGATGTTGCAGAGTCGTGTCAGCCATGACAGCCCTACAACATCCAAGTCCTTGAGCACCACCGAGGAGCTTCTTCACCACATTGGTGACCTCAGCCCCAGAGATAGGGGCCCCAGACCTGCTTCCCCACTGGAAGACGTGCTGGTGGGATTGAGGAGGACTTCAAAGTGCTCCTTCCACCAATCCACAACGTCCCAAGTTGAAGCTTTTGAGAGATACATTCACCAAATCAAATGTTGGCGGAGTTCAAATGAAGGGAAAAGCACACAGATCTCAATACAAGCATCAAGCACCCCATGTGTTGACACTTCTCGTTAAAAACAATCACATACAAGAACAACAATGTTTTTGTACAGCAGGGTAAGTTGATATATATAGTTCAAATTTAAATTAATGTTAAGCTAGCTTTAATGATCGTTGTGTTTGCCCATTTCTAGGGTATCCGTTCACAAAATGTTAAAAGATATCAGTATGTCAGAACTTGTCTCTCTGTTTCTCGTATTTCTTTTGCTCAAATGTGACACAGTGGCTCAAGGTTTAACAGAAGTAACCTACTATTGAGACATGTTTGTTTGCTAGCATTATCCTACCTAACTTACAAAGCTATGGTTAGCTAACGTTAATTACCACCTTACCACCTTTTTTTCTGGGGCTTGGTGAAGGTAAAAGAATCAACACCACCCTCCAAGCTTCTCTGAAATCGACTGTCGGACTTGCAAGTCCCGTATGCACACCACTTGAGCATATTGTTTTCCGCCAAAAGCTCGACAGGCCTCTCTTGGATAGTTACGGTTGCCAATGTAGAATTGGACAGAGCCGTTTGTGGGAGGGACTTAACGAAGGGTCAATTGAAAGACCGGGCTGTTAGTGTTCACACAAAAGGCTCACCCATGTGAATTCTGGATGATTTCATGTTTTCATGCAGGTGTGAATGGGGTTTTATTGGAAATTTACAGCAGTTGTCCATGAATATTTAAACCTTTAATGTATAACACTCAGTGTGATTGTGAACCACAGGGTTTTATCTTCATAAGAGCAGTCTTATTATTAAACAGCCATACCTCGTATAATATCACTAATTATCTGAGCCCAGGACATTTCAGGACTAATTTTCTTACCCTTTCTTCTGATTAGAAACAATCAAAGGAGATAGACTTAACATTTCCCGCCAGGTTTGTCTCACTTCCTGATGTCAGGCCGTGCTGTGTGGGTCATGAGGGAGAGAAGGGGAGAGATGGGGAGAGTGGCAGAGGTGGAGCAGTGCAGAGGCAGAAGATCAAATGGATGACAAAGATGACAACCTTTGGGCTTCACTCAGCGTGTTTTGTGCACATGTGGGGATCACGCAGCCTGTTTGTCACTGCACGTCACTGCAGCCCCAGCCCACCAGGAATTTTCCCAGTTTTCCAGGGTAGCCAATCTGGGCTTGCAGTAAAATCAGATATTACTCTCAGTTTTTATATATATTGCACATGCTGACATTTTAATGAGTCCCACCTCGAGCTCGAGCTTAATTGTTCTTTATTTTTTACCATCTGTGACAACCCCTGCTAGAAGGTCAGTGTTAACTTGTATGGTAACGTGCATCTTTATTCCAAGATGCAGTGAAAGTGCATCATATCCAAGTCAAGAGCACACAGCCATTGCCCCTCTTGGTATATTTAAACCTGCTTCAGGAAAACAAGAAAACACAATACATTATGAACAGAATTAAATGAAACTTTTAGGATATGTCAAATGTGCCATAGATCAATCAGAAAGATTCTGGTAATGATTTGAATCTGGATGCAAATGAAGGTTTTTTTAAAGGACTTGTTAAAATTGAGAGATCAGGCAGCTTTTTACATATACGTACACACACACACACTTATATATATATATATATATATATATATATATATATAAACTCTATATAATGGAGAGTATGGCTTCAGACTATATTGTAGTGCTTCTTAAGATAACAGCTGTTATGAATTGGCACTGTACAAATAAAGATTGATTGATTGATTGATTAATTGTTCCAGGACAGAGACCGATTGCTGTGTTCATATATACTCAAACAAACCTTGTCAAACAGGGAACACAAACTTGCATCTAAAAAAGCCCTCTAGAACAATCTAGCTGTAAAAACTCCCCAAAACAAGTGTCAAGGTTTTGGTATTTCTCATGTCCTCCACTCTAGAATTATTGCTTCTCCCCTGTGTATGTCAAACATGTCCTCTCAGTATTACTTATTCATTTTTATTTCCAGCTCCTGAAAGCTAAGGATTAACACAGCTCACTTCAGGCCTCAGGCTTTAAACCATGAAGGTCTTTGGACATGGTCACAGGTCTGGCATGTTGAGTTGAGCAGGTTTAGGGAGCACCATGAAGGAGCTGGTGAGAGATGTGCTGCAGCAAGCAGCAGATCTGGAGCACGGGGAGTATTCAGAAGAGGCCTAATCAGAGGGAAGCAGGCAAAAATGTATGTACAGACTGGGCAGGGATTCAGTGAGCCAGCAGGTAGAGTTCACAGTTCCTGCACATTGTGACAAGCGTGGGGGCACAGTGAGAGTCCCTGAGCCACAGGGATGTCTTTGGGAGAGGCAGACAGCACTGAGGAAGAGTTTGTGGTTCGGTTGAAAATAGAAGGAGCTGAGCATGCGGGTGAGTAAGCTGATTATGTAAAAGTGGCGGTTAGAAATGGTGGAGCAGAGGTATGATGAGCGTAAACTGCTCCATGCAGTTGGACAGATTATGACACAAAAGATTTGAGCCTCATTTGAGGGGCCTGTAGCCACTGAAGAAGAGAGGGGAAGGGTTTGTTGTATGCATGCCCTGCATATTTCAGGAGTAGGTTCAATACTTTAGAACAGAGATTATGTTATATTGCAACTAAGGGCTTCAAAACATTGAAAATCATTTTGTTTCAGATACTCAAAATACAGTCAGGTAGAAAGTGGCTTCTAAAAATACAGATAAAAAACAGTCTAAAAAAATTCAACAGCTAAAGAAGCACACAGGCTCACTTGTTTTTTGACTGAAAATCATCAGTCATCAAAAAATCTCTTTCAGAAATATTTTAAACATTATAAGGTCAAAATAGTGACAAAACTTTCTAAATATTAGAGAGATTTTAAATGGAAATTAAGTAGAAGATTCTTCATAACTCTTGTCATACACTCATAAATCAGTCCATCAAAAGCAAACTGTGCACACACCTTCATCTTATGTTCAGTTTTAAACTCATTTAGGCACCATCGTTTCAACAAATATGATCAAATTTCATTTTAAAAAACAGTTAGACCTTGCGAATTTCATTGTGGAAAGTCACTTTGGAAACAGACAGATATCTCTGCATAAAACTATGAACAGCAGCCATTAAACAGATAATAAGGTGTTGAATAAAACCCATCAGCCCTTCACATTCACTCACTGATGATTGAGGTTTTATTTATGCCGTCCATCAGAAAAGCTTATTGACCATTTGCATGTGACGTCACATGCCGTTCCATGTCCTCTGATCCTCAAACATCCTGAAATGTTCTCATGAAGTCTCACTGATTTAGCACAAGTTTTGACAACATAAGCCCAAAAGTTATACATCTGCATCCACAGATAACTTGGATGTTCTCATGTCCTCCAGTTTCCATTGAAGTTTCTGCCATTCATCATTCAAACACGCTGCATTAGCAGATGTTTTTGCTTTGAGTACTCTGTGTTCGTGCAAGTCCCCTCATGTACCCAAAACATACGGCAGTCATAATCCCCAGAAAGATTGACAAATTGTCTCTCTGGGCAGTGGTTGTTTTTCCTCTTTTTAGCCTCCCTGTAAACAGCTGATCCACATGCCGTCTGACTGCTGTGAAGCAGCTATTTAGTCTGGTCTACACTTGTTTTTCTGTTTGTGAGTCTTCTTGAGGTGTCCAGACTCACATTAATGATACTTTCTGTTGCTTTACTGACTAAAAATTGCATCTCTGCAGTAATTATTGGTTGAAATGCCTTATAGTCTTTTGACAACTTCAGTACTTCAGCCGTCTTCTGAATTGAGGGACGTCAAGTTAATCATGTGTCTGCAAATGGTCAATAGCCATACTAGTTGGACAGTTTAATAAACTCTATACAGAGCATTTCATCCGGGCAACAGCCCATAGAGAGTGTTTGGGAATGGGCAGAACCATCAAAAGCATACCCTGCAGGTGGCACAGTGGCAGTGCCCGTCTACGACAGTGTCAGATCGGCTCATAATTAATGTGACTGACAGAATGATCGTCCAGTCACCTGCTAGATCTGCTTTTGAAAGGTTCTGCCCATTCCCAACACTTTCTATGGGCTCTTGCACAGAGAAATATATATCTGGTGCATCAGCTCAATGGGAATTAATAAGACTCAAATTAATTTTTACCAGCTGTGTTGCTCACTTGAACTTCTGTTTGAAACAGGTAAAGGGATGGTTAGAGAGGGGGCCGACCTGCATGATGTCACACAGTGGGAACCATCATATTTTGGCCGTTTTTGTACTTTTTTTCATCCTATGGGTTGTGACACTATAGTTTTTAAGGGAAACGCCTGGTAAACACACACACATTCACAAACACCTCCCTCTATCTTTAACTAAAACGTAACTTCCATTTTAAGCCCATTCTGCAACCATGACAAAGAAAAATTGATTTTGGTCAGTTTTGCCATTAAACCTGTGGTGTCTATTGATTAGCTATGACAGATGCTGTCAATCATAAGATCAATGATCCACCTCCCGCTGTCACATGAAAATGTGTTCCTAGGAAAGACACTTAACCCCAAGTTGCTCCGACTGCTGCGTCAGTGGCGTGTAAATGGCTTTGAAAGGAAGTGTATATTAGTTGACGCTGATGGACAGCGTAAGTAGAAATTAATGGTACCATCAGCTGGTGAATGTGAGAGGGAACGGATGTGAATGGGTTGGTGTGGCCTGCAGTGTTAAAGGCCTTTGAGACGTAAGGCAGACTTGAAAAGCACTATACAAGCTCAAGTCCCTCTCTGCCTCTCTGTCCTTTGTGCCTTTCAGCATACTAGGCAACATAATGACGCACAGGCTCATGACGTCTTCCTCTCAGAGTAAGAAGAGGAGGATGGTTGTCAGTGAAGTGTTCTGATGGTCACAGTCACCTGTAGGATTGAATGTGTCCTCTCTATCAGGACAGGGCTAAGCTGAGGTGATAGATGTGTAGCATGAGTGTCATATAAAACCAGAGTTATATACTATCATATATATATATATATATATATATATATATATATATTCTATCATAAATGCTTTAAAGGGTTTATATTTTAATCCAAGGGTTGTAGCAATACAGAGGCTACCTAAATGTTACTTTTGTAAATAAACACTTTTTAATAGAAGATCCCTGCTCTCCCTTGGTTGCTTGCTTTAACCTCTGAAAAAAGGCATGTTCAGACAGTCTGTTTAAAAATGTTCCCTTTGTAAAGTCACCATCAGAGTTGCCACCTCCCCCAGATCAGTGCCGGCCCTCCCTTCAAGCAGTATAGGCAGATGCTAGGGGTCCCATGCTCTTTGGGGGCATTTGAATGGGCCAGTATAATTTGCATAAAGCCCCAAGTTGCTGTTCATCAGGCACCAGGTTGTCAACTTTCCCCCTCCTCTTCCTGACCTTGCAGTGCAGAAGGACATGCCTGATTCATTGACTGAAATCACTCAGACCCATCTTGCCAAGCACCAGTCCTCTCCAACTTCACGGCCAAAAGCTGGACGGCCCAGAGAAGAGAGGTGGAATCTGAAGACGTGACGACAGCAGGAAGTGACTGCATGTTTGAAAACAATGGCAGCTTCTGAAGCGGTCTCCATGCATGTGGTAATATCTGTGGTTTTATAAGAAATGGACTTAATTTCTTCTTTAAAAGAGGAGCAAAGAACGTCACACAGAGCTTTTCTTAGGGGAAATGTTTTTTTTGTTTTGAACGATCAAATCAGAGAAGCCAGGAAGCTGCGGATCACTGCTGGGAAACTGGGAGAGATGCTGAACTCCTCCATGGACGATACCAGTGAGCCTATGGTAGCCCAGAGTCGTGCTTACTCAGCGATACCTGGCAAAATCTGCTCTCCTCAGAATTACTGGGAGAACTTTGTGGGGATTGTCGTTGACGAGGTTCATGTCACATATAAGTGGTCAATGATACATCTGTGTGGTATAATTTAATGTAAGACGATAGTGACTGAAACGTGGTTTAAGCTAACGGCAAACAGCAGGGTCTAGCTGCTATGTCACACTGTGGCTTGATATGGATTGGTCTGTGATGAGTGTGGCAAGCAGACTAATCGTCTAATCACCAGCTGCAGTTGTTTTTTAAGGTTCTGCCTTCTGAAAACATTTTCTATGGGCTCTTCTCCAGAAGGACTAGTGAAGTATTTCCACGGTGGACATATGGAACAGTCCGTCTGGCATGTCAGGTTATCCCCTTCCAGCTTCACACTTTCTTTCTCTCTCTCCCTCCTCTCTCTGTGTACAGTCATGCTCATGTGTATTTTCTTGCTCCCTGTGACAGGGTAGACAGGTGGCAGTTAGCATGTTTAATCTTCTGAACATGTTCTCCCTTCACTCTTCTTCCCATGATAATTACATTGAGTCCACATCAGCAGTGCCCCTCATTTGGAGCTGTGAGGGGTTTCATGCCCATTTACATAATCACTTGTTATTACATTTTTTGCAAAGAATTTTTCCCACATACCGCACCCTCTGAGGGTCAAATCTAATCAATGAAGCTCATGACAGGTAAAAATAGACTAATCTGTCCACCTGTCTGCTGTTCAGTCATGTTTGAAGGCTGTTTGTGAAGAGGGAGACTTGATCACAGGTTTTACGTGTTTTAAGGGGGAAAACTCAAGAGAATGAAGTTCATCACAATCTATGACAGTTTTGTATCTCTGCCAGTGTCAGTGTGGGGTGTATTTCTAAAAGTGAGGGGCCAGAAAATTTATCTTAGAGACCAAATCCCTGTTCATCCCTCTTGTAAAGCTTAGAGTGTTTGTCCCAACTATGGTCTGAGAGCCAAATGTGGCCCACTGCTGCTGAAAGTAAAACTAGAAAGCACTCAGAGACGGAAACCTCAGCCAAGGTAGCTCACATATTGCTTTTACATCTATAAGCAATAGTTCCATGATAAAGCTACCAGCATAATTTGATTCATGACCCTGAAAACCCACACCTAGCACTCAGAATCATGTTGATATTATTAGTTAGACAGTTATTGAGCAAAAGGTTATCTGGGTCACCACCAAAATCAAATAATTTTTAAGTTGGGCCATTACCAACATTTCATGAAAATTTCAGCAAAATCCGTCCGTTTTGTGTAATCTTGCTTACAAACAAACAGACAAACATATGCCGGCAAAAACATAACCTCCTTGGAGGACGTAATCCGCTTTGGCAAACCGGAGAGAATTTTTAGTATTTAGCTGCTGATTGTGTTTGTTGGTGATGCTTTATGTAACACTTTTATCTATGTGTGTAAATAAGTCGCCGGAGTTTTGACATTTTTTCACTCTGTCCTGATCTCACTTGTACATTGTGAGCCATAGGGCTGCGCGGTGGTGCAGCAGGTAGTGCTGTTGCCTCACAGCAAGGGGGTGGGTCGACTTTGTTGAGATTTTTGTGTGCAGTTAGCATGTCCTTTCCCTACATGCACAGGTTTTCCAGGTGCTCCTTTTTCCTCCCAAAGACTAGAAACATGCTTGTTAGACTAATTGTAGACCCTTAATTGCCCTTTATATGTGTGTGTTTGAATTATTCGTCTCTAAATGTCAGCCCTGTTATCATCTGGTGACCAAGCTAGGGTTTACATCTCCCCAAATGGCAGCTGTGATGGAATTCAGAGGAAGACAAGTAGAATAGATGTTGCATGGAGTGACTGATCGTCCAATCCTCACTACAAACAAGTCAGTCTCACTGTTTGAGCTGAGCCATGACTGATCCTCCATCGATGCCCAGCTAAAGGCTGTTGTTATTAGTTTTTCATTATCTCCACCAAGGAGGTTATGTTTTTGCTGGCGTATGTTTGTCTGTTTGTTTGCAAGATTACGCAAAACTGCTGGACAAATTTTGCTGAAATTTTCAGGAGATGTTGGTAATGGCCCAACTTAGAAATGATTAGATTTTGGTGGTGATCCAGATAACTGTCATTAGCGAATGATTGTTTTTGCTCAATAACTGTATAACTAATAATGATATCAACATCATTCTGAGTGCTAGGTGTGGGTTTTCAGGGTCAATGAATCATATTATGATGGTAACTTTATCATGGAACTATTGCTTATAGATGTAACAGCAATATGTGAGCTATCTTGGCAGAGGTTTGCGCTCTCTGAGTGCTTTCTAGTTTAATAAAGAAATATGGTCCAGACCTGATAAAACTGCTTCTGAGGCTGTTAGCATCTATGCAAACCCCGTATGAGCAGTCACTGCCTGCTGTTGTCCCACCTCTTCCTGCTGTAAAGAACTGTGACTGGGCCGTCCCGCTTTGGGCCACTCATTATTGTTGCAGACTGGAGCTTGGCAAGATGAATCTGCCTGATTACACACATTGAATCAGGCAGGTCCAGCTGCTTGGCAAGGTTGCCATCCATTAGAGGGCATCAACAGCGCTCAAAAGGCTAATTATATCCAAATGGCTGACATCACAAGTAGAGATGTGACGTCCGCGAACGAGTCGAGTCTTTTGAATGGCTCTTTTAAGTGAACGATGAGAACCGATTTGCGGTTATGAGTGAGTCGTTCATTTGCAATCTGTTCAGATTGCCAACGCTGCATGAGTCTGACCTGCTCACGGCATGCTGACTAATGGCATCTCAGTGTTTGAGTTGCTATACACATGTGCATTGTGTAGAAGACTATGAGGGGGACATATTATTGAGCGCCGCCAGACTGACTGAAGACATTTGCCGCTGTATTATCAGGGAGGAGGAGGAGAAAGTAGTGAGTGCCTCGTGCTGCCTGAGTCCAACTTCCTGGACTGGATCCAGTATCTACAGCTATATTAGGGAGGAGGAGATAGCAACTGAAAAACGCCCACAAAATGAACCAGAGACAAAAATGTAGCAGCATTTGCATTTCTCTGGACACAAAGGCAAGGTAAAGTTCAGTGCAACATTTGTAGAAACAAACATACCTTAGCTGACCCAGGTCAGGTTGTTTATGTGTCTCCATGGCGATGTCGGACGTAGATGGTATCGATCGTTGTTTTTTTTTATTATGTAATATGTATATATTTAGAATGGAAACTTGCACTACCATATAAAGCTACTGAAATGAGTTGTTAACATGCTCAGATAAAATGATTTTCAGTTACTAAGATTTGCATGAGACACACGATCCGGAAGTGGCGAGCGAAAAGCCGGGAGACTCCACACAAGAGCATGGAAACGGAGGACAGTGATGCTCGTCGACTTATCTACTGCTGGTACCAGGCGAACACAGTAAAAGGGACAATTTGTGTTCGGTGAAGACAGACATGTATGGAAAATGATATGGTTACTAAAACATTGTTATTGTTTCTAGTTTTTGTGGACATCAGTTTGGAGCATGAATCTTTGAAACCAGGGCATGATATATATCTTTCTATCCAGGTCAACAAATAATCCACACCGCCACATAAAAAAATTCTTTTTTTGTAATACCTGACAACAGTATTAATGTCAGATGTCCAACAAGGACGCACTGACTTCGGCATTATTGAGAGTGACGTCTCTATCAGCCCCTCCACCTCCACTGAAGCTGCTAGTTCTGCCTCCACATCAGGTAGTGTAAGGCACCAGGCCACTATTCTGTCTGTCTGTCACCAGCATCACCTGATGCTCCCTAAAGATGTGACGTCACGTACGAGCCAGTCTTTGGAACGGCTCTTTGAAAGGAAGATCTGGCTCCCTTCAAAGAGCCATAAGGCCCACCTCTAGTCACAAGTCTTTACAATCTCTTATTAAATCAAGTCCACCAAACCTTATATGTGAAAGTCATCCACAGTTTTTATCACCTATCAGATCACCAGGACTTGTTTCCAAAAGAGCAGGACAGATGATGTTTACTTAAACTCAGCCACCACAGTCCTGACTCAGAGAGCAGCCACTCTGCCCTTTATTTTCTCATCATTGTGGAGGAAGGAAAGCCTCATGCTGTGACACACCACATAACACCTGCAGTGATATTATCACTGTGAGGTTCTCTCTCTGTGCACCAGTCATTATGACTCCAAGGAGCTTCTAGTTCAGACCTGGACACATGCAGATACGTCCCCCAGCCTCCCCCTCCCCCAAAGACGCCTCCAGTCATTATCAGCCTGGGTGCTGAAGTTAATTGTCACAGCTCTGCAGGTCTCAGTTTAATGAGAGGAGGCTCCGCAGGCCCACATGGAGCGCCAGGCCAGCCTTGCATGTGGAGTTTAAACTATTTAGCTCAGATGGGGGTGGCAGGGTGGAGGTTCGAGCCACATGTACATACTTTATAGGCTGCATTGTTAGCAGGAGTAGATAACAAACAGCACCAACACAAACCGTGTGCTGGCTGTGAGATGGATTCTGTGTTTGTGTGGGAGCAGAGACTGGACGCAGCGTAATGGGCGTCTCAGAGCTTCTTCTCCGACTGAAATAGAAGATTTCACACAACAGGTCAAACTTTGCAGTCAGACAACACACACACCGACAGTCTGATCTGTGGAGGAAAGTGACAGCTTGTAATTAGAACAATTTTCAGGAGATGAGCCTGTCAATGTCATGACATTCATGAAAGGACCACTTGATGGATCCTCTCTGGGCTTTCATTGATTTTCTGTTTTCACTTGTTTATTCTCGTTTGTTTACTCTAAAGAAGAAAAAAAAAAGTTTAATTATTTTTAATTCATGCTGTTAGCATGAAAATAATTATTTCTTAGCTGAAAAGGTTATAAACAGCAAATGTTGCCTTCTTAAAATGTGACCAGCTAGCTGTTCTGAAGGTGTTTAATGTTTTGGTGATCTCTGATATTTGATGTTTGTTTTTCTGATCGAGTGTTGTTTGTTTGGTTGTTTGGTTGGTTGTTTCTGTCATCTCTCCAGGGGCATTTCATGTTTATCTGTTTGTTTATGTGCTTTTAAGTTGTTGTGTTTTTCTGTTCATTTAGTTTGTTTTCCAAAGTGTTTGTGTGTTTTCAGTGTTGTGTCTTTTTTGACTTTTTATGGTTTTGGTTTTATGTTTGGTTGGATTTTGAAAAGTGTTGTTTGTTTGCTTGCTTGTTATGTTGGTTTGTTGGTTAGTTGCTTTGCTTTTGCTTCACAGGTAGTTTAGTTCAGTTTAGTTTGTTTGTTTGTTTGTTTGTTTTTTTCTGTTTGAATCTGTTTGGTTGAGGGCTTGGTTTGTTCTACCATCTCTTCAGGAGTTTATGTCTGTTAGCTATTGTTTTGTTAGTTCTTGATTTTGTTTCTGTCTATTTTCTTAGTTTTCCAAAGTGATTGTTTGTTTAATGTTGTGTCTTTATCTTTATTTATTGTTGTGGTTTTATGTTTAGTTGTATTTTCAAGAGTGTTGTTTGTTTCTTTGTTGTTTCTTTGTTTGCTTTTTTTTATTTATTAGTAAGTTTGTCTGGTTTTGTTTGATTGTTTGTTTTTTATGTTTTCCGCATGGGTACTTAATGCTTGTTTTTCTTTTCTTTCTGGGTATCTTTTTTTCCAATGTGTTGTTTGTTTGTTTGTTTGTTTGTTTGTTTGTTGCCATTTTTTTCAGGGGCAATCATGTTTGTTATCTGTTTGTGTGTTTAGCTGTTGTTTTTTCTGTATGTTTTGTTTGTATTCCAAAGTAATTGTGTGCTTTCAGTGTCTTTCTCTGCCTATTTATTGTTATTGGTTGTATGTTTGTTTTGTTGTATTTTTTAAAGTGTTGTTTATTTCTTTGTTGTTATCTTGTTTGTTTGTATTTGTTTATCAGTAAGTTTGTCTGGTTTGTTGGTTGTTTGGTGTTGCCTTTTATTCAGGGGTATCTAATGTTTGTTTTATGTTTGTATACATTGTGAATATTTTGTGCTTGCTTTGTTTGTTTTGAAGTGATTTTGTATTTTCAAAACTGTTGTTTATTTCTTTGTTTTTGTAATTTATTTGTTTGATAACATGCATTATTGTTAAGTTTGTTTGTTGGTTGGTTGGTCAGATGCTATTGCTTTTTCTTTAGGGTGGTTTATTTATGTTTGTTTGTTTGTGTTTTTGTTTTTTAAAAGTATGTTTTTAAGTGTTGGCTGTCTCGTAGTTGTTTGTATCTTTGCTTATTTGTTTAAAAGTGTACTTTGATGATTCCCATGGCTTTTTGCCTTTGTTGTTGTTATGTTTCTCAAAGTGTTTGGTCGATTGATTTATTTTGCTGTTCTCTGCAGAAATAAGTGTCAGTATCAGCAAACACACCCATGCTCTCTCATATCACTTTACATAAAACTGATGTAACAGTAGAAGCAACTTTGGATTAAGTGTCTTGCCCAAGGACACTTCAACATGTGACAGGGCTCAGACTCTCTACCTTTGATTCATGATGGAGCTAACTACCAGATCAGACCATCGTCCAGGGTGTCCATGTTGTTAGCTTACAGCAGCAAATACTGTCAGTCATGCACATTTTCTGCAGTATTTGCTTCATCACAAGGTCTTATTTACAAAGTATAGTTCAAAATTCATCCTCAAGCATCAACAGTCCCCCTAATTTTGGCACATTCTTGCAGTTTACTCTTGTTTTGTGTCAAACGGTGAAGGGAAGCTGTCAGTGATTCCCATCTCTGCTACTCTGGGTGTTATTCTTGCCCTGACTAGGGGGGAACCCAGTGATAGCCCCTTGACATACTTTAAGTTAAAACATTAAAAGTGAGGTGTGGCAAGTGGCCTGGTCGTCCATGTTTTTCTCTTTTTGCAGCCTTTGCTATGAAAAAGTTTGGACCCCCCTGACATAGCCCCTTTTTGTTTGTTTTAGTTAATGAGTTGGTTTGTTGCATGAGCATCCCTGTCACTTCTTTATTACAGTTTAGAGGATCTAAACAGAATATGGAAAACAAAGAAATGTGGATCTCTGCTGTCTCTGGGTACTGTGTTTACTTCGAGTTATTTAGGTTTTCTTTTGAATTTCACGATGTTCTTGTGGGTTTTACTTGTTAAAAAAAAAAACAGAAATAATAGAGGTGCAGGTTTGCTTGGCGGCTCATAACGTACCTGAGTGTAATTAAAAATGACTCCTGATGTCTGCCTCCACAGTAAGAGGAGGAGGATGGTTGTCAATAAAGTGAACTGATGGTCACAGTCGGCTCTGTGATTGAATGTGTCCTATCAGTCAGCACAAGGCTGCGCTGCTTTCAAGGACAGATCCAACAGAGTTAAAATCTTTGCAAGACCTCTGTCCCTGGACATGTAATTACTCTGAAAAGGAACACTGGATTCAATAACACGTTCAGTCAATTTTCAGAGGCGATGCAGAGAAATGTGAGCTGAAGGTCAGAGTAGCAGTGGAGTGTATAAAGTTATTGAGCACATGATTATATGTGTGTGTATATATATATATACATATATATATGTATATATATATATATATATATATATATATATATATATATATAGCATTATGTGAGCTACCTTGGCGTAGGTTTGCGCTCTCCTAGTGCTTCCTAGTTAGTTAGGCAGTTATTGAGCAAAAACAGCCGTCCTCTAATGGCGGTTATCTGGATCAACATCAAAGTCTAATTATTTCTAAGTTAGGCCATAACCAACATCTCATGAAAATTTCAGCAAAATCCGTCCTGCAGTTTTTGCCTAATCATGCTAACAAACAAACAAACAAACATACATACAAACATATGCCAGCAAAAACATAACCTCCTTGGTGGAGGTAATGACTTCAGCTTAGAGCTGATGGTAAGTCAATAAGTCTAAACAAGAAATAATTTGAAGCTTCATTATATAAGAAGTAATGAAACATTGGTGCCGTCTCTGATGCAGTGGTTCTCAGATGGTGTCCCTGAATACAAGTCCAGGTGAACCTTGGTAATTTATACAACTACAAATTATTATTGCGTCTAAACAGCATATGCATGACTGAGTTTTATATTTTCTTTATTAGTTCTTCAGGTGCATTTAAGTCAAATTTGTCTTAAAGGTAGGGACATTTTTAGGAAACACTAAAGTACTTCAGCCATGTTAACACTGCAGATCTTGATGCTCAACTTTATTTTTTTGTTGAAATCTGATTTATTTGTGTGGTTGTTCACATTACACTTCACATGTGGCTGCCATCAGACTTCAGTGTAAACCGTCTACGACCCTGAAGTGCAAGAGAAGATGTGACATCTCACGCAGCACACTGTGTTTATGGAAGTAAATATGGATGCTTACACATGACAGCATGTGTGTACCAGACTGTTGTGCAATATGAGCCAAAAAATGATGACAAAGTGATCAGAAGAAGAAGATGATTTAGAAAAAAGACAGCACACAATTCAACCTTTCGTGGAGCAGTGGCTGCTGCCTCTGTTCAGAGGTCTGTGTGGGTGTGAGTCTGGTGGGATCGTGATTTGAGGGGCTTCACTGACACAGACTTCATCCATGATTGTGTAGCTTAATGTTCACGTTGGATTTTGTTGTGTCTTGCCTCTTCCAGCGCAGACTTGTGATGTCTGTCTCACTTTAGTAACCTGAAATTTGGATGAAGTGTGGCATGATTGTTCAGACTGAGGTCGCTTTGAGAAACATCAGATATGTTCTGATTTAGGACCACATGTTAAAGTGGCCTGAGGTTGATTTGATAAAATGGATTTGTGCTGTTCAGACTGTCGTAAAAAAAAAAAATCAAATATGGGTCACATATAGGCAAAAAACGTCAGATTTTGGCCACTTTTGCCTGAAGTGTGATCGTAGCCTGAGTCTGACTCTCCTCTGGTAGAACGAGTCAGAGGGTTTCAGATCCAGCTCTTTGTTACCACCCGAAACTTCGTTATGTCCCCACATAATGACAATAAAGGATTCTTGATTCTTGATTCTTTGTGAACAACTCAGCACTGAATATGTTGGTGCTTGATATAATATTGATGTCAATGACATGAGGACATGATGATGACATTGGGGTGACTTGACAAAGTTTTCTGTCTATTACTTTTTGAAAAAAATAATGGTACTGCCTCCAGCACAACATAGAAGTACACGCTACTTGAAGCAGTTTGTTGCTCTTATGCACATGGTTCCCTCTTGTTTAGATTCTTGCTTGCATTGAACTTATCCTCAGATGACTTTGGACAAAAGTATCTGCTGAATGAAATTGTAATATTATAACATACGGATACAATTTCTGTCATCGGTATATTTTACTGTCGCTGAAAAGGGCAAACAGCCTACAACGGCTTGATGCAGGTCAATAACAGGAAAACACCAGCATGAGCAGAAACACAGAAAAACCAAGAACAACAGAGGTGCTCCAGGCCGGGAGATGGGTCTGGGACAGGGAGAGACAGATGAGAGAGACTCTGTTTTCCGTGGCCAAATGGTATTTGAACCATTATGGTAAAGGCTTTATCGTCTTTATCATGTTCCTGTTTTTTCTTTTACCATCAAAGGTGTGAAATGTAGGAGTCTTGACTGAACGCTGGCTCCAAGATGCCTCTTTTTCCAACATGAATGAACAGAATGTGTAATAATATTGTGTCAACTTTTTGAGTAATGTATTTTCACACAAAAGTATTACTTACTCAGAAAGGACACTGTTACCAGTTTCATCAGATACAAATGAAAGAAAATAATCTAATTTCATTTAAATATCTGCCCAAAGAGCTCAAAATAAACCATGCCATGCATCATCGACCTTTATTTGATACAGTATTATTATGCATTCTGTTCATTCATGTTCAGAAATAAGGCATCTTAACCAACGTTAAGACAAGACTCCTATATTTCCTATATTTCCTGTTGTTGTACTTGGTTCTGCTGTGTTTCTGCTGCTGCAGGTGTTTCCCTCTTACTGAATTGCACTGAGCCGTAGTAGGTCGTTTTGCCCTTGTCGGCAACTGTTACATTTTGGTGGAGAGAACTGTTACTTTTCAATATATTCCAATTAGTAATTAACCTCGCCAGAGCCAGAGCAGATGGACCTGCCTGATTCATGGTCTAAAATCCTGCATGTCCATCTTGCTAACCTCCATTGTCCAACAATTTGAAGGCTAAAAGCCTAACCACCCAATCAGGGAAGAAAGGCGGGAGCTGCAGATGTGACGACTGCGTGTGACTTCATGTTTGAAAACAATGGCGGCTTATGAAGCGGTCTCTGGGGATGCAGCAATATCTACTGATTTATTTGAAGTGGACTCAATTTCTTCTATAAAAGAGGAGCAAAGGTACTTCACTTAAACCTCTCTTAAGGGAAATCATGCTTTTACTCTTCTCACAACCGGGGATCACTGCTGGGAAACTGAAGATGCTGAAATGCAAACAATGCCGGTAGTAGCCCAGGGTCATGGTTTCTCAGCGATACCTGGCGAAATATTCTGTCATTGATCTTGTAGGACAGAACTTGGTGGGTATTGTCTTTGTCAAGGTTCATGTCACATATAAGTAGTAAATGATACATCTGTGTGGTATAATTTAATTTAAGACAATAGACTAAGGACTGAAACGTAGTTTAAGCTAACGGCTAACAACAGGGTCTGGCTGCTACATCATACTGTGGCTTGATATGGATTGGTCTGTGATGAGTGTGGCAAGCAGAACGATCGTCCAATCACCAGCTGCTGTTGTTTCTGAAGGTCCCACCCTCTGAAAACTTTTTCTACGGGCTCTTCTCCAGATGGACTAGTGAATATTTCTGTGATGGATATATGGAACTGTCCTTCCAGCTTAATTATGTGTCGCTGCATGTATGACACTCAACAAAACATTGTCAAAAGTTTTTGTAGCAGAAAAAAATAAGATGTGCCTTGAGACTTTAACTTTAAAAAGTTCAATATCATTTCATCTCATCAAAAAGACTGTGATGGGTCTACATACCAAAGCCCTCAGAGGCCCCCAACAAAATGAATCTCCTAACAGACTGAGGCAATAAAAGGCTCTCGGAAGTGTTAGTGGAGGCCCACAGAGGAGACGACATTGACTGAGACTCATTTTGTTTTCATAAAGTGTGTTGAAATGTCAGAGGGAGGAGCTCCTTATATCCCTATAAATAACAAGAGCACAGAGTGAATGCAAAACACTGATAAATGACTTTAATCAGGCAATTACATGGAGAGGATGTGTTTAAGAGAGAGTTCAGGAAACCATTTACATATTAACTACTAAAAGTTTACTGTTATGAAGGCAGTCTGACTCAATCAGAGGCTTCTATATTTGTGCTAGCTCCACCGAGGCTTTCTTTACTGGGTGAGGGAGGATATTGCCTCTAAATCACACTGGAGGGTTTTCCAGGAGCACCACTGAAGCAATAAGGCAGTCAGTCAAGGCACCCCGGTTTCAATTTTAGTAAACGCCAGTGAGAAGAGGAGTGCCTCTGTGGGTCACATCTAACTCACCTTGTGTGTATCTTATAAACCAGAATAATATCCTCCAGATACGCTTTAAAGAGTAAATATTTTAATCCAAGTGTTATT
This sequence comes from Cetoscarus ocellatus, assembly GCA_037902135.1. NCBI lineage: Eukaryota > Metazoa > Chordata > Actinopteri > Labriformes > Labridae > Cetoscarus > Cetoscarus ocellatus. The sequence goes on from JBAMNC010001946.1 coordinate 317,432, forward strand.
TTACCAGATTTGAGGAAGACAGAGGCTACCTTAATGAACCTTTTGACAATAAATACAAGAAAAAAACAAAAAGCAAGGTGTTAAAGGTTCCATGGACCAGTGTTACTTTGACAGCACTTTTTAATTTAGTATTAGTTTTAGTCTTTTGCCTAAAATATCTTTTAGTTTTAGTCATAAGTTAGTCATCTAAATTGTTTTAATTTTAGTCTAGTTTTAGCTGACCAAATTTCACAATGTTTTTGTCGATGAAATTTTCCTGTAAATTTAATCGACTAAAATATGAAGTGTAAGGTCTAAGGCATTTTTTATGTTTCCTTGAATTTCTGAAGTCATGTTTTACACTTGGATTCCACCACCACGAAGCTAAGGCAGCTGTGATTGGATGTCCCTCTTTACTCATCCAACCTTTCCACACAACCAAAGTAGCTGTGATTGGATATATTCCTAACTTGTCCCTACTTTCTACATGACCAAATTCGGTCTGATTGGATTTAGTCTCTGTTAAATATTTTAGTCTAGTTTTTGTGTTGATGAAAATATCAGTTAATTTAGTTTTAGTTTTAGTCCATGTGCACTTGTTTTTATTAGTTACTGTCTAGTTTTCGTCAGGGGTAAAAAGGTTGTCGAAGAAAACTATGACGAAAATAATTAGTCGACAAAATTAACACTGCCATCTTAGACTCTTTCCCAGATGGACCAGTAAAATATATTGCGAGGTCCAACTTGATGTGCTAGGTTAAAGTATTTGTACTCCTTAATAAATTACATAGAATATACCTTGTATTTCTTATATTATTGTCATCTAAGGCCCCTGTCAACCATGGGCCTTTATTAACTTTCTCACGAAAAAAGATGAATTACGAAGACGTGCCCATTTCTTTAACAGCTAACTCACAGGATATGATCATTTCTAAAGAATACCTTTGTAGCACTGCTTTACCATTATAGTCTGACTGTCAGGCATTTTATAATCTGCCATAAAGAGACAGGTCAACTCCTCAATTTCTAAATCTAAAAAAAATAAAGAAGCATTTTGAAATTTTCCAATCAGCTTTTTCCATAAAAGACGAACTCTGAAGGAGTGGGGATGCCAGCTGCAAGTGGGGGAAGTTGTACATACTGCAGTTTTCATGGCAATGACATGCAGATGTCTTCATCTACTAATGAGCCTCACAATCAATGAGGAAGGAATGACTGACACAAATTGGAGTCTGATTGGAACAGCAAGAATGAGAGATAGAAGAAGTGCATCCCTCATCCTTTACAAGATCCTGGAAGTATCATCATACTGATTTAGAGCTTAGGGAGAACTCATACAAGTATTTGTTTTGGATGATAAATCATTAATTCATTAATATTCCCACGTTAGGAATAGAAAAGAGATAAATCAAATGGGATGATTGCAAATTATTAAAATTAATGTCAGACCTTTCACTTTGACTTGTTTAATTCTGAATGGTTTGATAATGACAGTAACCAATTAGTTTAGAGTCTTTTTAACTCTTGATTGACATGTGACTATATCACAATGTACTTCTCTTGTTTTCACAACAAATCAGGCTACAATTTAATACTGATCTGAGCTGAACATTCACAAATAAGTAATGTGGGCGTTGTGAGGAGATATCAGTCCTGGCTCTGCTGCCACAGTCTAAAGCGATTCTCCAGAATTAAGGCTCATGCTTTGTGGGCAGTTAGTCATAGACATAATACACTGTGGAATTACAACACAAGCCTGATTCACACTGCCATTTTAATACTTATGCCCCTGTGCACTCTGAATATCAAAGAGACTGAATGGGCGGAACAAGCTGTCCTCCATTTGCTCCGTCTCCAAAAATGTGGGATCATTTGCATGCTTAATGCGAGCTACCTACCCAGTCACAAACTCAAGTCATTACATGTCTTATGGTTAATTCTCAGTTAGCTGAACAAACATTGAACACATTTTGCCGAATGTAATTATTCAAATTTAATTATTTATTACTCATATCATGTTTAACGATAATAAAATTATGATAAAGCGGTCAGTTAATTAGTAATAATGCTGTTATTTGGAATATTTAGATATTTATAGTTTGGCAGGTAAGACAGGATGGGGGCATGTGGGAAGGTGAATGACTTCTTTTACCAGGAAGCTAATGCCAGTTGTACTTGGAAGTCAGGATTTCCAAGTTCCAAGTGGAAAATTTCAACTTGAATGCCCCCTGAGGTCGGAATTTCCTACTGGGAAGTTGGGGGTTCCTCACCACCCCAAAGATGGCTGCCCCGGGTGTAAACAGTTATTCAGCTCCTGTAATATTCTGTTTATCAGCACTTCTGACTAGTGTTTGTGGCACTAAATCAGCCATATACATACTATTGTTCGATGTATATATATATATATATTTATATGTATGGAAATGCTGCTATAGTGTTATTTACATTCGTCATGTGGTATGTGTGAACTACAGTGCAGGGCATGCTAATAATGGCTAACAATAGCCTGGTAGATCGGCGAGTTTTTTCCAACTTTGTAACTGGAACGCTGATAACTCGGATATGACGCCATTCCCACTCCCCTCTTCCCATTTCTAATGTAAATGGAACGCCACAAGGACCAAAATTGGTTCATAATCTTCATTTTTTCTGGAAGAAACTATATTTGGCTTGGAAATTGTCGTTGTTAGTTGACGAAACCAAATGGCAACTACAAACATTATTTCCCTTCAACCATTATTGTGGTGGGCAGAGACCCATATTTTGTGCCCCACTGCCAGCACCACTAATACTTGGGGTAGCCTGTGATGTAGTTTTGGCTCAGTAGACAGAGTGAACATTTAGAACAACAACAATAATTTGTCATTTCTAAAACCATAAACATGAGCTTAATATACATGTGGGGAGTAGTCTTCCCTCTCTGCCATTTCCATTATAACCAACACTTAACTGAAAGAGAGGTGATGTTTGAGTCACCTGGTTGCCTCCCCCTTTGACTGCAGGTACAGCAAAACAGCAGAGATGGACCACATAAACACAGTTTATTATCTTTAGGATCAGATGTTGAACTGGGAAACTCACCAGCTTATTTAAAATGCAAAGCTTTCTTGAGAGCACAGGAAACTATCTGGTGCTATCAGCATTCATATTTTACAATCACTTTGTCAGTAGACCCCATAAATTTGATGGCATTGGCTTTATTTTCAATCATAAAAATCCTATAAAATAAGGATAAAATCAGGTCATTTATGTGTGCTGTGTTTTTGAACACATTACATCTCTTCATAGTGAAATTATGGAATTTTCTTCAACAGTATTCCTTTGCTATGGTAATTTTCTGACAGTCTCTACGCCGTTGAGCCAACACTGGCAGCGTATTGAGACCAATTAAAGTTGCCTGACTCGCACTATTGGTTTCTTGTGAGCACGAGAAACATTTGCATCATCATCACTTTCCCTGACAGGATGTGAACTATTGTTACATACACTTGTCTTTATTTCTCCTGTGTCAATAACCTGATACTAGAAACTCATTATTTATATATAATTGTAAATTATTCCTTTATATGAAGTTAAAGTCTTTCATCAAATAATGTATAAAATAATAATACCAATACTATTGCTCATTTGTGCCATTTCTTTCTTTCTGTCTTTCTTTTTTTTTTTTTTGCTGCCTTGAAACAGAACACCACAATATTTAAAATCAGATATTAACATTTCCAAGGATCTGAGCAAATTTTCAATGATATCATGGACAGGTGAAAAGAACATATTTTCTTTTCTTCTGTCACTTCCTATGACACTGTCCACTTCACTGCACAGGTTTAGGAAGGAGCAAACCTTTTGGTCAGTCATAACGTCTCTGAGCCTTATCATCACTGGAGGATATTAAATCAGTCAAGCAAGGCTCCAGAAGAGCAGCCAGCCAAGAAAAGTCCTGTAAATAAACATAAAAAGAATTTATAGCAATAGGACAACTACACTTCCCGAAGGGGGGGGGTTTAAGATGTTTAAAAATACTTATTTAAATAGCCTATACTTTGCCTTAACTCAGGTTCTTACAGGGTCAAGCATTTAAGACTGATTTTATGAGAATAAAACCATGTCATTCACAGTCACACCATGTTTTATATATTAAAGGTTTAACAGTCACACACAACTGCCGTGAGTTTCCAATAATTGACGTATTTAGTTCACTGCAAGCTACTGATTGAGGTGCAGACTGTTTTTGAGAAGGCATTGGAAAATAATTAGCTTAAAAGTTGAGGGACATTAACTTGAATTTTTTGGTGACCTTAAACAAAACAGCAGGCTAATCTTTGTATGCATTAGCTTAGGTGTATGAGGATCACTGAATGCCAAGTGCACATGTGTGAGAAAGGCTCAAAATCCTTACTTACAAATGTTGCACCATTTCAAAGGAAATAGAGAGGTTTCCAACAGTATCAGAGAAGCCAAGAAGCATATAACAACATTTTTAATATACTTTATAAACCCCTCACTCTTTACACCCTGTTGTTGTTGAGAAACATGCTACCCACACACAGGCTGATATACACACACATAAGCACAAACGTGTCCGACAATCATGCACTGATGCAGAGATGTCAGAGTGATGACTTGCTGCCTGTGAAGAAGCACTGTTGAGCGGTTTTTGGGGTTCAGTGCCTTTGCTCAATCCTGTCCCAACGTACAAAATAGTTCTAAACACAGGGGCTCTGTTGAGGGAAAGTTAAACACTGTCTGACTCTCACTGAGAGGTTTTAACCTGTAAGAGACTTATTTAGGAGGTTTTTCATACTAGAAAGCACTCAGAGAGCACACACCTCCACCAAGGTAGCTCACACATGGCTGTTACATCTATAAGCAATAGTTCCATGATAAAGTTACCATCATAATATGATTCATGACCCTGAAAACCCACACCTAGCACTCTGGATCATGTTGATACTGTGGCGGTTCTGGGGAGGGGCCAACAGGGGCCAGTGCCCCTGTAGCACTGATTCTGGACCCCCCTGTGGCCCCCCCTCCGAACGTAGATTATACAGCAGCGCTGAGTCGCCGACGCCGAAGGGGGAACTAAAGTGCGTGGCTTAACATTCTAGTCGGACCCTTTAGTGCCCTGCACTACTGAAAACAGACGAGCGCGAACACGTGAAGCAACCCAAGCTGTCCGAAGATTACCACGACAACCACGACGAACGCTATTATATTGTCAAGGTAAGACTTCTGGTAAAGAAATGTTGTTTGCTAACTTTATGAATTATAATAGCAGCCTGCCAGAACACCAGGTGCTAATGTCAGCTTAAGTTGATTGTATGGTTCTAGCTAACGTTAGTTACCCTTAACGTACGTTACCACAACACAAAACCAAGCAAGCCTGCAACAGTGGGGTTGCTGAAGTGTAATTCCTCTTCATTGCTTTTTGTCTGTAGTTAAAAATGAAGAGAAAGAAGGACATTACGTCCTATTTCTATACGAAAAAGACACAAAATGATGCAGACATTGAGACAGAGCCAGATGATGGTGGTGAGAGAGCTGAAGAGGAGCAAGTTGAGAGCGCCAGAGAGGGAGAGTCAGAGGACATGGGAGACACTGATTTTCAGAGAGAGGGCACAGAGCAGCAAAGAGAGACAGATGAAGATCCTGAGAGTGAGGAAGCTGAGACTGAGATACAAGCGGAGGGTGAGACACAGACAGAGAATATGTGTGCATCTACAAGCACTGGACCATCAGGTATGTGATGCTGAAAAGAACACTATCCTGTTTTGTGTGTGTAACTTTTTTTTACAACCCTTTTTATTTTAATGTTTATTTAACAGGAACAATAAATAAGACATTGCCTTTTAAAATTGGGAAAATTAGATGCATGTAAAACATCTAGCTTCAGCGTATTTGCAATTTTAGTCCCTGGTCAGGCTTAAGAATATATTAATTTATATTTACTGAATGCAATAAAAATTTAATTAATTAATTAATACAATTAATAAATAGCATTAATAAATAAATACAGTTTAGACAATTGTGTGTGTCTGAGTGCCTAAGCAGTGTAAGTGTAGCAGTTTAGTCTATATGTTGTGTCCATGCAGAATTTATGTTTACATATATTCGGTTTATCTTTCTCCACAGACATCAGCAAATGTAAAGAAGACCCACCAATGCAGCCGGACCTAAAGATGTTTCCAAGGACCCTGATGGGGGACAGGAGGAGGAGCTTCAAGGCAGCCTGGTACCACATCCACCCCTGGCTTGAATATTCAAAGCAGTTGGACTCGGCGTATTGTTACGCTTGCAGACATTTTAGCCCTCCTAATAGCCAAGACACAGTCTTTGACTCACCAGTTGGTTTCAAAAACTGGAAGAAAGCATCTTACAAAGCAGGAGGGTTTGCATTGCATGCAAGGTCTGAGCGGCACAAGCAAGCCATGGTTACATGGAGGGACTATCAGAGAGCTGCAGCAGCTAATGCAACACTGGTCAATGCCTTAAATAAGGAGCACAACAGACAGATCAAAGAAAATCGGGAATACATAAAAACAATAGGGGAAGTGTTGTTACTCACTGCCACTCAAAACATGGCTCAAAGAGGTCATGATGAGTCTGCAGACTCGGATAATAAAGGGAATTTTAAAGCAATTCTCGACACAATCGCAAACCATGACAAAGCTGTTAAGAAAAGGTTGACTTCCATTCATAATGCAAAATACACAAGCAAAATTATTCAGAATGAGGTTCTGGATTGTTTAGCAGACATGGTTCGAACTGAAATTACAGAAGAAGTGAAAAACAGTGAAGTTTTCAGCATCATAGCAGACGAAACAAAAGATGTAAAGAAAAAAGAACAGATGTCAATCGTACTAAGGTACAATGGAGCTATCCAGGAAAGTTTCCTCCATTTTGAATCCACAGAGAAGCTCGATGCAGCAGGGCTTAGTGAGAAAATAATCCACATACTGGAAAATCATGGTCTAGAGTACAAAAAGAACCTTGTAGGCCAAGCTTATGACGGGGCTTCTGTCATGAGTGGGAAGCATTCCGGGGTACAGGCGAGAATCAAGGAGAGAGCAAAATATGCCTTCTACATCCATTGCACCGCCCACTGTCTAAATTTAGTTCTAGTAGATACAGTCAAAGCTATCCCAGAGGTAGAGGAGTTCTTCTACTTACTAGAAAAACTATATGTGTTCACATCTGGATCAGCTGTCCATCCTAAATGGCTGGCCATACAAAGAGAGATGTACGAAGGTGCACCAAGAGAGCTCCAGCGTTTAAGTGACACTCGTTGGGCATGTCGATTTATAGCTCTACGTAACATCATGGATCGACTGCCTGCCCTTAAGCGACTCCTGCAAGAGATAGCCGAAGAACGTAATGGTGAAAGATCTGTTGAGGCTCGAGGTCTGCTGGCACAGATAGATTTTGAGTTCACAGTGCATCTTGTTACGCTTCGTAAAGTGTTTGGAGAAACAAAACTTCCCTCTGATATGCTACAGTCTTCAACACTTGACATTTCAAAAGCTGTAGATTTAGTTGAAGCTTTAGTTAAGACATTGAATGATTTCAGACAGGAGTCGTTTTTTGATGATGTGTGGGATGAAGTGTTGAATGTTTTTGGGCAGTGTGATCCAACACCACCAGCTGCAAAACGACAAAAAACGCTAAGCTCTAAACTCAGCCAGCACTGTGTACTTACCACTCTTGGGCAGAGAGAGTCAGAAAGAGATAAAGACGGGTTTCGTACAAACTTTTTCTACCCTGTCATTGATCTTATGCTCAGTGAGCTTGAAAGACGATTTTCAAGTAAAAACTGTGAAATCATGAATAGCATTCCAGCTCTAAATCCACAAAAAGATACATTTCTCAAAGAGACGGATCTGTTTTCATTTGCACAACTGTATGATTCAAATATTGATGACCTGGGGCATGAACTACATCAGTTCAAAAGAATCTTGGAAAGAAAAATCCAGGCTGGGATGCGGAGACCCTCGAGTACAGTACAGCTCGTACAGTTCATTGAGCCATACAAAGAAATTTTTTTTGAGCTCTACAGACTCTGTAAAATAGCCGTCGCAATCCCAGTAAGCACTGCTGCTTGTGAACGGAGTTTTTCCGCATTAAAGCTTGTGAAAACATACCTCAGGTCCACTATGAATGACGACAGATTAAGCAATCTGGGTGTACTTAGCATCGAGTCTAGGAGGGCAAAAGCACTGAATCTTGACTCATTTGTTGATCGGTTTGCCAGAAATCACCAAAACCGCAGAATACAGTTGCTGTAATAGTAGGGCAGCTTAAGACTGTCCCACAAGACCTGCACCTATATGAATCTCTTATCAGCACTTAATTCAGTACTACTGTGACTATTATACTGTTTTTCATTGTCACTGTAACGTTATGACTGCAATGGTTTAACAAGTTTTATGAAAATAAAAAGTCAAATAAGATTTCGAATCTTTGTCTTTTTTGCCGCGGGTTTAATGTGCCCCTCTATCAAAACCCCTGGTCCCAGCCAGGCCCCCTCAGTGAAATTGGTCTAGAACCGCCACTGTGTTGATATCATTATTTGTTAGACATTTAATGCGCAAAAACGGTCATTTGCTAATGATGGTTATCTGAATCACCACCAAAATCTAATCATTTTTAATTTGGGCCATTACCAACATCTCCTGAAAACTTCAGCAAAATCTGACCAGTGTTTTTAGCGTAATCTTGCTAATAATCTAACAAACAGACAAAAAGACAAACAACTGCCGGCAAAAACATAACCTCCTTGGCAGAGGACTAGTCTTTTAAAGACTGATTAGTTAATGCTCCATCCTCCTGTTTTAAGAGGAAGACTATCTGATGTTCTCATACAAGACACAATGATGACTGACCAGAGACAAAACAAAAAGCAGAATGTTACACACAGTCCTAAATATTAAGTGAGAGTTTCAGTTATTACTATGTGAATGTCATTTTATCCTTTGAGGGTCCCATGTCCTGGTGTCTTGGTGTGTTTGACTGTTTACATCATGTCTTGGGCATCTATTAGGCAAGGACTGACTGAAGTTTAATTCAAGAAAAAGAAAAAATATCCCTGTAGAGGATCAGATGCAGCTCCTTTTCCCTCCCCTTTGGAAATGCTTGGATCTGAAGGGGCGTGGAGGCTACAGGAGGCTATGATAATGAGTTCTGCGATGGGCTTTTGGCTGTCCAAAGGATGCCTGATGGGAGAGGGCAGGAGGAGTTACAGGATGACTTTCCAAACAGCCTTGGCACCTACCTGACAAGCAGAAAACACACATGTAGGTTGAGGCTGTATGGCTGTGACATCATAAACCCCAGGAAGTAAAAAACAGCTTTTTAAGTGGCATTTTCTTCAAAGAGGAATGGCACATTTTTCCATGTACTGAGAGTTTTGTAAAAGGTGTCATGTTCTTCTGCTTCCTTCACTCCTTCTCAGGTCAGGTCAGGTATGGGAGCATATGCACTTCACCCTGCTCGCTGTACTTCTCCTGATCGCCTTCATCCAGGCCCATGTTCCAGCTCTTCAGGTATCCTTTGAGCTGACCCTCCATGATTCACGAGGTCACTCCCGTGGTCTGGTCCAACCAACTGGGTCCTAGGCAGGAGTGGACAGTAACAAAGTAGATTTACGTGGGTACCTAATACATTTTTTGAGTATCTGTACTTTACTTGAGTATTATTATTTTTGGAAACTTGTGACTTTTACTCCACTACATTTGAAAAACTAATATCGTACTGTTAACTCCACTACATTTCTATGAAGGGTCTCGTTACTCATTACTTTTAAGTATAACTCTGAAGTTAGCAGATGAAATTTCTTTTCTCTTCTAAAATGTGATCTGCATGTGATTTGTTCAAGTGGTGATGCTGTACCTGCACTTTGCTCAGATTGAGCAGGTATACAATGAGCTAACATTGCTCAGATAATGGTTTGTCTTGGCAGTAATGATGGCTACGGCAGATACAGACGATGATTCCACACCAGAGCACCCATGGCCATAGCTGAGGTCCATGTTTGAGATTGCTGAAATAAAGAATGATTCATATCATTTTAAATGTTTGCTCTGTTTGCCGCGCAAAAACTTCATCACTGCCTACAAAAACTCACCATCCAACCTGAGAAAGCATGTCAACATTTGGTAAGTTACACACATATTGCCAGAGCTGTGTCAAAACACTGCCATGCCACTTTGGGAGGGTGGGGTGAAAACAGCAATGGCTGTCCTTTTGTCGATCCAATCATGTTTCAATAGGCCTTTCTATAGGCTTCGTAGCATATTTTACAAGCTTTTTATTCTACAGGTTCTATAAGCAGGTCAATGCATTCAGTAGGATGTTTCAGTCATTAGGTTCTGTAAATTCACTGTGGCAACAAAACAATAACGCGTTGACATTAAAACGAAAATATACTTTTAAAACTTAAGTATTTTCAAAAGCAGGTACTCCACTTTACTTTAACTAAAAATCTGACTGAACAACTTTCACTTGTATTGGGGTAATAGTTGACCAGGAGTATCTATACTTTCACTCAAGTAATGGAGTTAAGTACCTGGACAGGTTCAGGAAAGTGCGCCAGGAGCCATTAGAAGTGCAGATGCTTCTTTCGTATCCAGTACCTGACCTTTCCTATTCCTGCACTCCTGAGCAGGTCAGCATTGGACACATGGTCCTGCCAACAATAACCAAAAGTGCAAAAATAGTCATGAAGGAGCCCAGCTGGTGTCTCTGGCCACTAGTCAATGCAAGACCCTAACCCTAACCCAGATACCATGAGCACCATACTGCCTTGTCCAGTGAACTAATCACCCTAACTCACTGTCCTCGTTCCAGCACTCTTCTATTGTCTAGTCTTGTCGTGTACTGTCTTGCCTTTTTACCCGAGCCTGTCTTTTTGCCTCACGTCCCTTGGATTGTCTCCCTGGTTTGTTCAACCTTTTTGTGTAATGACTCTCGCCTGCTTCTAGTCTCCTGATTATAGCCTCACGTTTTTTTGGACTCTGTTGCTTCACTGATTGATCTCCTGTGTACTGAACCCTGCTTGTTTTTTCATTACACTCTCACGTAATCACAAAGGCAGAATGCAGTTGGACTTCAACACTCTCTGATTCCTTCTTCCACGTTTGCCGGTCATGATTTATGGTCAGTGTCAAGAACGTGACAAGCATGCACTGCATCTGATTTGCTATCTTTGCCTCCTGGTTAAATCTTGTAATATTTATTTATTTTCCTCTAATCACATGAGTGGTCTTCTCCTTACATTCCTGTCTAATGTGACTGTACTTCTACTCATCTAAGGGGACAGAGGACTGACAACCTGCAGTCATGATGGAGGAGAACATTCTGACAGATGGAGTCTCACTTGTGCAATTTTACTATCAACATTCATTTTATTTAAAAGGATTTGTGTTCAGAGACTGTGGTGGAGGCTGAATAGCACACAGGTCCAGATAGCTTTCTTTGGTGAGGGGCTGCTCGCACAATTGTTTACAACAGTACCATGTCTCTCCCTCCCCTCTTGTCCCCCTTTCTCTCTTTTCTCTCTCTCTCTGCACCATTATGTTTCAGACAGCTGCTCTTTATCTGCCTCCTTCCCCCTCTGATGTAAAAATGTAGGTGCTTCATTACTGGTATATCCCACACATTTGTGGATGTAGGGTGGCTTTTATTCATCCACGCTGTTGCCTGGGAACAAATGGTTCCCCATTATTTCTTCAGGGGGAAACATCAGAGCTTCATATATGCCGTGTTTATAATTACATAATTTACCCGGATTCTCATTTGTACATTATTTGACATTTCCATTCTCTATATTCCTTGTCAGAGTGAACATGTAATTGCAGAAAACAGTCTCTCTGGATAACAACAAAGGATATACATTTGTCCAAAGCACAGGCTGAGATGGAGGTGTTTACAGTCTGTAGCGCTTCCTGACAAATATACACGGAAAAAATGGGAGATAGGTGTCATGAAATTATCCCGGGCAGAGCCAGTCAAACATTTACCATGATCGGCTGCATCACTGATTCTCTCCAGCCATAACAATCATTTAACAGAACTTCCCGACTTTCTGTATGATCTGCAATGAAGCATAAAGCATTTCCATAATACAAATCTCAAGTTGGACAGTAATGTAATCAATATTTGGACAGTCACCACCTGCTGTCCTGTTATGAGCCATCAGTATTCATGGTGTCACTCTGGGGTTATTGAGGTGTAGGTGATGCATCTGTATGGGGTCATTACACAACGGGATCAATTTATCTTCAAGTGTACCTTGAAAACATGTTGTTAGGGTGAAATGAACATTGAGTGTTTTAACCCCTTAAAGCCTGTTGTATTATATTAGATACGTACTTTTATGATACCTTTATCAAATCAATATGATCAACAAATTGCTAAAAAAATATCTGAATACAATCAGATAAATGATAAAAATGTCCTCAAGTGGAATATCAGTTGCCAAAAACACCTAATGTATCAAATAGATACAAAAAATATGTATGTTAAATTTTATGGAAATTTGTTTTTTGGGGGGGATTTCAGTAGAAAGTTAAATAAACATTTCAGCTCCAAGAAATTAGAATTTTCTGGCTATAGTTTGTGTTTTCAGTCCTTAAAGGGTTAAAAGATAAATGGGCCAAAAACTTACACAAGATCGTCTTTTGAGCTCATTTAGGCTTTTTTGAGTTTTACATGGCCTCAGGTTCTCTGTTACCTTCTGTCATGCTCCTTCTTCCCAACCCACCACCCACAAAGTTACCGAAAGGGCAAAGTGAATATATTGCTAAATACATCCAGGCATGTCGATGCTAATTCCTCAATTAAGTATTCATGTGCAAACACAAAATCAGAAGTTCTTATTTCCTGTTTTTATTTCCATACATGAATTATAATTTAGTTATTTTAACAAATTATAAGACCAAATAAGTCTGATTTATTTGTATTTATTTGTAATTTGTGAAGCATGTAAATGGGGTGACATGTTATCTTATGAGTTAAAGACAATGGTAGAAACAATGCTATTTGATTTCTTTTGCCACATTAGGGCTGGGGTATCAGGCTTAACCCTCTGCCAGACTATGCCCAGGGTTAAACTGGGCTAGCCCAGACTATACCCCGGGGTATATTATTGTCTGGTCCACTTTTTACCCTGGGGTATATTCTGGACTAAGCCAGTGTATACCCCTCTAGTCCAGATTATACCCCCCTAATATATTTTATTTCACTGATGAAACATATGAGGAGTGAATACAGTTTTCATAGTTTTCCACAATGTTCAAAGCACGTAGATTTAAAAAATAAAAAAAACACTTATTATATCCATGATATCACAACTTATCTTTTGTCAGTATGATTTTAAATGCAATGTTGAGTTGTTCACCGCTCACTGAGCAGTTGACAGTGTGACATCTTTGATATATTTGATTTGATTGCTATTTGGGTGACTGACTGACTGAACAATTGCCAGAGAAAGCTATGATCTATGTGGTGATTGAGTCTTTGTAATAAACTCAAACTCAATTCACACATTATTGTCCTCCTAATATTAATATATGAGGGCGAATATCCTGTGGTAAACCTCACTTCAGTCTTGTCATCAGTGTGTGACGGATGAACAACTCAACATTGCATATAAAATTATACTGACACATAAAAGTGTGATGTACTACATGTTTTTGACAATAATCTATATTCCTCATATGTATCAACAGTGAAATAAAATATATTTAGAGGGGTATAATCCAGACTAGGGGGGTGTAGTCTGGGCTGCCACACCTGCTCTGTGGGCAGGAAGGGGGACTCGTAGAAAAATAATTTAACTTAATAATTAATAGTTTTACTCTCTCATTTGTGTTTCCATTATCTCCCATCAACAGCTCTGTCTCAGCTTGTGGTTTAAAATTCAAGGGCTGAGATGTTTTAGATGAAAAGGTGACTAAATGTAAAACATGAGCTCAGCGGAGGATAAGAAAATACCAGAACATCTTCCAAGCAGAGAGCGAACAGCTTTCCCCGGGGATTCAGATGAGGGTAAAGAGCAGAGAGAGAGATTGAGTCACTAAATAATCCTCATCATCTCTTGTCAATGACGAGACAGACAAAACCAATCAAATGACTGATTAAAACATGATGAGGTCTCTCATGAAGGGTTCAGCATGCTCCATTCGTCATTCTCTGTTGTTTGTTGACATATGTGAGTGTGTACGTATCTATACAAGTGTGTTCTCTAATGAATGTTTGTGTAATTATATGATCTTAAAATATTGAGCATGCACATGGTAGTCAGACATATTCATTACAGTTTTATTACACTTTTAATGCCATCATCATAAATCACACGGAAGACCTTCTCTCTGGAGGCATTAAATTAACAGCAAGCTTACACAAACACAAACACAGACTTGCACACAATGGAGTTACCATCCATTTACCCATACACCTATTCAACTGCCCGCTAATACAAATAACACATCAGTCAATCATATGGGGGCAACTCAATTCACCTGCTGAAGTTTACACCGAGAATCAGAAAGGAGAAGAAAGGTGATTCAACAGGGTTCTTGCACCATTTTAAAAGTCAAATTTAATACTTTTTAAGACCTTTTTAGACCTCAACAAATATAATTTAAGACCCAAAAATGTCACAATAATTCCTTTGGTAGAAAATACCCAATTTATTGGCTCCTACATTGGAAATCAAAGCTTAACGTTTCCCTTTGTTAGCAATAATCTTTTCAATTTTTTTGCTTTGTGATGGAGAATAGAGCCAACAGAACATACACACGTTGCATTATGAACAACACACTGCATTGCATGAAGGAACCATGAGGAATAATAAAAATAATAACACTTCAGGCTTCATCATAACTCAGTAGGAGCCAATTTGTCAATCCTGCAAAAAGACTTTTTCATTAGGGACCTTTTTTTCCAAATAAAGACACAGAATAGTAACTCTTCAAACTCTTAAAGCAGCCTCCATTTTAAATAAGCTCAATAAAAGTCCTCAAAACAGCCAAAAAGTTGAAAAAAAAAACTTTACATAACTGTTTGAAAAGCAACACAAAAGTTTTCACAGGACTCTTAATGGAAGAACCCACAGTATCTCTGCCTTTTGGGTCTCTGGTGGTGAAATGAAGGTTTCCGTAGCCGACTGAGAGGTGGCATCTGAACTTGTTACGTTAGTAGATGCTGTTAACAGCGCAGGGATTAGCCTGACCCTGCTGGTGCTTTTCTCCTTTCATATGCGACTCGTCGGCTTTGAGCTCCATGGTCCCTAATGAAAATGCTTTTTTGCGGGATATGCACATTGCCTCGTTTTTGTTTTCCACCGGCACCAACCACCTCCTAAATGCATCCTATTCCATCCATTTTCACTTAAAGTTGCACTTCCTTATCTTTATGTTTAACCGCTCACCTCCAACAACCGCGACCAGCTGGAGCAGTGTATATATGTGTGTGTGTTGGCCTGCGCAGCCTGACGTCGCTGTTGTAGCGTAAAACTGCTGTTAACCACGGAGCCTCTCATTTACAACATTGTCTTTGTGCCAAGTTGACCAAACAAATACACATTATAAGATGTTTTACGATGGGCCACTGTGCTTTCCGGTTGGCATTAAACACACCATCTGAAAATTAATACCTACAGCAAATTTATGCTAAATTTATGACAAATATAAGACCTTAACCCTTTGACTGGCATTGTGACCGCACGGTTGACTTTTTTGCCATCATATTGCTGTATTTAAAACTCTGTAAACCTATCTTTGGCTTTTTATCTTCACTCACCACTTTGAATAGTGTATGTAACACTAATTATATCAACTGGGTAGTGCTGCTATACATAAATTTCATTGTCTAAAAACTGCAGAAAAAATGGAAGTGACTCTGTGCTGCACAGCTCCTCAGAAAACTCACAGAGTAAGAGCAAGGTTAAAGGTTATTCTAACAAAATCTGCTCTCTGTGATGTCTTTATATGGAAAAAACAAATATTATTTGAAGAAATTAAAGAAATCCATCAATGCCCAGAATAACCCTGAACAGATAAGTCAACAAGTTGCCCTGCATACATGCTTCCTCATTGGTTGATCTGAAAAATAAAACCTAAAATGTTGCTAAATGAAGAGGTAGGAACACAATTTCACCAACAAATAATTTTTGGTAAATGTATTTCTTAATGTTGGAAGTCAGAGGGTTAATTTCCCAAATTTTAATTTAAGACATTTTAAGACTTTAAGGAACCGCAGGAACCCTGTTCAAGTGACTTTTAACGTGACATCATTGTTGGTGTCTGGTATTTCGGACAGTGTTGATCGACTGGGAGTTTTTACACACACCATGTCTAGGGTTTGATTGAGAATGGTTCAAAAAAGAGAAAAAATCCAATAAGCAGCTGCGCTCTTGGGTAAAATGGTTTGATGCCGTATTCCAGAGGTGGGAGGAGAACAGCCAGAGTGGTTTGAGGCAACAGTAACTCAACCACTAGTCCAAGAACAAGAAACTCTGAACAATAGAAGACTGGAAAAACATTGCCTGGTCTGATTCGTAAGGATTTCTGATCCAACATTTAAGTGGTCTGGTCAGAATTTAGCATAAACAACATAAACCATGAATCCATCCTTCCTTGTATTAATAGTTTAGGCTGATGGTGGTAATGTAAAGGAGAGAGGGATGTTTTCTTGACACACTTTGGGCCTTATTGTACCAACTCAGCATTGTTTAAAAGACACAGCCTACTTAAGTATTGTTGCTGACCGTGTGATCCATGCACCCACCTTTTCTAAAAGCTTTAAAATTCACTACTGTGGAAATTTCAGATGCATTTCATGTTGTAGAGAAAAGTTCAACTGAGCTTGTGTTCACCACATACAAAAATGCCATTGACTTTGAGATGAGTGACCAGAGATGCTGAAATGCTGCCTTAATTAAGCCTGAAAATCATGAAAGTTAGGTTTGTTTGTGAAGATGGTCAGGATGAACAAAGCACTGATATTTCTTGAAATGTTCACCCCAGCCTTATTAATAGTAATTATCCAAGAGACAGTAAAAAACCTCTTGGGCTTAAATCAAGGGAGCAAGCGCAGTGCTAACTTCTGTGTTGGCCTTCAAAAATATGTCATCTTCTGCACCACTATAGTGAACGAAAGAGTGTTTGAAGTCTAGAATTGGTCATAAAGGTAGGACAATTTAATATGTGAGGGAAACGTAAAATGGTGAAACATGAAAAACTGAATTTAAGCACAACAGAAGATTGAAATACTAATGCTTTCTAAATGATATGAGAAGGCAGCAGGGCAGAACTGGATTGTGACCAGAGTGAACTCTGATATACACTGATATACCTTGTTTTTGGACAGTGTGCACTTTGTGTGTGATATGCTTTTAATCCGTAAAGTCAATGGACAGTTTCACAGTGGACGGATGCAGGATAAGGAGATTCACAAGGCAGGAGAGCTGAAACAGCGTAGAAGGCTACCCTTAAAGCTACAGTCTTCAAATGGCAACACAGTCCAATGAGGGCCCAACAGATAAGTCAAGCTAACCTTTCAAAATGATAATATTATGGATAAAAGGTCGGCAACACTTCAGGATTAAGTGGTTTAAGTTTTGATATGGGCTACACTTTAATGAACATAAATGTGTATTTTTGTTTTTTTGAATAGGAAATGGAGTATTATGGTTAAAAGTTAAGTTTGGTTATAACTGCTTGAATTTAGGATGGAACATCTTTGAACCTTTATTTGCTTCCTCATGAGGCTTGGCCTCAGAGAGCATTCCCTTTTCCCTCCCACTTAAGTCCGCCTTGGCCCAGATTAGATACTGAGTTTAAAACAATATTTTCAATAGGTTATTGTGATTTAGAGTTTATCAGGGAAACCTGTTGAGGCATGTTCATGCACTGTATTTGGTATTTTATATTTACTGATTATATGTACATAACATTTTTACCATGATACCTTTGATATTTGATTTCATACATATTTAAGAGCAAATTGCTTATTTGTGATTATGATGTATTACTTGGTTAGTGGATCAAACTACCACTGTTGTAATTTCTTTATTTTTCTTATAACAGAAGTTTTCATCGTTATTAATACAATGATCATCATCAACACCATCATCATTATTGTTACCATCACTGTATCGAGTTTGAGTAGAAATATACAATAACAACAAAAATGATAGTAATGGTAATAGAAATACCAACCTCTATTAATGTGTACTGTGAGAAAATTATATTCTAATGACAGATATTAATACATGAATAATAAAATGTAAAAGTCAAGTCATGTGAATTTTGAGAAAAGACAAACAATACAAAACAAAAAGACAAAAGTAAAAGAGAAGGAAAATGGGACAACAAAAGTCTTCATATATTTATTCAATAATTTGTTTTTATTATTATTTACAGTTTTAAAATCACTATAGTGCTTAAAATACTAAAGCTCTTATTATTTTTAAGGACAAGGGCAAAGTGCACTCAAAATACTCAGTACTAGATAATGTACTTTTCATTTTTCTTCATTAAAATGTCAAAGTAAATGTGATTTTACTATTGACTTAATATATTTTACAATATAATATATTATGATATATTTTATTGGCTCTCCTTCCACCTCTATGCACAACCCTAGATTTTCTGCCTTACCTACTACCAGTTTAAATGTTTTATTTTCATGAAACATTGAACAATGATTTTAACAATGTCTTAAAACACTTTAAGTACGTCTTTTCGAAGTGGCGTCTATGAGGTAAGATTTGTGCCACTAGAAAATGAATTTGAATTAAAATATTGAATTTGAAAAGTATGATCTGTAATTGAATTTAATGTTTTGAAACTGAATTTATTTGTTTTGAAATTGAATTTGTTTGTTTTGAAATTGTATTTTACCTATGAAAATTCAACTCTTTTTATACCTTGAATTCAAAAACACAGAATTCAATTTCAATTCACAAAGTTCAGATTCAGTTTTAATCAAAGAATTTGTCTCTTTTGCTGTGACTGGGTTTTTGTCCAATTTGCTTTTGAAATAAGAACATTTTTTCTGATGTATTTGGTGGGCTCTCCTGACCCTGGCTGTGCTGTTAAATTGTTACAGTATCTTCTAAAGGTCTAGTTGGTCGATCAGATTGCTCAGTCGGATTTACTTGTATAATAACTATGATGAAGGAGAGTCCGCGGACGTGTAGATGATTCCTGTGAATCTTGTAAAACTGAATCTGACCTTTGTGAATTGAAATTCAATTCTGTGTTTTTTAATTTAAGGTATAAAAAGAGTTGAATTTTCATACAACTTCAAAACAAATTCAGTTTCAAAACATTAAATTCGATTACAGATCATGCTTTTCAAATTCAATATTTTAATTTAAATTCAGTTTTTTAGTGGCACAAATCTTACCTCATAGGCGTCTTTTTCATAACACAACTTCGTTTATCAGTGCAGCTCACTGAGTGTAGAGGGTGCAGCGCCACGTTTTCGCTACCATCTTTCTCTCCACTCTGTTTGTTGCCCCAACGTGATGACGTATGCGACATTACGTAAACCGTCCGGCGCAAAATTCAAACGCTACTCAGGAAGAAAAAGGAAAGAATAAACAGCTTCTCCGTCTCAGCACGCTTCACTCCAGATTCTCTCTGGAAGAACTCCACATTGGATTTATTAAAATTCGAGGTATGTTGAGTGACAGAGGCGAGTGTTCTGGGAAACTCTTCCGTCGTCTTAGGCCAGAAAAGCTTTAACTTTAAAACTTTTGTGTTAGCCGATGCTAACAGCAGTGTTATGCTAACGTGAAGTAGCATGATAAGGTAAAAGCTAACAAACGTTAGTTCGGTTGTTAGATCTGAGGATGTGCTGTCATTCAGTCACTTATTTTGTTCCTTTAACAGCCCGTAATCACAGACTCAGTCTGCTTTGGCAGGCTTTTAATCTTATTCTGTTATTTAGCTTTGCTATTAAAAGCTGCTGATTACAGGGATATATCGGTGCTTTGCAAACTCTTAGAAAAAATAAAACACACATTGGGAAAAAACAGAATTTTGAAAGATTATTGGAAATATTGGACTCTGCATGTTACTTTAATTCTTTCAACTCTTTCTAATAAATCGTAATTAATATTTGGTAACAAGTGAGCAATACCAGCAATTCCAGCAATTCATTCATAAAGAATGTATAAGAACTGTAATAAGACTTCTATGCTGTAAGGCAAATATCAAATTGATTACAGAAACAATTTATTCACATATTGATAAAATTAGTAATAACAACATTAAGCCAGCCAGGGTTCCTTACGTCCTGGAAAACCTGGAAAATGATTGACCAATTTTCCCGTCATGGAAAACATATGGAAAATGAGGAAAAAAGTAAAATGTCCTGGAAAAGCTTGAATTGTCCTGGAAAATTATTTACCTTCCTTCTATGTTGTTAGTGAACACAGACCAAACATAGGAAATGAAGTAAAAATGTTCCTGGCAACTAATGCACACTTAGCCATAAAATATCTGTAGTTAAAACAATGTAAGTTAAGGAATAAAATATAAAAACCATGGTGACAACAAGAAATAATAAAAACTGGTAAAATAAAATTTGAGCTATTTAAACAGTAGATCAACAAAATATATTTCTAAAAAAAGCATAGTAAATAAAGATAAAAAGAATAAGTATAAACCATAAATGTATAATTGCAAGTTGCTACATAAAAGCCAGAATAAAAAGAGCTAGCAGAAAATGTTCATGCCCGAGAGTTTAAGGGGGGGTAAAAGGTCCTGGAAAAGTCCTGGAAAATGAACTCTAGGAAAGAGTGGGAACCCTGCCCAGCTGTATTAAAATGTACAGTAACAAAGTGTCCAAGAAATATATTTAACTGAAAAAATACATGGTTCATTGTATAGTTTTTAGAATTAATTGACATATTTTGTTTGAGTTTGTTAGATACACAGTATTTGTGATTTAAGAGCTTTGTGCAATGAATTATTCAAGATGGAGAGATTTGCTTGTCCTCCTTAAATCTGACACATATCCTCATTTCAATATTCATGCAGGGATGCACAGTATTATTTGTATGATATCAGTATCGGCATTTGCTGGCCTAAAACATTAAATATCAGACTGACTGATGTGGACAATTTTTGCAGATATTTACAGCTGATATATTGGCAGTAATATTGTCAAAATACACAAATGTACCATGAAGCTTAATCTTATTATCACTGCATGGGTACATGTAAAAATCAAGAGTTACATGTTGTTGTTTTTTTGTTTTGCATCAGTTCCCAACACAAATCATTTGTCACATTGAAAGCAACAAGTCTATTTTTAATAAGTACGACTTTGTGCTCTTGTAGAAATATATCAGTATCAGCGATAATAAGCTCACAAATATCAGCATATTGTCAGAAATCCAGGACCCTACATTCATTGTTATAGACATCAATACCATCAGGGAGTGAGGGAGATAACACTTCTGGGAAGTTTCTCTCAAACAAGAAGATGGAGTGATGAGTGACTTTAAATTAGAAAATATAATCTTATACAAGGGACTTAATTATATTCTGTTTATAGTGTAGCAGTATAATATCAGACTATAACGCTCCTATAGAAAATGGAAGGTCCGTCCACATCCATCCAAAACAGAAAAATACAAATCGGATTCCCTCGAACCACTTTAGAGTTGTTCTTTACAGGTCTAAAAGCTTTATTCCATGAAAAGGGGACAAACTGTGGGTGATGCACAGTGACTTGGTGAGAGGGAATTATCAGTAAAACTTAACGCTGTCATCCCACTGTAAGACACAATACTTTTACCACAGGGATAAAAGAAAAATAATAATATTTTAAAAAAAAATCAGGGACATAATTTTTGTTATTTATATTGATTAGTTTTTCTTATTCAAGTTTTAGACATTTTTGCATTTGAAGCATATTTGACTCACAACATTCAATTTATTTTACTTTTTTTTGGACTTTCCATATACAATTTGAAAAAACAGGGAGCCCGTTAATTATTCATAAGATTTTGTGAAAAGTGCAAAAAAAAATTATCAGGAGATGGAAGGAATTGTGAGATACAAACTAAAATGTAAAATAAATTCAAAGTTTTAAAAAAAGAAAAGACAAATACATAAACTGTTAAGTTTTAGGTTGAGGATTCATAGTTTATTGTGTTTATCGTTTTTTATAACAATGAGTCATCTTCTGAAAATAGTAATAAACATATGCCCATGAAGAAATTAAGTCAAAAACAGATTAAAAAAGCTGTCTGTTATTAAGTGAGTATGTGGTTGCTTGGCTTGCAGTGGATGCCTGTGGAAAACTAATGATTGCATTCAATAAAAAAAACATAATTATTTTGGATTAATAATTTCTGCTTTTCAAGCTTTCTGTCTGTTTAACAATTACACTGTCATGACAAGAGGGACAGGTCTAGTGTTGGAGAGACTTGGTGCTGTTTATATTTGTTTGATTTACAGCAACTGTGTACATGTCAGGGCCGTGCAATTAATCCCATTTTATTTTCAATTACAATAATGGTTTTCCACACTTACGGAAACAATTAATGTGCCACCTAAGATGCCTTACTTTTATCCATGTGTTTTGTCATGTGTGGTAAATGCTTCACTCTTGGTTGTTATATTTTGGCTCAGGAGTTCCTCACTGCTACCTCAAACACAAGTCTTTTTATTTTCATTCACTAACTGATATCAAATGTCATGTTTTATGCGTGTTTATTTCTTTCCTTTTACTTATTAGGTGTGTCAAAGTCTTTATGTTGTCAAAGTCAAACAAATAACTAGGGCTGGGCGATATGGCCTAAAAATATTTTTCTCAAAACTCAATTTAGAATTTTATTTATTTATTTATTTTTTTAATATAAATTGCTGCATTTTACCTTGATTTTCGTATTTTGGATCCATCTACACCCTGTAATTGTCTTACTCATTCAAGTATGTTTTTATTTATTTTAATTCAGCTTTTTTTTTTTTTTGCAATATTCTCTCTTGTTTCGGACGTGTTTCTTCTCTGTTTCTTTGTTGATTGTCAACCTGGCCGGTCAACTGGTGTTATTTATATTAGACTGTCAAACACAGAATGTTACAAACGCTGATGAAAGCCTTGGACTTTTCATTTTTCCCATATTTTGTTTTAACTTTTTGAGTATCCGTTTTTTAGTATTTTACACAAATTTAACCCGAGATACAGCATAAAGTGATAAAATATAATCACTCACTCTTCAGGTGGTTCGCACACGTATCTTTATGGGTCCAGTCAACAGTTTGTTGACAAAATTTGCAGAACATTTGATCGCCTGACACATAATATTCATTGGGAAACTGCTCTGCCCTGTACTTTGGAGTTAGCCAGGAGTTTTGTAGCTTCTTTGCCAACTTAGCCAGTGTCTCAGGTGCCCACTTGAACACGTTTGTTTGCATTGTTAATGAGGGGAGGAGGAGGGAGAGTGAAGCGTGCATTGTCCCCAGCCTTAGTGACCCCCTCGGAGCATTTTCCTCAGAGATTCGTTCCTTTTTATTCAGAAAAACTTTTACGTAAAATGTCATCCATTTCTGTGATATTCCGCTTTTAAAGTCCTATTCCGTGATTCTGATGTGATTCCGTGATCGCCATTTTTTAGGGCCTTAGTTTTGTTGCATCTGCATAAACTTAAATAGAAGTCAAAGACTTAATTGCAACGTCAAAGACGGAAGCCAATATTGTGCTTTTCCATCAATTACTGACTGTGATGTGTTTCAAAAATAAACACAAAGACGGGTAAAACTAAAATTAATATTTCTTCCTCACGTTTCATTTCTATGCAGAAGGTGAAATTAAACACTGAACAGCCTGAGTAACGTTCTTCTTCCATTTTTCTGTTTTGTTTCAGTCATTCAAAAAGATGAGCGCAGCCTCCACTCCGGTCTCTCGGATACGTCCTGGGTGGACGTCATCCTCTCTGAAAAACAAGGGTCTCTCCCCTGCAGCTTGCAGCACCCCACTCTTGGCAGCTTTTCCCGGCAATGACGACGAGAAGGAACGGCGTCAGCGCAGAAGGTCAAGGGTCATAGACCTTCAAGCAGCCAGCGACTCCTCCTTCAATGATTCTGCATCTAACAGGTGAGCTTAAGAGACAGAGCTGCGTCTCTCCAGACCAAGGCCTGAGTGTTGTGTGTGGCTGTGGTGATAGATTGTTGTGTTGCATTATTAATACTGATGAGCTCGCTGTGATGCGGTGTGTTTTCAGTGTTTTGAATTATTGCCCTGGCAGCCGATTCTTAATGGTTTCACAAACATGAGTCGTCAGGGCTTAAAGATAATCTCCTCTTTGTATGCAGCGCTGCAGGAACCCCCGCTGCTGTGCCCAAGTTGTCAAACGCTCAGATCTCTGAACATTACTCCACCTGCATAAAACTCTCCACTGAAAATGTAAGTATGTGTGGTCTGTGTGTATACATACAAATGAAGGAATCATGCATAAACATTTTTAGAATGTACTGATTAAATGATTTTTACCTTGTGTCTTCATTTTTCTGATTTTAAGAGCCCATATTTTGCCTTAAATCAGGTTATGTTCATCTTCATGTCTGCTAGAGTATGTTCACAATCACAATCCCGAGTCCATGACAAGCAGATAGACTCCATTCTTTTAACTGTGTGTGCAGGAACAAGGAAGGGATGGGCAAAGCTCTCCCACTGCTAATTCGTTTTGCTCAAACACTGGGAGTCAATGGGTAGGGTTAGCCTGCCTCTTCGTACAGTCATCAGATAAACTCTTCAGCCACTCTAAACAGTCCTGTGTGCTTGTTGTGACTCGTTTTTTTTTACCGCATTATGTTACGTTATCTTCTTCTACCACTGTATTATCTTCTCCTACTTGTAAATAGAGGCTTTTCTTCTTGACCTACTTGCAACTGTGGTTTGTGCTAGAGATGTGACATACGTAAATGAGTCGAGTCTTTGGGACAGCCCTTTTAAGTGAACGTTTAGAACCAGTTCACAGTTGTGAGTGAGACGTTCATTTGCGAGCCATTCTTAAATACAAATGACCTGCAAAAACAAACGGCTCACTCACAACTGCAAATCAGTTCTCAACGTTCACTTAAAAGAGCTGTTCAAAAGACCTGACTCGTTCACAAACGTCACATCTCTAGCACGAACCAAGTAGGTCAACAAAACAAAGCCTCTGTTTATGAGTAGAAGAAAATATGATGATAGTAGAAGATAACAAAACGCGGTTAAAAAAAAAGTCACAACAAGCACACAGGACAGTTTAGAGTTGCTGAAGAGGTTATCTGATGACTGTAGGCAGAGGCAGGCTAACACTACCCATTGACTCCCAGTGTTTGAGCTCAGCTAATTAGCAGTGGACGAGCTCTGTCCGCCCTGACACTTTCTACTGCACACACAGTCGAAATAATGGAGTCTATCTGCTTGTCATGGACTCGGGAGTGACGCAAGACACGAAAAGAAAAAAAAAAGTTGGTGTGTGTTGTAGGTGTGTGTTGAAGACATGTCGTCATGGCAATAGAGCTGAAAAAGAGCGATTTTGGCTCTCAGAAATTACAGGATGAGTGTTTGATTTCAGCTGTGTGAGCAGTAGTCTTCTCGGTCTCCACAGTGCTGTATTTAACATCAGCTGGGTGCTCGTGTCTGTCTGCTGCTCAATGCAGGACGGCTGAAATGGTGATTGGGTTAGCCCTTAAATTAGCCACAGCTTAAGCCTGATTAGCCCTGAAAATTCAGCCCTGGTTCAGAAAAAAAGTCCCAATTGAGCCTTCTGGCAGTAATGGAGACTGATGGGAGGGTGTTAATGCTGTTATTTGCAGCCTAGGGGTTAAAATGCTCCCAGACAATCTACATTTTAGGATGCAGTGGTGGTCACAGCAGCTCCTTCAGCTAGGCCACACTGTTTTTCCTGTCGCTGCATGCTACCTGTTTGCAGACAGAGCTCTCAGCAAAAATTGTAAGAAGACTCGGATTTGTGCCCAAAACACACAGGATGGGGCAATCAAATGACTAACAATTAAATCTGTCAGTGACAATTTATGTCACTGACTTTGTCCACTGAATCGGCGAGTCATTGTATGCCTACTCTGTATTCACTGGACCGCAGCTCCGAGCCAATTGGCTTGAACGGTGGGTGAAACAATGGTTGGATGTCACACTGGTAGGTCTTTTCAGGGCGATGCTAGTTGGATGAGCCGTTTTAGGCAGCCACTGGTACTGTGAACAGGAGGAGAGGAAGCTTGTAAAACACACTATGGGGTGTATAAAGCTCAAAAACCAGTATGGGCTCTTTAACTTGTACATCTTTATCTCTTGTAATTGTAAACGTGAGTATCATAATCCAAATCCAATCCCTTTTTGACAGAAAATCACCACCAAAAATGCTTTTGGTCTGCATCTCATCGACTACATGGCTGACATTCTTAAGCAGAAGGATTCGGAGCTCACAAACTTCAAGGTACAAAGACATTTCATCCACTTTTTCCACGATATCTCTGTTTTCATTAGAACTTTTGGTCTGGGTTGAACTATATTAGGAAAATATGATCTAGCAATTTTTTTTCTATCTACAATATATTTCACTAATTTACTTACTTACTTACTGCTGTTATATTTTGTCCTATAATTCCACTAATCACTGCCAAGGAGGTTATGTTTTTGCCGGCCTATATTATTAACCATATCTATTATGTTTTAGGTTGATTCTCCATGAGCAGCCCCATTTTTAATGACTAAAAAATGCACTATGGCGCTCTGCTAAGGTTCTGTAATTATAGCAGTTAGGGTACTTTTAAAGGTGGAAAGTGTACCAATGAGTGCTTTTTGCTTCGCTGATCATTTAAGACACATATAATGAGTATTTTTTATACTTGTGGTTAATTAAAAAGGCTCAAAAGAGAAAACTAGAAAGCACTTGGAGGGCGCAAACCTCCACCAAGGTAGCTCACATATTGCTGTTGCATCTATAAGCAATAGTTCCGTGATAAAGTTGCCATCATAATATGATTCCTTGACCCTGAAAACCCACACCTAGCACTCAGAATCATGTTGATATCATTATTAGTTAGACAGTTATTGAGCAAAAACGATCGTTCACTAATGGCGGTTATCTGGACCACCACCAAAATCTAATCATTTTTAAGTTGGGCCATTACCAACATCTCCTGAAAATTTCAGCAAAATCTGTCCAGTAGTTTTTGTGTAATCTTGCTAACAAACAAACGCACACCGGCAAAAACATAACCTCCTTGGTAGGGGTAAATATGACCTTGCATTTTTTTTGCTATCTTCAGTATATATTACAGATTTACTTATTTACATACTGTTATATTTTGTCCTATAAATCTACTAATCACTGCCAAGGAGGTTATGATTTTGCCGGCTTAGTCTTAAAGTCTCAAAGAAAAAAAAGCATAAAACTGCATCCCTTGTTCATTTTCCTTTGAAACAACTCATAAATGGCAGCATGGCCTTTTCTGAGTCATGTGACTAATGTTGCATGTCTGCAATGTGACTGTTGTGCATGTGCATATTGCAATTGGAAAACCATATATAATTCAGCCCTACTTTAAGTTATGAAATTCATAGGACTTAGTCATAAAAATGTGTGAATGTTGTTTCTTTGTATTTTCTCCTTTATGATGGATTAGAGTCACAAAGAAAGTTTTATGTGAATGAATGGCCTTCTTTATCCTTTATATCTAATATCCAGTAAAATCATGCATCAAAGTTTTGTTTTGTGTATGACGATAAATGATGTTGTCTAGGGTGATGTTTTTATGACTTATAGTTATTAATGTTTTCGGGAAATGTCTCAGCTTCATCTTTCCAAACTATTGTTTAGCTTTATTTATTTATTCATCTGTAAGCAAGCTACATATCGAGTGAAGACTGCTTTTCTTTAGCTAGAAGGGAGGATGAACAATTCTATGAAAAGACCAAAAATCATGAAGAAACCATAAATTAACCACTTTTGTATGATGATGTGCTTTACAAAAATGTCTATAATAAAGTCCAAGTGTGCTTAGTGTTTGTCTTTAATAAGTAAGCAACAATCATTTTCTTTTCAGCATGAGTGATGCAATAGCAATAATCCCTTTAGTGTTTACTGAAAAGGTTGTTGAACATTCACTTGCTGATTATTTCTAATACTCATCGCAGCAGCAGGATGTGTGACTTTATTTCCTTTCTGTATTTGTCTACGTAAAGGTTGCAGCTGGCACTCTGGATGCCAGTACAAAGATCTACGCTGTAAGAGTGGATGCTGTCCATGCTGATGCCTACAGGGTGCTGGGTGGTCTTGGGGCAGAGACCAAACCTGGGGAAGGTAAGACCTGCAGCTGTGTGTTTTTTAATGGATTTGTAGCAGTGCTGTCAATCAGGAGAAAGATATGATCCCACCGAACAGCGTACAACACAAACAAGGGAACGGTACAAAATCAGTGTTTTCAATCTAGTGTTCTACCCTCCAGTGAGCGGAGCAGCAGAGTGCAGGTCTCAGTTTTCACCTTTAGGCCTGATGTGTACCTGTTGTCTACACTGACGTGATGGCATGCGTTAAGAGCAGCAGCTGAGAGTGTCCTCTTCAAGTAATGCAATATGGGCGTGAGATGCAGTATACACGTGACCTGTACAGTCTGTGTTCAAGGGCATTGAAGATGAGGCCTCACGGCAGCAGGAACAACAATGACTATAGGGCTGGGCAATACAGCCTAAAAATAAAATCCCCACAACACTGGATTTACGATTTCAATCAATTTTTCCCTCTCAAAACCCCCAAAAAACTCTGAGTGACACAAAAAATGTTTTATGCCCCGTTTAGGGGTGGCCAGAACACAACATGATAACCCATTTCCCCCAAATCCCAAGCAGCCACGGGAACACAAGAAGTCAAAGAAAAACAAATATAATGAATTATTAACACAAAAAGACAACCAAAATTTCCAAGTGACAAAATTACCTCAGGGTGACAACGAACTTAACTGAGAAACAACTCGGAAAGTAAAGTACGATAATCTGAGGAACTAAGGAAACTAAGTTACAAATTAACTTATTAAGGGTTACTAGAAAAATTAGAGTAATCAAACTAAGAAGTCACCCCTACTTCATACCAACAAAATAATCTAAATGAAATACAAATCTTATCACCAAAGAACATTTGGCGTAGCGTGACGTGGAGGTTGGGAGAGGAAGGAGATGGGGGTTCCCCCCCTGCAGCCTGCTGACGTAATGGCTCTCTATATATACCGCTCTCCATATATACCGGCCAGCCTCAGTCGCAGCCAATCTGACGGTGATGGATCAACCAATCCCGGTGAAAGAAGAAAGTTCCTGTAGGCACTCATACCTAACAATAAACCTCAGGCACACTTAGACACACACACACACACACACACTACAGCCACGCTAAAAGACAACAACAATATACAAACAAACTTTTATAAACATATATATACATATATATATATATATATATATATACATACATATATATGTATATATATATATGTATATTTATGTATATTTATGTACATATGTATGTATATATGTATATATACATAAATACATATATATGTATATATATATACATATATACAAATATATGTATATATGTGTGTATATATGTATATATGTGTATATATATACAAAACCGAAAACCAGTGAAGTTGGCACGTTGTGTAAATCTTAAATAAAAACAGAATACAATGATTTGCTAAACCTTTTCAACTTATATTCAATTGAATACACTGCAAAGACAAGATATTTAATGTCCAAACTGAGAAACTTTATTTTCTTTTGTAAATAATCATCAACTTAGAATTTAATGGCAGCAACACATTGCAAAAAAGTTGGCACAGGGGCATTTTTACCACTGTGTTACATCGCCTTTCCTTTTAACAACACTCAGTAAACGTTTGGGAACTGAGGAGACCAATTTTTGAAGCTTTTCGGGTGGAATTCTTTCACATTCTTGCTTGATGTACAGCTTAAGTTGTTCAACAGTCCGGGGTCTCCGTTGTTGTATTTTACGCTTCATAATGCGCCACACATTTTCAATGGGGGACAGGTCTGGACTACAGGCAGGCCAGTCTAGTACCCGCACTCTTTTACTACGAAGCCACGCTGTTGTAACACGTGCAGAATGTGGCTTGGCATTGTCTTGCTGAAATAAGCAGGAGCGTCCATGAAAAAGACGTTGCTTGGATGGCAACATATGTTGCTCCAAAACCTGTATGTACCTTTCAGCATTAATGGTGCCTTCACAGATGTGTAAGTTACCCATGCCTTGGGCACTAATACACCCCCATACCATCACAGATGCTGGCTTTTGAACTCTGCGCCTATAACAGTCCGGCTGGTTCTTTTCCTCTTTGGTCCGGAGGACACGACGACCACACTTTCCAAAAACAATTTGAAATGTGGACTCGTCAGACCACAGAACACTTTTCCACTTTGCATCAGTCCATCTTAGATGAGCTCGGGCCCAGAGAAGCCGGCGGCGTTTCTGGGTGTTGTTGATAAATGGCTTTCAGATTCAGAAAACCAACAGAATTTCCCTCTTAAAGTTAAAGTGTGTGTCATGAAAAGTTGATTATGTAGTTCAAATGTAGAGAGGCCTGTCTACTTAAACACTGAAAGCTGAGCTATTTTCACAGAATATTACCATGACACAAAATTTAATCCCATTTAAAAAAACAAATACAAGCCTTTAAAAGTACTTGTGCAAAACCTGATGGGGCCTACCATCATGAAGACTTTACATTTTCGGTATTTATGTTTCCAGACATTGCAATAACTTGCAATTGGAGTTTTTAAATCTTCTGCAGAAAATAATTTGAATTATTCAATTGAATCAATATATTGCCAAGTGGTAAATTACTATGAATGCATGTTGGACTTTTCAGATGGTTTTTGGTAAGCCAATATTTCTGAGCTCATTTAATAAGCATTTCAGTCTGTCAGGCCCTTTCAGGGTTCCCATGTGTCCTGGAAAACCTGGAAAATGATTGACCAATTTTCCCATCATGGAAAACATATGGAAAATGAGGCAAAAAGTAAAATGTCCTGGAAAAGCTTGAATTGTCCTGGAAAATGATGTGTCTTCCTTCTGTCTTGTTAGTGAACAAAAATCAAACATAGGAAATGAAGTAAAAATGTTCTTGGTGACTAATGCACACTTACTCATAAAATATGAGTAGATAAAATAATGCAAGTTAAGGAATAAAATATAAAAACTCAAAACAATGGTGACAAAAAGAAGTTATAAAAAATGTCAAAAAAAGTTAGGCTACTTAAACAGTAAATCAACCAAATATATTAATAAAAAACAGAGTAAATAAAGATTTTTTAAAAAGTATACACCATACATTTATAATAGTAGGACACTACATAAAAGCCAGACTAAAAAGATAGCAAGCAGACAATGTTCATGCCCGAGAGTTAGAAATGAATAAATAAATCAATAAATAAATCTTAATAATAAATAAATAAATCTTAAGTTCATGCAAACATGATATTACCAGGATAATATCCAGGCAGCCTGCTCGAGTCATTCGCTGTCATGGTTGTTCACTCTTGCTCCTGTCAGCAGAGTGCAGTCTCTGCTGGACGGGGCAGAAGTGTAATATGTTAAAAAGTGTATCAGCAGCATGGATTTAAGAGTCAGAGGAGCGCTGTAGCACTCAGAAGTGAATATAATATATGAATATATATGAATATAATATAAGCAGCATCACTACCTGCACCAAGATTCCACAGTAGATAGAAAGCTGCAGAGTTTGAGGCCCCGTTTACACGACAATGTCTCCAGAAATGGAAGGTTTCCTTGCGTTTTAAAAAGTGCTCTATGTTTAAACAACCTTCATGTGAAAGAGTACTGTGCATGCACCACGTGTCACCGTCAACGCTGATTCCTGTTTACACGGAGACGGATACCAAGACCTTTTCAAAGCTTTTCACTCTGGACCCTGGTTTCAATAGTTTCAGGCACTCCAGGCACCGTTTTCGTGTAAACGGAAGGTGCACACGCAACGAAAACTCTCTGTTTTCTGCCGTTTTTATTGTTGTGTATACGGCCCCTTAGCTCTGTATCAACAGCAGTACGAGCGCCCCGGTGTTGATTGTTTTAGAGCAGATTTCTACAGAACCATGATGATGTGCAGCGGGAACAACACTTCTGATGTCCACAGAATAAGCCGTATCACAGCTCAGTTCTCGCTCTGTTTAGAAAAACTAGAGACAGACACTAGTGCTATACGTTGCTGTACATGGTGCCATACATTTTGCGTACTTAAAAGAATTTTGGTAGAAAATAAGCTACAAAAAACAGCGTTGGGTCACCTCACTCTACAAACAGTTTGTTTATAACAACTTAACCTCCCACTACAAGCTGCTTTGGTTAGGAACTTTTTTGAGACACAGCACAGCCTTCGTGTCCTTCTGCCAGCGCAAGGATCAAGCTACGGTCTAACCTGAATTTTACTTATAACCTTTTAAACATAACTAGCAGCTTTTAAATCTGCCGGTTACATTTAAGCTTAAAAACAAAATCATAAGTCACGTTTTTTCTTTAAGACTGTCATCATGATACCCAAACATTCAGGAACTTTTATTGGCCACAGACTTAACTATCAGCAATGATCCCAGAATGAAGTAAAAAATCTACTGGCTTCTATTCAAGGGAAGCAGCCTGATGCGAACTCCTGGCCTGACGTACCAAAATTCATCATCTCTGCACCACTTCATACAGCCTGAGTTCTCTGTAGTGCTCCAAATAACACCCACGTACAGCATGTATCAGTCCACTTACTCTGGTCTGTGCCTTGTTTCTGTTTTCCTCTCTGTCACTTGTGTTAAACATGGATGAGAAAGAAGAGAAGGGCTGTGAGGGGCTCCCTTGATTTCCTTTTTTCTCACGCAGCAGAGCTTGTCAGCTTGTCTCACAAATTGAAGATTGTTGTGCGCTGACGATAATGTTTCTGTGATTTGCATGTAGTGCTTTCACTTCTCAAACACCAGAGAAGAAGCTTCATTTGGCTCACTGTGAGCAGTGTGTTGATGAGTTTTTGAGTTGTTCAGTGTAAACGCTATACTTGTGTTTCTTCCACTTCAAAGTCGAGCACTGAATGCCACACTGTTTACAAGAGGAAAGTGAAATTTACAGAGCACAAAATTAAATGTTTCATGGATGCAGTGTGGACGGCAAGTATCAGACGTTTCTCAGTGCTGACACTGACATGCTGTTAAGACACACTCTTTGTCACTTTCAACTTTCACGCACATTTGCGTATCTCATTTCATATTTTTTTAGAACTCATGCCCTGTTTACACATCGAGAGTTTTCACTGTGTTTTTGCCTCCCGTTCACACGAGAACGGTGCCCGGAGTGCCTGAATCCGCAGACTTTTGAAACCAGGGTCCAGAGTGAAAAGTTTTAGAAAACGTTTTCTTTTTCATCTCCATGTAAACAGGAATCAGCGTTGTCAGGGAAAATGGTGACGCGTGGCATATGCCAGTGTAATTCTGACACCATTTTTTTTTTAAATTTAGTTTTAGTCTTTTGCCTAAAATATCATTTAGTTTTAGTCATAATTTAGTTATCTAAATTGTTTTATTTTTAGTCTAGTTTTAGTTGATGAGATTTCACAACATTTTAGTCGACAAAATATACTGTAAATTTAGTCGACTAAAATATGAAGTGTAAAGTGTAAGGCATTTTTTATCTGTCCTTGAATTTCTGAAGTCATGTTTTACACTTGGATAAAATGAAACATCTAATAACCCTTTATTGAATGCAAGTAAAGTTTGAATGTATAAATGAACAGAAACAAATTTAACTTCTGTGTGAATGCAGTCACCTTTATTTAGGCTACCTGGCAGAGCATCTCAGTTACAATACCAGAACTGACAACAAACAGTGAACCTGCTCTACATGAGTATATCAATTCATAAAGAGAGTAGCTCTGATTGGATCACTCCACAACTTATCCCACCACCATGAAGCTAAGGCAGCTGTGATTGGATGTCCTTCTCAACTCATCCAACCTTTCCACACAACCAAAGTAGCTGTGATTGGACATATTCCTAACTTGTCCCTACTTTCTACTAGTTCGTCAAAAATTGTAAACATGAACATGTCAATCTGCTGTGTCTTGCATCTAAAATACAGAGGTAAACTGCATTACACCATGACAAATGGTAATATTTTAATAATGGTGTTTAATACCCAGAATTTTTTTTTTTTTTTTACCAAAAAATGTGTAAATAGGATTTGCTATGTTGTTTCCTTAGCAGGTCTTTTTGAAGCATTTCTTCAGAAAAGTAGATGGCCAAACAGACTTTGATAACCAGAAGCTCATTGCATTTAAAAAACATATTAAATCAGCTTCAATTTCACATCTACCTGATTAAACTGAGCTTTTCGTTTTTCATTTTAACTCAAAAATTGTTTTGGCTCCATAAATTCTCACCAAAGACTTGAATCTTTGCTGTCAGGTAGAAACCTTACATCTCCAATATTACTTCTTTTCAGAAAATGTCAAATCTAAAACAATAAACACTGTTATTGTTTCAATAGTTTTAATTCTTTTAATAGGTATGAATCTTATCGTAAATTGATACGCCAAAATATTACTATATTTCCCAACAAAAAGATTAACATATATTAATTTGCTGATCAATTCTCCAGTCAGATTGATTTGAAAGACAAACTATTGACTTAAGGATTCAAGCCAACCTGCATCCACACAAGAACAGTGCTTAGTTCTCCAAGATGTTTGGAGAAGCTGAGTTCTCTGAAAACATGTGTGCAAATGTCCATACAAGAATTTAAGCTGTTCTGAAGGCAAAGGTGGTTATAAGAAATATTATTTGAATTAGATTTCTCCTCTGATCTTTGTCTTTACATTTGATATCTGTGAAAAATAAACTATTAGTGTTGTATTTGTGAACTTGCTCTTACTCTACAGCACTTTTCACAGTTCTGTTTAAATGACATCAGATAATATGGTTTTAGAATTAGTTTAACCACCGTCCACGTTCCCTCTTTCTCTTTCTGACCACACAGATGCTGGCCTGAAGGAGGAGGAAGGGGATGAGGGGCTTCCAGGAGGTGAGGTGACTGTCAAGCAGCCCAAGAAGAAAAGGCCTCCTAAGAAGACGGTTGAGCAGAACCTGAGCAACATCAACAGTGCTGAGTCTGAGAGGAAGTGTGAGGTACAGAGTTACACAGCGGAGACATATGCTCAGGTTACACTGATGGGAGTATACATCAGAATGAGAAACATTAAAGTTAAGGGGGGGTAAAAATGAGTTTTTCTGGAATTATGGAACAGTTAAATCAGTGACAAAATGTTAGTGAGTTAATGTTTTTAAGTGTTTTACCTTATATTTATTCATAGTTTGCATTGTTTTGCCTGTTGGATTGAACCAACACAAATTTAATCCACAAGAGAAAAAACAGTCTTCTGACTACTCTGTTTGATCCAGCTTTTTTTTTTGTTTGGGTTTGACACATTGGATGAGCAAAAAAAAAAAAAAAGACAATATTCGTATTTGTCTTTCTGCTAAACTTCTGGACTTTACTGTTTCTCCAAGAGCTCACGTACTTCTGAGTTAATTAATTTAAAAATCTGTATAGTTTTATTCAAACTGTCAGTAATTCTCTTTATTCACATGATGAAAACAAGGGATAAATGAGCCTTTCATTGTGTAATTCAGATGTCCTTTCTGTAGGATACTTATTTCATTGCTCCTTTAGATTATTTTGTTTTACTTTAACATCAAGCCTTTTGGCCGGTTCGATAAAAACATGATCGTATTGGTATCTCAAAAACTGGTGGTCATGAAGGGTATGGACCAAGAAATGCCTCATCAGGGCATCCCTAATATTAGGGTCACATTTGTTCTACATTCTGCTGTGTTATGCTTTCCACCTGAATGGTCTCATGGATACGAGTTGACCTCGGCCTCAGCTTTATGCTGCAATAAAGAAAAATATCTACTATTAATGACTGACAGTTGGATTTGCGTAAAACAGATCAAACAGTCCGTCATTTTTGATGAAATCCCCCCCCCCCAATTTCTTTTTTTGGAGTTTCAGGGATTTAACTTGAAAAAGACACCCTTGAAACCAGCTGGTATTTTTCCTCCCTCATTTTCTGCATTTGAAAATATTCCAGACGACCTTAAGGTGCATTCACACCGAGAGTGACTTGGCGACTGATATTGTGTCGCTCCCGTCAGTCACGTCATGAGTCCATAGATAGCTCATTTTGTCCGCTTTGCGTCGCTCAGTGACGTCACGCCCGCTCAAGTGTCATATATTCGTATGGGCAGGTTTGGTATGACATCATTCCAACTGGATCCTTTTCACTCATCTACCATCCGTAAAACACTGTAGCTCATGGCTCTGCTGCAGCATCGTCTATCAGCTGCACCTCCAGTAGGGAGTTCTCTGCTGTCCCGTCTTCCTCGACCCCTGAGCCATGTTGCTGCTTCTCTCTCGGGCTGATAAACAGGTCGAGGAAAGACAGGACCACAGGGAACTGCCACTTCTTCACAGGCTCTCTCACTGGCCTGCCTCCTCCCCCCTCCTTCTTTTATCCCCTCATGTTTACTTTACCCTTAAATCTCCTCCAGCATACATCCACTGCAAAATAGACACACACACTCGTTATCTGCAACAGCTAGACCAGGAAGCGCGGCTTGACTTCCCTCAAACCTACAACACTGATTTGCTGTCACAGCACAGCCACACGTGACGTCGCCTGAAAAGTTAATATTTTTAAACTTTGGCGACTGTGCGACGCAACGTGGTTGTGCGCCCAAAGCGATCTGGTAGCGCAACCAGGTCCCCCAGGTCACATTGCGTCAGGGCTGGTCGCGCCTCATCGTGCCTGTGCATTGACTTTGCATGGAGAGTGGTCGCCCAGGTTGCGTCCGGTGTGAACGCACCTTTAGAGAAAACAAGCTAAATGTGGCTACTGCCAGTGAACTGAAGTATGACGAGCTGTTGGACCACATTTGATTAATTGCCTTGTTTTGTTTTTTTTTTCTTTTAAGTTTTTTTTAATTTTTATCAATATATGTCCAACAACTCACAATGATGTTACAATGGTTTTAAGTGAAAAAATGAGGAACCCCTCCAACCCTGATAGCATCCAGAAAGAATACAACTTAATGTTAAAAGATAGAAGGATGAGTTATCTTTGATAAATAAGAAAAAATAATACATAAATTAATAAGAACACAAAAAGACAGATAAAGTGAGCTGTTCAAGCTAGAGAAAAACATGCAATCCATCATACTGACATTAACTTGTGCAACTCAGTCAGATGCTTCAGGGTCTTCAAAACTACTTTTAAAGGTTGGTTACTGAAAGAAGTTTTAAAAAAGACAGATAAAGCAAAATATGGGTAGTAAGAAGTGCTTTGGGGTCTAAGCAGCACATCTCACAGTCGTTCCAGGGCAGAAACAGCATTTAAATACACCAGAGAAAGGAGCAGAGCCTCTTATTACAAACATGGACACTAAAGGTTATTCATCAACAAAGTTATCAGAGCTTGAAACATCAACATTACTCAGAAAAAGGGCTGCCATATCATTGTTTTTATTTTAAACAACAAAAAAAGCTTTTCTGTGATGTTTCTATTGTTTTTAGTTTGTTTGATTAAAATGGAAAAAAATTATGCAGTAGGTCTTATTCTTATATATATATATTTTATTTTTTTAACATTTATGATTATTATTACTGCTTTTAGTTCACATCAGTTCATCTTTTTCTGTTGTCATAGGATCTTTCTTTTACTGATAACAACCTCAAACTCAGTTGATTTCTATCTGACAAATGACTGATCCTTTCATTTTAGATAATGTCAGAAATGATTACACGTGGCTCAGTTTTCTGTCATGTCTTAAATGGAGCATATAGATCATCTGACAGTGATCTATGTCTCCCTAATTTCTGTGACACCTCAATTTTCCATTGGTCCTCCTGCTTCAGCAGCATTAACCCATTAGTAATAATGTCATTTTAGGGGAAGCATAGATTTTTTCAGTAGAGCTATTTCTCATCACAGTTCTGTATAATATGTCTATACTTATGGTCGACTGTTCTTCACGTCTACGCAGGTGGACCCGATGTTTCATAGGATGGCCTCATCTTTCGATGAAAGCAGCACAGCGGGGGTCTTCCTGTCGGTTCTCTTCAGCGAGAACAATCGCTGCGAGCTGCTGTTTCCCTCTTACATGACTCTTCTCCAGTCCAGACCTTCTTATTCTCCTCCATCTCCCCAGGGAGTCTCTGCATCTCCATTCAAGGGTAAAAATCATTTAACAAGCCCAAGAGGGCTGTCTCTCATTAACATGAATTATGGGACAGCTGTTTAACGCTATCTACAAGTGATTTTCTGAGCTGCTGCACCGCCTCTTGTGTGTTATCTTTAAGCTTCAACAACAGTTGTGTTAAATTACTGCCTTTCTGTTCTGTTTCTGCAAGCTGGACTTCAGCGGTCCCAGGAGAAGAGCCCCATTTGCCCGTCTTTGCAGGACTTCTCATTTACAAGCTGGAACCCCGAGCAGGTCAGAAAAAAAAAACTGTAACAATAAACCTGAAATCAATGTGTGACTAATCACCAAAAACTTTTTTTTTTTCAGATACAAACCTATCTAAGTGGAAATGTTGTGGTATTCGTGATCAACTACTGTCATACATGTCATTTTATTTTGAAGTTTACAAATTTTACGTGTTAAGTTAAAAATATGAGTATAAACTGCTCTGCACCAGTGTTAATTTTGACAGCATTTTTTTTAATTTAGTCTTAGTTTTAGTCTTTTGCCTTAAATATATTTTAGATTTAGTCATAATTTAGTCATCTACATTGTTTTAATTTTTGTCCAGTTTTAGTTGATGAAGTTTTGAAATTTAGTCAACTAAAATATGAAGTGTAAGGCATTTTTTAAAGTTTCCTTCAATTTCTTAAGTTATGTTTTACACTTGGATCCCACCACCACTAAGCTAAAGCAGTTGTGATTGGATGTCCCTCTTAACTCATCCAACCCTTCAACACAACCAAAGTAGCTGTGGGTTATATTCCTAACTTGTCCCTACTTTCTACATGGCCAAATTAGGTCTGATTGGATTAAGTTTCTGTCAAACATTTTCATCTAGTTTTTTATTTGTTGAGGAAAATGTCAGTTAATTTAATTTTAGTCCATGTGCACTTGTTTTTATTAGTTACTGTCTAGTTTTCGTCAGGGGAAAAAAGGTTGTTGACGAAAACTATGACGAAAATAATTAGTCAACAAAATTAACACTGCTCTGCACAGGTTAAAGTCAGCTACTGCAGCTGAATGTTTCTCTTGGCTGATATCTGGCGGCACATGACTTAACGTGCCAATCATAGTCACCACAGGGATTAAAGGTAGGGTCTGCAGGATTTTTCGTTACTGTTTATAAACACAACATTCAAACGAAGCCCCCTCCCCCTGAACTCCTCACTACCTGATGCGGGGGCCCACCCTCTCCGGCAGCAGATGGAGAACAGGCCTTCCCAGCACGATAGCCCTGCAGCCGGCTCCGAGCAAGAAAATGAATCCATAATCTACATGTCCAACAGCATGACGGCTAACTCCGCGTCGCTTTTCATCCCGAGACGGTCCTTCAGAGCTCAGAAGCGGGTGAAAGGAAACCCTACATTCACTCTGGGTTTAGACCGAGCTTTGTCCACTTGGCGTTATGCTTCTGCCTGATTGTATCTTCTTTTCTTCGCTGTAGCGTCTGCCATCTATTCCGTTCTGTTGAGATGAGCTACCTAGTGCTACTGTGCATGTGCAGGCATGCGCTGGTAGTTCTGCGCATGGGCCTTACGTCTTCACTCTCTCTTGGCTAGGTTTAGGTTAAGGGTTGGGTTGAGGGTAGCTTTTTTCAACGAGAGAGCCTAACAGAACACTGGTCTGCGTAGCGTTCTGTTAGTGCATTTCATTACACTCAAGTCACTTGCGCACTGGGCGCGCTGTGATTGGCTGGGGTATCCCAGCCTACTCTCCGCCCAAACGCGTCCCAAGACAACTAAAACATCCAAATACAGGCTGAGGAGGGGGGTGAGGTAAACAAAGACA
Source organism: Cetoscarus ocellatus (assembly GCA_037902135.1). Classification (NCBI taxonomy): domain Eukaryota; kingdom Metazoa; phylum Chordata; class Actinopteri; order Labriformes; family Labridae; genus Cetoscarus; species Cetoscarus ocellatus. The sequence continues at coordinate 357,533 of JBAMNC010001946.1, forward strand.
CCATAACACACCAATAGAGACCCATAGGAGATGATTGAGCAGGATTTCTCCCGAAAAAGTTGATATTTTATTTTTCAGGAAAATCCTGCAGACCCTACCTTTAACAGTGATACACCCTTTTTCTACGACTGGCATCCACCAATCAGATATTTTGGCAACACTATAGTATTGTGGGTCAAGTAGTTTGTATCCCAAAAAAGCAAACCAATTTTTTTTTCTCTGAACAGGGTTAAAAACACGCTCACTTGTGTCTTCAGGTCCGTCCGTATACTGTTAAATCTCTATCTCACAAAACTGTAAAACTCAGTGCAGTCTGCTTAAGACTCCACCAGTCAGAGGCTTCATAGGGACACAGAGCCCTTTTCAAGCCCAGAATATCAATAACAATTTTGATAACTGCTCAGTATTTTTGTTTTCTTAAATTACAGTTATGTTTGATTGTCTAATGTCCTTTAGTTTGAATGAATTTGGCCCTTTTAAACTGAGAATAACATTAATGTGGCCCTTGTGGTAGCCAAAGTTGCCTATCCCTTTACGTTTGAATTCAGTGGGACTTTTTCGCCTTTTGTCCTTTTGACAGTCGTTTCACTTAAAACACTTATGACATGTTTTCTCATCAGTAACTGCAGATACCATGTCAGGATCATTGTGAAATACAATCTTAAGAAATGTTGTTTAATATCTCTTTAAAACATTCACATAAACTGTGAATGGTCTTTTTCCATGAAAATGACTCAAGTTTTCCAGCTGTGCAGCTTTCAAAAAGTGGTTAATGTACTCAATATCCTTTCAGACCATGAATCAGCTCTTGGAGAAGATGAAGCAGGGTGAGCATGTGTTTGACGTCAACGCTGAGCCTGAGCCCGAGCCTGAAGAAGATGACTGCCCCGACTTTGATGCAGACTATGAGGACGGACTTGGGGACTGTGAGGAAAGATCCAAGGAGCACAAGGACGGCTGTGAGGCCTCCGCCTCCGGCAAAGGGAGGTATGAATTTGTAGCTGTTTCTACAGACATGGAGTCGTCAGCCAGGGGGCGTAGTGGTCCCACTTTGTAACCAAACAACGTAGACTAAGGTTTTGCATCATCACTGATCAATATGTTTGCACAATGCCAGGACAGAGTCACCACAGAGATAGAAAATAAAACAGTCATTTAATTTAGTATTTTTTTATCACTGACAAGTAATACCGATACACAGTGTTGTGTGTAACGTGTTATAGTAACGTAATTACTTTTTCGGGTAAAAAGTAAAGTAACACACTACTATTGATAATGTGGTAACAAAACGTTGTTCCTTTTTTAATTCGGTGCAACGTTACTTTTTCCACAGACCGATCTGACACTGATGCTGCCTTCTCAACTGCCCGCATTAGACGCGAGCAGTGTTGCCAAGTCCGCTCATTATAAGCGTCTTTAGGCCTGTTATTCTCTGAAGTCGCTTGCAAATCTCGTGAGTCGCAGCTGCGGGTTAGTTGAAGTAGTAGCGGGTAGTTTGTCCTTTCCACTTCCTCATTTCCTGGTTATCGCGCCCGCCCCCAAACACATTCATGCACTTGGTCCATGCGCCAGAGCCATAGTTGCCAGGTCCGCTTATTATAAGCGACATTGGGTGTCTTTTTTTGAATAGTTGCTTGGCACTGTGGAATTGAAATGTAATGTAGATGAAAATTAAAACCTGCCTTATGTAGATTTCTCTTTAAAGAAAAAATTAAAAGTAATATAACACATTAGAAAAGGAAATAGCTGGAGCTCATTTTTGGTTTGTTTTTATCGACCTGGTTGTGTATTTCAGAAGAAAAATCTGGAAACACTGGAGAGGAGCTCTCATTCCACACGATATGTGACAAGATTTCGTAAAATAAAGAGCACAAAAGAAATACCTGTTATGTCCTCTGTAGAAAAACTTTATGTAGGCTTACACATTAGGAACAGATATAGGGTTCTGCCCAAAGTCGAGCAACATAAAAGTAACAAGTAATGCAAAAAGTTACTTTCCATAGAAGGTAACCAAGTAAAGTAATGTATTACTTTTTAAGAAGTAACGAGCAAACACTACTTTTTAAAAGTAACTTCCCCAACATTGCTGATACCGATATTCCCTTTTTTAGCTAATATCCACTGATACAGATATTGTGCTGATAATATTGTGCATCCCCGAAATAAATCAAAGCTTCGTACATCCATCAAACTTCCCTTTAATGCTGTTTAACAATGAGGGAAAGATCACAACGTTAGAACTGATGTTATTCAGACAAATCAGTGTGTGTCCTGTAAACATGTATGAACTCCAGTGATACTTGTGTGTCATGATGGACAGGGAGAGCACATGAATGCAGCCACAGCATGGTGTCAGTTTTTAATTTTTCTTTTTAATTATCCTTTCGTCTGCAGCAATCAATCAATACATGGTCTTCAAGCATCTTTTCACTTTAAAAAAAAATTGAGAAACATGTCACGCAGTTCATTTTTCATCGTCCTCCTTCGGTTATCATTGTTGTTTTCCGCTGAAATCCTCTGATCATTATTAAACATTTTTCATTCATAAGATGACTGGTTATTGTTAGAAATGGGCGTAGAGGGAGGATCCCGGGGCTGATTCATGTGCACACATTTCCAAGTGGATTTTGATTCATAAAGAGAACAATGAGTGAAGGTTTGCAAGTGTATGGTTTATTAAGTATGAATCGTTTTGGTCGCACACCAATAGAGTGCTGCAGAAATAAGTCCATAAAAACAAGCGAGTTAGCATTTAGTTCAGTTCAGACAACTTTATTTATCCCACAAGGGGCAATTCATTTGTAGCTCTCCAGTATACATTCGTGCATACAGTCGGTCAACAACATAAATAAATGATAAGTCAATCTGTCAAGGAAATATATTTAAGCATGGGACAGAGGGAGCTGTCCAAACATTATAAGTAGCTTATGTATACAAATTGTAGAGCAAGATGAAACAAGAAAAGATAAAAGCAAGGTAAAAACAAGACAATGTAAGAACAGTAATAATAATAAAAACCAATAAACAAATAAGACAGGAAATAAATAATGTCCACTAAATAAAAGTCATTTAAAACGGGTGTGGTCTGTGTTTAGGAGCTTAATAGCAGAGGGAATGAAGGACTTTGAGTAGTGATTAGCACTTCCTGGTTCCCAACACTTCAGAGTAAATGGGATTTAGAGTACTGGTTTGGAATATATGCCTGAAATAAGTTTTGTGAACACACATACGAAATTTTTAATGTTTAATGGGAAATAATAAAATGCATGTTGTCTGCTTTTGAATTTTAAAGCCTTGTTGTGTGTTGAAAATGTTGGCTGCCTACTAACTGCTAATGAGGGCTACAAAAATGGCCCGGGATTTTTTAAATGATCTTTTATTCAAAAACGATTGCAATAGCTAGGGCTGAACAATTTCAGGAAAAGATCTAATTACGATTTTTCTGGCAGATATTATGATTAATTCAATTCATTATTTTCTTCAAATCAAGCTTCAGTGCAATATTCACTATGTTTACAATATAGACAACAGTAAGGAAATCAATGATCAAAAGCACATAACACATTATTCATCATCTAATATTGATGATAAATAATCTGTTTTCATTATTTAAGGGATACTCCAACTTCTACTCCTAAATAGTGGCTTTGTGTTGTTGACCTGCTTACCTGCACTTTTGAGCTGAAGATGTGACGTTTGTGAACGAGTTGACTCTTTTGAACGTCTCTTTTAAGTGAACAATGAGAACAGGTTCGCAGTTGTGAGTAAGCCGTTCATTTGCGAGTCATTCTTAGATGCAAACTTTCAGCAAATTTTTAAAATAGTTGATACAACAGATCCTGGGTCAGTCAGGAGCGCTGCAAAAAATTGCAGCTTTGGCGATCACATGATCTCGTCTGAAATTGCGATTTTGATCTGAAAACGATAAATCTTTCATCCCTAGCCACTGCCATGAGGACCAACTTGATTACCTCACTTGATTATGAGTAAACTCTCAAACAAGAGCTTACACAAAGATATTATACACTGGAAATATTGTGGCTGCTTCTAAGTTGAACCGCCATGTTGTAGTTCCATAGTAGCTAACTATTAGCTTTTTACTCTTGCTGATTACATTTTAGCTTAAAGCATCACTATGTTATTTTGGTGAGATTATATCAAGGAATAGAATATGGAAGTATTATAATTTATTGTTCACTAAAGAGCTTTTATTAGCCATGATCCAAAACACAGTAAAAAAAATCCAAAAGACTTTCAGTCAGTGGAACCAGAGCTATGCTAATGCTGCGTCCCAGTTGTACTGGGAAGTCGGGATTTCTGAGTGGGAAATTTTAACTGGAACGCCCCCCGAGGTTGGAATTTCCTACTGGGAAGTTGGCGGATCCTCACCACCTCCGAGTTGACAGTCGAGGATGGCTCCCCCTGGTGTAAACAGTTATTAAGCTCCTGTAATATTCCATTTATTAGCACTTCTGACTCGTGTTTGTCGCACTAAATCAGCTGTATACATGGTATTGTTCACCGCATATATCTGGAAATGCTGCTATAGTGTTATTTACATTCTTCATGTGGTATGTGTGAACTACAACACAAGGTGTGCTGACAACGGCTGCTAACAACAATAGCCTGGTAGATCGGCAAGTTTTTTCCGACTTTGTAACGGGAACGCTGATAACTCGGAGATGACGTCATTCCCACTCCCCTCTTCTCACTTCCGATGTAAATAGAACGCAGCATTACTTCCATGTTGGCCTACAAAATACACCACCCCTGCACTCCTCTATTTCAGGTTCTTGGTGCACGTACTATTTTAGTTTGGATTATACGCACTGTTTTATACTGAACTTGTGCTTTGCATCTCCTACATGCCCTCCTGCATTGCTTCAGTGACCTATTTAATGATGTCTTTTGATTATTCGTGCTATAATGCGCTGTCAATTGATTGATGATGTGTTTTGTAGCTGTGCTGTTATGCTCTAGGCTGAAGACAAATTCCCTGAGAGCCAAAAAAAGCTTCATTCATTTAGAAAAGTTAATCAATCATGTCATGATATGCCTCTGCCTTTGTGCTCTTGTGCAGTTTTTACTTCCTTTCCCGGTAACCTCCACTGTACAGTCATACTCTCTGTGGGGAAAAAGGCTGCTCTCCTTCAAACCTCACTTGAAAATGTGAAATGCTTCTGTTATGTGATCAGGGGAGGGGGCTGTAATTGCACTGCCTGTTACCATTGGGAGAGTATGTATTATATCCATGAGAGAAATACTCGATTATTAAAGATCAAACTCTTCCAGGGATGTGATACCCATCGGAGAGGGAGACATTGCCACCATGTGTCTGCAGCTGTCCTCACAGCCCCGGGAGTATTCATACTTCAGCCCCAGGACCATGGCCACGTGGGCTGGACCCGGCTACTGGCAGTTCAAGCCAAAGCACAAACGTGAGTCAAAGCCTTCAACAATACATTATTACAAAGATACAGTCAATGTAGAGCTGGGAAATTAATCCAATTTTAATCTCAATTACTACTACTACCTTACACAGTTATAATAATACAGATACCAAGGATACTGTGTCACGACATGTTGGATTTTTTTTCTTTTCCCATTATTATTGTTGTTTTGAAATATCTGTGTATTGCCTGCTTTTTTATTTTAAAATGATAGTGTCAGAAGCATATCTGTTGAATGAAAGTGTATGATGCGTGTTTTAAATCAGTGAGTGATCATGTTTCCTACCTGTGTTTCTGAAGATTCAGAAGCAAGGCGACTGGACTGTGTAGAGTTTGTTGGGAAGACGTTTCACTTCTCATCCACGAAGCTTCTTCAGTTCCAAATGGCTGGTGCTGGAAGCAGATATTTATCTAGCAAGATAAATATCTGCTTCCAGCACCAGCCATTTGGAACTGAAGAAGCTTCGTGGATGAGAAGTGAAACGTCTTCCCAGCAAACTCTACACAGTCCAGTTGCCTTGCTTTTGAATCTTCAGAATGACCATGACCTGGATGAATGAGAATCTACACAGACGTATTGGTTCCTACCTGTGATCTCAACATTTGTTCAAATAATCAGGATTAGGGTTTTCGGCATAATCGAGCAGCCCAATTCAAGTGATGTTATTATAATTATTTATTTTTTAACCAAGACTATTGTCGTGTCGAACTGGAGATTTTGGCAGTAAGCAGGGTTCCCACGCGTCCTGGAAAACCTGGAAAATGATTGACAAATTTTCCAATCATGGAAAACAAAATTAGAAAAAATGTAAAATGTCATAATAAGTAATACATTATGCTGACTGTTAAAATATATATCAGCCCTGGTGTCATTTGGTCTGAGCACCTTATACAGCACACTTCTTGTTAATCACAGCCCACATTTTGAGGAGAGAATTGCTCCATGAAGGCAGTCTGAGCTGACAGCATATCTCCACTTGACTTGGAAATGTCTGGTTTGGCCGTACCGTCAGGGGAGTTGAGAGTTGGAGTTACATGTTAAGAGGGGAGTCTGGGGACAGAACAGACAGCAGCCAGGGAACAATCAGTGTCCATCACAGGGACACAATATGAATGAGGTTTAGGAACAGTATGGCAGAGTTGAGTAGCAGTCTTTATTTGAACATATGGCATTTCCACCGCAAAGATAGACGAGCTGCGTCTGTCGTGACAGCTCAGTCAGCACGCTCACCACATCATAACGTATTCCTCTACAGCAGGGATGGCAAACTTTGGTCACCAAGAGGGCCACATTGTAAGTGTTCTCCCTGATAGAGCCAAGTTTTGGATGTTATCAACATTTATGTATATCAAAACTCAAATGCCATAGCTAGCTGGCTTCAATGGCCTAACAGATAGTAAAGCCAGTTTCAGCTGTTTTTTACTAACGCAAGTAACAGCATTTACAGATTATGAAAGTCTTTGACTGGAATAGTTACAGCCAGTTATAGCTCTGTTTTTGTAGGAAATATTGCCATTATTACCTCCATCAAGGAGGTTGTGTTTTTGCCAGTGCATGTTTGTTTGTTTGTTTGTTTGTTTGTTTGCATGATTACGCAAAAACTACTGGACAGATTTTGCTCCTGAATTTTCAGGAGATGTTGGTAACTTAAAACTTAAAGTTACAGATACATAGTTAAAAATGATAAGATTTAGGTGGTTATATGTATATTTGTCTGGATGCAAAAATTTCCCAAAATTTCAATACATCCTATAACTTAACATTGGGCAGAAATTTAAAAAAAAATCATATCTCTGCCATTTCTTAATGGATTCGCTGATTCACTTGATTTTAATTGGTGTTTGTTTTGCACAGCAGAGTATCTTTTATTTCCCCGTGTGTCTACTACATTTATTCTACTACATTTCTCATACCAGAGAGTTTAATGTTTTTGATTTTAGTGAACTGGGATAGATCAGCCTACAGATTTTCTCCATCACAAGGAACTATTTAGATTCTGTTAATGGTGGACCACTCTGCTGTTTGTGTGCTTTCAAAGTTTTCTCTTTCTTCCTTTAGTGGACCATCTGCCAGACAAGGAGACGCGTAAACGAAAGCCCAAGAAGACTTTTGAAATCGACTTCAATGACGATGTCAACTTCGATACCTACTTTCGCACCACAAGAGTAAGAACTTCTGCTGTCTTTGTCTTTTCACAACAAATGAATATTATCCTTCCTAAAGCTTAGCGGTGTGGCATGGTGGCGCAGAAGGTATTTCATCTGCCTCCCACAAACCAAAAAACATGGTCATTACTTTAATTGGTTACTCCAAGTTGCCCATAGGTTTGAGTGTGTGTGAATGGTTGTCTGTGTTCCATGTGGCCCTGTGATCAGGTGGTGGCTGGTCCAGGGTGTTCCCTGCCTCTCGCCTAATGTCAGCTTGGATAGCTGACCACGAAAATGATAAGTGGTAGAGATTATGGATGGATTAATGGGTTAAAGGGATAGTTCCGTTTTTTTGAAGTGGGGTTGTATGAGCTCCATACGGCCACTAAGTACATTAGATGCAGTAGAAAGTTCTCTCCTCTCCCTCAGTAAGCTGCAATTTGTAAGTTTGTGACGCAGAACCAGCCGCAAACAGGGAAGTATTGTACCAAATTCAAAGGGTATTTTGTCTTTATTTTCTCCTTAACTAACCAACCGACTCACATCACGTATTCCTGCCGTAAATTCCAGATCAACTTTATTTTTCCGAAAAGTTAATGCACTCAAAAAAATTTCTAGGTAGCGCACTCTTCAACTGTGGTATTATTTTTTGATGGGAGGTCTTGTAGGAGGAAATGCTGCCTTCTTGTTGAAAGATAAATGGTATGAGCACATTTTTCGCTGGACCCAGCCATGGGCCAAGCTTAGCATGACAACTGGACTCTTGAACCGTTCTCCTTAAAACAAAAAAGCAAGAAAAATTTATTTAACCAGATAAAAACCCATTGAGATCAAGATCTCTTTCACAAGGGTGACCTGGCCAAGAGGTCAGCAGCACACATCATGGTAAAAAGATATTGGTAAGTGACAAGATACAATAATTTAAAATACACATTTTTTTGTGAGTGCAGGAAGTCTTGCAGTAAAGAGCAGAAGCTTATTAAAGAAAAAGAAGCAGCTTTCTCAATTTCAGTATGTTAAGAACTCTGTGTAACATGTAGCCTTATAAAAGCTTGGTGCACAAGTTTAGATTGTCTCCTTTTCTTCTGCAGGCTGCCACTACAAACAGCAAGTCTGCCCTCAGTGCCAGCAATAAGAAAACTACTCTACCTGCAGACTTCCAGTTTCCCCCAGAGACGCTCTCTCAGCTCAGCTTCAAGCCCTCCAGCTCGGTGAGTTTTCACTTCTCCTGCTTGAGACCGAAAAGAATTTAAAGTTAGAGACACACAAACTGTGATTGTTTGGACTGCATTCAGGGCAGTTCAGGCATTCAGGCAGTAATTATTATTCAAGATAGTTCTGGGTGATTTAACACAATAGTTCTTTATGCCAGGAGCAGACCTAAAAAATGCTTTCAGTTATGAATTATTTACAGCTAAGTATGATTTTTCAGACAAAGTCAAGCATCTGAAATTGATTTGATTTCTTCAGAGGGGTAATCAATTCACATGATAAAATTAAAAATCTGCCACTTTCCAAATTAAAAACATTATTATCACAGAATTATTGGATGGTTTTTATAATAATAATAATAATGCTATTTTTTTTTCTGAATAACAAGATAATTATCGTGGAATTCTTAGATAAATGTTGCTGACTCAACATTTGCTCTGTTTTGCTTTAGTTAATAGTTAATAGTTTATTTAATAGTCAGAGTTATGTGATACATTTTTGTATAAAAAAAAGGAAATTCTGTTCAGTTTTTCTGTTTCTAAGATAATATCTCAGAACTAAGAGACAATTTTCTGGCAAAAAAAACCCTTCTGTTACCTGCTCCTGGAGAATCACTGCAACATTCAGCAGATCACAACAACGTTTGTGTCTGAACAGCTGTCAACTGTTAATTCATTTAGACAAAAAATGTATCTTGTTCGTAAAGCCTTATCTTGTGATTCTAAGATAATAATCTTGTTAAATTAGAGAAACAAACAATTTTTTAATATTTTCATGTAAAAAAAGGTACACCTCCCTACATTTCTTCTGGTCCTGGAGGGTTTTAGTCAGTCTCTGAAATAATGTGTCCTGTCCAGAGAATTTCAAATCCAAAGTCAGGGTCGACGACTCCTGAGTCATGACTCCGTGAATTGTGACGTGGACCTGAATGTAGCCAATCAAGAAGTGATCTGACTGAGGAGCAAGGAAGCACAACAGAGTGTTTTAATGGGCGTTTTGTTTTAAGAGTCATATTTTTCTGCCCCCAAAGCCTCTTCTAACAACATTAAAAGCAAATAAAAACGATTTTGCACGGCGTGGGACCTTTCAGTCATTGAGCCTTCATTTTTTATATGAATTTAAGCACTATCCTTGTGAGATGTGCCACAGTTTGTAAATAATGTTCCCAGAAAATACAAAACTAAAAAACGATAAATTCCTCTGACATAATAAAGCTGTGTTTGTTTTATTGTCCAGCTGAGTAAAGAAGGTGAGAAGAGGCTTTCTGGAGAGCTTGGACAAGACATCGCAGACTACGACTACAACAACCCTAACGACACAGCCAACTTCTGTCCTGGACTGGAGGTCTGAAATCTTTTTTTTTATCCTTTCTTCTCCTTTTTATTCATTTATTTGTCCCCAAAGACCATTTAGTGTGCTCATGGATAGATGTTTAGTTCATGGTTAGTGACTATTCTTCCTCTGGATGGAGGTGATTAACAGAGTAATGCTCAGTCTATAGTGTTTGTGGATTTACACTTGAAGCTAATTTGCTTGATGCTGTAATATTAATGTTTTTACATCAGTCAAAATACCACAACAGGGTCAGCAAATATCACTGTATGCTTGTGTCTCTGGCTATTGCTGCTGTAAGATTAAAGACATGCCATGAGCGTAAAGGAAGAGGGATGTTGATGGGAGGTGTATATCAGGGTTCATCTCTCTCTCCTTAAACCTGAACTGTTATAAAATGTACCAAATATGAAGCCTTCTATTCCCCTGTGGAACTAGATAGATAATATTCACCTGAAGGTACAAACAGTCTCATAATCAGGAGGTGTATTTGTTTATCCTCCTGACATGTGCTTGTGGATCTTCTTTGTCCAGAATGTGGACAGCGATGATGACGTTGAAGGATTCTCCAGTAAAGATGATATGCAGCCTCCAGGTGACGATGTACCTCCGCCTTCACAAGATCTATTGGGCATCTCAACTTACGGGGAGGACGACCTGGTACCAGAACCCCACAGGGTGAGTCACAAGAGATTTAAGTGATCGTAAGGCTTTCTTCTTTTTTGTTTTGTTTTTATTTTGCATTGCTCCATCAAACATCAATTAAGGTTCTTTTATTAGTTTCTAAATCTCTTCTTATTTATCTGATTTGCCTTTACCCCATGAACCCAGTGGAGCCCTCAGGTCTTCAGGTCTTTTAATAGTTCCCAAAGTTAGAACTGAAACATACGGTGAAGCTTCTTTTCATTATTACGTCCCTCATCTGTGAAACAGTCTGAAGACCTGAGAGCAGTACCTACTGTTATTATTTTTAAAAGCAACTCAAGACCTACCTTTTTAGTCTGTCTTTTAGCTGATTTTACTGATAACATATATATTTTTTTAAATCTTCTTAATCTGTTTATTTTTCCATTTCAGTTCAGATTTATTATTCTGTGTTTTATTCTCTTATCCTACTTTAGCAGATTTAAGTTTGTGTTTAGTGTTTGGCTTTCTCATTTTTGCCTTGTTGTCATTTCAAAATGTGCTTATTTTTCTTCTTCTTAAGTATCATTTCCATATTTCTTGTGTTTTTTTTTTTTATCCTTTTAGTCTTAGCTTCTGTGTTCCCTCATTTTAAATTCAAGACAGCCTTTTCCTCAGTCCTCTAAATCTGTTTTCTGTTAAAATTTCCTCTTAATGTCTTTGTGTGTGTGTGAGGGTGTGTGTGTTTGTGTGTCTGTGTGCTGGATGTGGATGGAGAGGGTGGGTAGGGTCTTGTATTTTCATTGTACTCAATTTTTGACTTTTTTTTAATATAAAGCACTTTGTGCTCAAAGATTTTGTATGAAAAGTGCTATACAAATAAAGTTTGATTGATTGATTGATCATCACCTCTTTGCATTGAGATAAAGTAAAAAAAACAGCACTGACAAAGTGCTTTATGACCTCTGACATGGCTGCCTTTTTAATACAACAATGCAGTGTTAATGAATTTATTTGTTTTCAGTCTGTAAAAACGGCAAAGGCAGTGTCAACGTGTCATTTGCTTTTGCATTAAAGGGATAGGTCAACTTTTTTTTTCTTTTCGTGTCTTGCCTCAGTCCTGACTCCATGACAAGCAGGTAGACACCATTCATTGACTGTGTGTGCAGTAACAAGGAAGAGACGGGCAAACCTTGGCCACCGCTAATTAGCTTGGCTCAAACACTGGGAGTCGATGGGTAGTGTTAGCCTGCCTCTGCCTACAGTCATCCTACAGTAGATTCTGTTGTCATTTTGATTGAAAAAGAGTAAACACAGTTGTTTGACAATAAATTACTTCACCCAACCACTAACCACGAGTGAAAGAAAAGGTTTTGTATTATCATTCATATTCTCTGAAAAATGGCCAAGAAATCATAAATTCTGTCAGGGTATGTAAACTTATGAGCACAACTGTATTCTGTAAGGGTATTTAACCAGTGTGAAGTGCTGAGTTTGTGTCTCGTTTTCCAGTTCCAGTCCAGTGTAGTTGACATTTTTTTTTATTTGCAGGCTAATAAACTATCACTTATTTCTTTGGTTGTTTTTGTAGGTCAACAAGATTGAGATTAATTACGCCAAGACAGCGAAGAAAATGGACATGAAGAGACTCAAGAACAGCATGTGGACTCTTCTGACCGAGAGTCCAGAGAAACCCACAGAGGTAACAGGGCTCGTGTCTGCCTTTTGTCTACAGGATAATATTTGGTCACTGCTTGGTTTTGGTGGAACAGCCTGTGGCCAGTAATGTTTTCAGCTATATTTATCAGTTTTCTCGAGAAGGTAGTTTGTAATAATTCATGTCTTAATGTTTCCACAGGAGGTGGAGAAGCCGGAGGTGTGTGGGGAGAAAGTCTTCAGTCAGACCACACAGACATTACTACAAAGGTACCAACAGACCTCCTGTGAAGCCTACTATGGCTGCACATTTATGAGGAATAATAGTGACTACAATGGACTCAAAAAGAGCACTGCATGCAGATTTATCTGTGAGGTTCCTTCAGATCCATGTCTTGAGTTAGATCTTTGAAAGTTAAGGTCATAAAAAGTCTTTTACCTGTGAGAGGTTTTAAATTTCACTTTAAATAAGACTGTCTCTATCAAATCGGTTTGGGCTGACTCAAACAACAACAGAGGCAAAAACTGTGGCAGCAACATTTGCTACTAAAAGAATTTTAAAGTCTTCTGTCCATTTCTATGCTCAATCACTCTTGTCAGTGAATCCTATTCTCTCTTCCAGCAAAGCAGTTTATACTCTCAGATTATTAAATTAATATTGAGCATTCTGGCGTGTTCTGCTTGTAAAATGACAATCTCACTTTGATAAATCAGCATTTTACCACACAATAGAAAACAAAGTCTTTAATAATCAGAACTATATTGGTAACCGTTTTTCTGTGGGAAAAATAGTGTTTTGGGTCTTTAAGAGCCAGAATTTTGATTTTTAAAAATGTGTTGGATTCCTGGTTATGAGTTTCCCCTCCATATCTTTATGTTTTTTCAAAGCTACCAGATTATTTGGTAACCATGTAATCTCTAAACCAACACGAGTCTGTGCGCAGGTACGTTAACCTGGCACCAACTGACCTGTTGTTAGGCCCCGCCTTCTCCAGGAAGCGTACTTTTGATAAGCTCCGCCCTCCTTAGTTACTGTGACCAGGTTAGACAAAATATGTCATAAGCAGTGTTAATTTTTACAGCACTTTTAAATTTAGTTTTAGTGGTTGTCTTTTGTCTAAAATGTCTTTTAGTTTTAGTCATAATTTAGTCATCTTAATTGTTTTGATATCAGTCTAGTTTTAGTTGATGAAATTTCACAACATTTTAGTCGACAAAATCTGCTGTAAATTAAGTCGACTAAAATATGAAGCGTAAAGTGTAAGGCATTTTTTATGTTTCCTTGAATTTCTGAAGTCATGTTTTACTCTTGGATAAAATGAAACATCTAATAACCCTTAACTGAATGCTAGTAAAGTTTGAATGAATAAATTAACAGGAACAAATTGAACTTTTGTGTGAAATGCAGTCACCTTTATTTAGGCTACCTGGCAGAGCATCTCAGTTACAATACCAGAACTGACAACAAACAGTGAACCTGCTCTACATGAATATATCAATTCATAAATAGAGTAGCTCTGATTGGATCGCTCCCCAACTTATCCCACCACCATGAAGCATAGGCAGTTGTGATTGGATGTCCCTCTTAACTCATCCAACCTTGCCACACAACCAAAGTAGCTGTGATTGGATATATTCCTAACTTGTCCCTACTTTCTATATGGCGATATTCAGTCTGATTGGATTAAGTCACTGTCAAACATTTTTTATTTGTTGACGAAAATGTCAGTTAATTTAGTTTTAGTTTTTGTCCATGTGCATTTGTTTTTATTAGTTACTGTCTAGTTTTCGTCAGGAGAAAATAGTTGTTGGCGAAAACTATGACAAAATGATCAGTTAAAATTAACACTGCATTAGGGCCTCTTTACCATTTCAAACTATTGAATACCACTCACTTTTCCACCAACTTTTAAGACAAAACTACAGCAGTGTTTGAAGAGAACTTAAAATCTTTTTGAATCTCTCAAAATAATCAGAAATATAACTTCATTCATTTAGACTCTGCCTGCACAGACGGTGTTTGACTGTGTAACCCGACACCTGCTGCTTTGATGACGGCTCCCTGACTCTGATTGGTTAGTCAGTTGATCCATTGTCAGGCCCCACCCTCTCCAGGAAGTGATCCTTGATCAAGCCCCACCCTTCTTGGTTACTGTTGCTAGGTTGGACAAACCCCCCTGTTATCAACAACAGAAAGTACCCTAAGATTTGACTCACTTTTATCGGTAAAGATAAAAGATATCGAACGGTGTACGAGGATGACTCTAAATTTCTAAAACCTTGTTTAAAATACCACTGGTGTCTGATTTTGGTGTCCTCCAGCTGCACATCAACAACACACGTGTAGCAAGAAGAGATAAATGACAAGTTTTGTCATATATTTTGATTTTTTTTTCCAGACCTGTGCCAATCATTAGCTGATGTTAAAGCTAGCTAGGAGGAGCATTGAATGTTATAATATGTTAATGTAATTAGTAAATTTGCATAAATGTGCTATTTAGCATATTTTCTGATATTAATGTTACCCAAACTTTACTTACTGTGAGTATTGATAAAGATATTTCATCTTCCCTTAAAGTGATGTTAGCACTCACTTTACTTTATGATTGTTAATGGATTAAATTATCAGTGTGGTTGTTTAAAGAGTAAAATCCAAATACAACTATTTTCTTAATTTACCTTCATCATAATAAACAAGATAGAAAACACTCCTGTATTATGAGGTGGAGATCTTGAATTGCTCTGAAGAAACTCTAAACATACATCACAGCTGTGCTAAAATAACAAAATAAAGCTCATTAATTCATCGTCACTCAGTGAAAAGAATTGGCTGACATCTAACTGAAGCAGCTTCATTAAGCAGATTAGCCTTGAGGGTAGAAATTATTTTAAACTTTGTTCAAAACAGCCAGCAGCAAATTTAAATACTGCCTCTTCATTAAAGAAAGATCATTATTATTATTAATATTCTGTTTTATACTTTACAGTACATCAGGGCAAGGCTGAATTTTCTGATTCCAGCTTTGCTTATGAAATGTGAAAAAAACTCAAAGTTGGTCTTCACATGTCACTGAAGCCGAAAAACTGAGAACATTTAGTGTAATACTCAATATAACATTTAACTTCCAAACAGGACACATTCTTAAATGCTGGCTGGTTGATGTTTCGTGATGAAACAAGTTATGAGACTTTAGTGTATTAAACCTCACTTACAATCTAAGGTACTTAAAAGCCACACACAGACTGTTTTTTTCCGTTTTTGATGGACTGATTTCAGACCTCTGTCAGGTGAAAATAATTTCTTTAATGACTTTTTTGGCCTTAATTTAAAATCAAGACCTTCTAAGACTTTCAAAGGATCCTTTGGGGCCCTGATAAAGACACAGTATACTCTTAATACAGATGGCGTTATTAAAAATCATTGTGTGTGTGTGTCTTTCTCTTTCTGTTTTTTTTTTTTTTTTTTTTGGTCCAGGTTGCCCGGTACGATGGCTCAGAACCTGTCGGTGCCCCTGGCATTTGTCGCTCTGCTTCATCTGGCCAATGAAAAGGTTTGATTTGTTTCTTTTCTCACATTTTGACAGAGAGTGATCAGTGTTAATTTTGACAGCACTTTATAATTTAATTTTAGTTATAGTCTTTTGCCTAAAATATCTTTTAATTTTATTCATAATTTAGTCATCTAAATTGTTTTAATTTTAGTCTAGTTTTAGTTGATGAAATTTCACAACATTTCAGTCGATGAAATCTACTGTAAATTTAGTCGACTAAAATATGAAGTGTAAAGTGTGAGGCATTTTTTATGTTTCCTTGAATTTCTGAAGTCATGTTTTACACTTGGATAAAATGAAACATCTAATAACCCTTTATTGATTGCTAGTAAAGTTTGAATGTATAAATGAACTGAAACAAATTGAACTTTTGTGTGAAATTCAATCACCTTTATTTAGGCTACCTGGAAGAGCATCTCAGTTACAATACCAGAACTGACAACAAAGAGTGAACCTGCTCTACATGAATATATCAGTTCATAAAGAGAGGAGCTCTGATTGGATCGCTCCTCAACTTATCCCACCACCATGAAGCTAAGGAAGTTGTGATTGGATGTCCCTCTAAACTCATCCAACCTTTCCACACAACCAAAGTAGCTGTGATTGGATATATTCCTAATTTGTCCCTACTTTCTACACAACGATATTCGGTCTGATTGGATTAAATCTGTCAAACATTTTTGAGTAGTTTTTATTTATTGATAAAAATGTCAGTTAATTTAGTTTTTGTCCATGTGAACTTGTTTTTATTAGTTACTGTCTAGTTTTCGTCAGGGTCAACAAAATTAACACTGATAGTTTAACTAGAAAAAAACTTTAAAGTCCTGAAAAAGCAAGGATGCACAATATTAGTAGAATGATATCAGCCTTAAAAGTTCAATATTTGCATTAGGCAATATTGACATTTTTGCTGATATTTACTGCCAGTATATCGGCCACACATCTGCTGCAAAATCAGCCAAATGCACAGCTGTAGCTTATTGCTGCCTCTTATCATCACAGCATGAGTACATTTAAGAAAACAAGTTTCTTTTTCTTTTTTTTTAACACTTTAACGGGAAGATAAACTCCTGCACACTGTCTAACTTGCATGAAATGAATCTATTTGCAACGTTTTGGTCTCAGACCATCATCAGGCCAGCTATATGCGCTGATGAAGGTCTGAGACCGAAACGTTGCAAATAAATGTATTTCTTGTAAGTTAGACAGTGTGCGACGTTTATCTTCACGTTAAAATTGACTTTTTTTCTCCAACGCACCTGTCTCTCGATTCAGATGAGTGAAGTACTTTCATATTTTTTTAACACTCAAAGCAACTTGTCTTTCATAAAGTAAAGACTGCATGCCCTTACAGAAAAATGTGGCTTTCAGCAACTGTAGGTTCTGAAACATTTGCATATTCGATATCAGCAAAAAACAATATTGGGCTAACCTTGCAGTGCAGCTGGATCAGGATGATTCAATGTCTGTGAGCAGGCAGTTCCATCTTGCCAGTCTTCAACCTGCAGCAATTGTGCTCGGCCCAAAGCAAGACCGCCCAATCAGAGTCCTGTAGAGCAGGAATATGCGACTGCTCATACAGAGATTAGCATAGATGCTAACAGCTCCAGGAGCAGTTTGATCAGATCTTGACCACATTTCTTTATTGAATGAAACACAAACACCAACACTACTAGTTTTTCTATAGTACTGATACTTTTGCTCCACGTCTGACGTGTTTTGGCGAGTGAAGTGGTTCACGTTCTGTTGCCAAATGGACCCACCTATGGCATTATCAGATTGGCCCATAATGAATGTGACTGACAGAACGGTCATCCAATCACCTGCCTGATATGCTTCTGGAAAGGGTCTGCCCTCCCCAAACACTTTCTATGGGCTCTTTCCCAGATGGACTAGTGAAATATATTGAACAGTCTGTCTGGTGGGCCAGGTTTGGTAATTTTCTTGCCAGTTTATTAATGATCCAGAATTTCCTTTCTTCGTGTAAGTGCAATATGATCCAAATTTGTCACTTTCTTTTCTTAAATCAAATGTGCAGAGACTTTTAAAGGGGAACATTTATAGGCAAAAGTTTTCATCGACACATAAAGCCAGCTGCAGTCGTTTTGTTTACATGTCCAGTCATCTTTGGTATTTCCTGTTTGTCTTGCAGAACTTGGAGCTGGTGAAGGTCGACGACATGTCCGATATCATCATCAAACAAGGCCACTGATGAGAAACGGCCTCAGTGAATTGTGGGTGTCAGATGGAGACTCTGCTCTTCTTTTCCTCTACGTGTTGTAAAATACTTCATGTTCCCTTGACCACGCTTTTATATAAATATTTGTATGTTTGATTTTAATTTTCAGGCAAATGCTTAATCAAGAAATGTCCTGAAGGCGGCGCAGCCGTCTGTGTTTCTCTGATAATAGAAACCCGTGTCACATGTCGATAACTGAACTGTTTTACTGCTAAACACATGTATATTTTCAAGACAAATAAAACCCTTTTTCTTAGTTTTCTTTTAAAGTGCAGTGACTTAAAGGACAGACTCTTTCATGAACTTCACCTTGAATGATTTTAGTTTGCGTGTGATGAAGGCAGCCTGCAGCGATGGTCTGACGTGACAGCAGTCAGATCTCCATCAGGGCCTCGTCACCCTCACAGTAAGAGGTGGAACCGGTCTGTCGGGGCCGCTGTGGCTGTGGCTGGGTGGGGCTTGGTATGTCACAAGGAACCAGGAGGAGCCAAATGTGCTGCGAAAGGCACATTGGTCTGTGGAAGAGATCTGAGCCACAGCTGTTCAGAAATGAAGACAGCAGTGAGGATACGGAAGAACTTTTGACACTTAAGGAAGGAAGTTAATCATTTATTACAATAATTCCTCTGTCGAACAGTGAAATAAGGGTTAAAACTACAAATAAAAGCTGCTATTACGAGTTGAAACCTTGAATTATGTTTAAATAATGTTGCTGTTAATAACTGACATTATGCTAGATTACAAAAATTAAAATAAAACAAGTTTTCATGTAGTATATTGACGAAGAAATCAATTTGGGGGATTTTGCATGAAAAAATGCTGTGACATCATGATCAAAATATGGAATTCAAAGGGTTAAAAATCGTAAAATAATGAGTATTTTATATTTATGATAAAGGCTGTCCTTGATTTACAAAAATTAAATTGAATTGGACTAAAAATAAAATATTTCTTATATATAAAATTCGATTTATAGATGTGCATTTTATGTGCAGAGGGTGACAGGTGTGAGTATTCTCGAATATTTAATCAATAAAAAAATAAAATAACCAATGTTGCTCATGATTAATAAAATATGCCAGGCTGCAAAATATATATATATATATTTTAAAATATATCCATTTTATATGCAGTATACTGATTTTTTTCTTTTTGTGTGTATTGAAAAATGTGGTTTGTTTTCATGATTTCCAAAGGGTTAAAAAATATGACAGTATTTGTTTTTTATGGCTAAAGTTGATAAACATTTTTTTTCAAAAAGTAGAAATAAAATTGTATAAAAAAATTTTGTGACAATACACTGAACCACAGATTAGGCACTTTCTGTGGGTAAGAAGGGCCTATCTGGGCCAGGGATCCTAGGGTTAAAGGTCAGTGAAATCAAACTAATGAGACAAAAGTTTGAAGTATGATATGGCGGGTCAGAATGATCAGACAAATCACCATTACTGAGATAAATCCTAAAAATGACAAGGGCCATAGTTGTAGTCAAGTGTCTTGTTTATAGGATGAGAATTCAAAGTTATGACATGAAATGAAATTATTATAAAAACAATTAAATTTAAAAAGCTTATTTTGAGGGAAAACTTGAAATCAGGTTCAAAAGTCTCAACTACAGCAATAAATTCAAACTTGAGACAAAAATATTCAGTTGAAACAAAATTTATAATTTTGAGATGTTCTTTTTATCCAGTTAAAACATGTTTTGTTTTAATTCATTTAAATCCAATAAATTTATAAATAACATATTTATAAAAAATCAATATACCTCATAACTTTTTTATACTTTTGACGTTATGATTTAATGATTGAGGCTTTTTAATGTTACTTTTTTTGACTTTTTATTGTTTGATTATGACTTTCTCTCTGATATTTACTTCCACATAATATTTAACTTGTCTTCTTAATTAAGACATTTTATGTTTCAGTTTTGACCATTGTCTCATCATGTTGACTTATTTCACATAATCAGGACATTTTAACCAGTGGTTATTAATGTGGGTTTTAATTATGAAACATTATGACTGTTTTAATTTTTATGTCATAACTATGACTTAACAGTAAATATATCATTTTTCATCAGTACTTTTTTTTTTTTTTTAAACTTCCATAGAGGAGTGTTGAATACCTCACTTCTACCAATTACGCTCCCAATGACCCTCAAACAAGCCTGCCTCATTATGTCGTCTTTGACTTCAAAATTATTCCTTAATTTAGTGTTTTCTAGTCAAAAATACCAACTGTGAGCCAAAGAGGATGCTTGTGAGTTACGTCTCAATGATTTAACAACCGGGGTTGGTCTTTTGAACAATGTAAGGTATAACAGGAACACCTTGGTATGACGTCATCCCATGGCTGCTCCAAGGAGATCTCAAGCTGCTCAAAATACAACAAGAAAATAGGCAAACGGAAGTGGATTTCAAAATAAAACAAAGCTACAACAATGTAACGAGTCCACATTAAATCATATTACTCACACATTAAGTGAAATTTAATAAGACTTCAATAAATCAGATGATAAGCAATTAAATTTTACATATCACCTCCCAAACTGAATTCAGTCTCAGGTAAATAGCTTTAGTATAAACAGAATTTTATTGCAAAATACCGTTAAGGTGTCATAAATTTAAGATTTGGCAAAATGTATAGATTGCAATAAATTTCCCAGGATATTAAGATTCAATGTGAGGCTGAATGTCTATGTGTGAAGAATTTGTGGATTTCATCATCTACAGGCCATAATATCAAAAGATTCAGAATATCTGTCTGAACAGAGACGACAAGGCTTGAAACTAGCATTGAATGCCTGTGACTTTTAATCCCTCAGGTGGCACTCGATTTCTGTAAAAGATGTTATAACGTGGGCTCAGAAACTATTGTCAGTTAACATAAATGCAAGTTAAAACTCTACCATGTAAAGTGAACACCCAGAAACACCACTGGCTTCTCTGGACCCAAGCCGATCTGAGATGGACTGACACAAAGTGGATAAGTGTGCTGTGGTCTGACAGGTGCATTATGTCAATTGCTTATTTATTTATTTATTTTACCACAATGCCATATGCTGAGTGCAATGACAGTAAAGAATCTGAAATGGAAATCATAGACGTGTCCTAGAAACTAAAGAGGAAAAGGACCATTTAAATTGCTGTCTGGCATAGTTAGAAAAACCAGCATCTGTGATGGTCTTGGGGTGTGTAAGTGCCCATGGCATGGGTAACTTGCACACTGTTGAAGGCATCATTAATTCTGAAAGGAACATACAGGTTTGGGAGCAACATGTGCTGCCATCCAACTTTTTCAGGGATGTCCTTGCTTATTTCGGTAAGACAGTGTCAAGTCACATTCTGCATGTTATCACAGTGTGGCTTCACAGTAAAAGAGTGCAGGTACTAGACCTTTCTCTCATTGAAAATGTGTGAGGCACATTATGAAGCACAAAATACGACAACAGAGACCCTGGACTGGTATGAAACTGAAGCTTCAACAATTAATGTCCTCAGTTCCCAAACGTTTATGAGTGTTGTCAAAAGGAAAGGTGATGAGAGGTAAACATGACCCTGCCAAGCTTTTATAAAACGTTTCACAGGCTTCAGATCTAAAATGAGTGAACATCTGCCAGTTTGACCACTGAATATATTGTCCTTCTAGTGTAATTAGTTGAATGTAGGTCACAAGTTCACAAATCATTTTTTTTGTGTGTTTTTATTTACTTTTACGGAACATCCCAACTTCATTGGAATTGGGGGTTGTAGCTTTGATTCATGGTTTATTTTGGAAATTGCACAGGAAGGTATTGTTTGGTTAATGTTTGTTTTGACTTTGTCTCTTTAAATTCAACGTAATACGCTGATTGAAAACAAAAACTCATTAAAAAGCCTGAAATATCTCTTCTGTGTAAGACGTATATGTTAATTATCGTCAGCTCTGTTGCTTTATTTTGAAAGATGTACCGGAAGTGAGGGTGTTGGACGGAGCTTGGCTGTCCAGGAGGAATTCTGTTCAAAGAAGGAAAAAAAACAAGAACCAGGAAGTTAAACAGAAGGAGAGACGTATTCACTTCACCGAAGTATCAAATTTGACGGCCTTATTCAGTTATAAAGTTATTTTTAGCTACAGGACTAGCTCTTCCAAACTCAGGCGGACGGTTGGACTTCGGTTGGCGGGCATTGACTCCAACAAGATGGACATTGATCCGGTAGGTGATAAAGGCTGGAGCTGCGGTTAGATGTGGAAAAATCCCTCCGCCATCATCATGTTTAGAGTTATTTCTGTTGTGCTAAAGGGGATTTAAAGTTACATGAAGAGTCATTCCAGCAGAGCAGGCTGTAGAAAGTCTGATAAGTTTGTTCATTTAAGAGTCAGTGAAGGAAAACTAAGGCCTCCATGAACACCTGTTGGACCTGCAGTGTCGTCCTGGTCCACATCACCGGCCTCATACCTCTGACTAATCCGAAGCTATTATTAGACATAGAAGAGGCATTTTAGTTTTTTATCAGCGCCATATTTAACTGTTTAATTTATTCTGTTACTATAACCCAGTAAAGCCAAATGTCTTTAAAAATGCATGCAGCCATTTTGATGTGTTTGCTCCATGGTTTTTTCTTTAGATGGAGATAAAGAGTGAAACTTCTACATTCTTCAGCCTGTCAGAAGCTTACACACATTATCAATCAATCAGTCTTTATGTATATAGCCACAGCAAGTGTAATCTCTAGACACTTTACAATAGGGCTGCCAGAAGCCATACTTTTCATTGTATGGATACACAAATATGCAAACATATAGTTATACACATGTAAATATACACATACATAAAGCCAGAGATGTATCCATCCAGGCAGAGACAAAGGGACTAAAAATAAGAATTTATGATAGAGACAAACCCATGGATGCCCAGACTATAAATCTGTCCTCATCATATTTCAGGTTTTCCTGGAAAACTTGGAAAATGATTGACCGATTTTTCCAGTCATGGTAAACACATGGAAAATTAGGAAAAAAGTAAAATGTCCTGAAAAATCTTGACTTGTCCTGGAAATTAAATTTTCTTCCTTCTACCTTTTTAGTGAACAAAAATCAAACATAGGAAATGAAGTAGAAATGTATTTGGTAACTTATAATAAAAATGGCGATATAAAAGTTAGGCTGCTTATACTGTAAATCAACAATATATATTTATTTAAAAAAAATGCAGAGTAAATAAAGGTTAAAAAAAAAACTAAGTATAAACCATAAATCTATAATAGTGAGACACTACATAAAAGCCAGACTAAAAAGATACTTAGCAGACAATGTTCATGCCAGAGAGTTATACATAAATAAATACATTTTAAGTTCAATATGATACACTGGAGCTAGCTAGAGATATTGGTCATCAACCTTTAATCTTGTTTTGTAGAGGGTTAGATTAACCTGAGAACTGCCCACACCAATATCATAACCTCAGTTGGTTATGTGATACTGGAATCTTTGGGTGTCATTGTGCTATTCTATGATACATTTGTCATAATTTCTAAGAATGTCAGAGAATGTCTGATATTTCATAGATTTGTTACAGACATAGACTGCACATCTTGTAAATCAGGAGTCTGGGCTGGAAGAGGCATAAATGTTGTAGAAAAGTCCTGGAAAATGATTTCTAGAAAAGAGTGGGACCCCAATGTTAAGCCCCTTGAGATGTGGCTCTCATGTCTATTATGATTGTTCAGGTATTTATTCTGGAGGTATAATCAATAACAACAATGGCCAGAGAGATCAATCTAATATTAACATTAACATCTATAATGATTGTAGTCTGGAGAGGAATGATGTTGATTAATATAGCAGCATCTAGTTGAACTGACATTAAAATGTGTTGATGCAGGATAGAGCACTTGGACTCGAGCAGGTAAACAGCAGCAGGTCATCCATGATTGTTTGTCACGGTCATACTAATATATGTGTGCTGTTTGCAGGAACTACCATGTATTTGATTTTGTAGATCTCTCAGAAGTTGATATCAGGAATTGTATCTTAATGTGCAACATTTCATTTAAAATCACTGTGGATGCACGAGAATAAAGGTACAATATTATAAAAGTTTTGACGATATTTACAGGTGATATATTGGCCATAATATTGGAAACAAACACAGTTGTACCGTATTGCTTCACCTTACCATCACTGCATTGATGCATTTCAGAATCAAGAGTTTCATTTTTTTAGGAGTTAAATGTTTTTCTTGTTTTCCATCTGTTCCTCACACAAAAAGACGGTCACATTGAGAGCATCAAGCCCATTTTCAGAGATAAAGACTTCATGCTCTTGACAAAAATATCAGTATCATCTATAATGAGTACAGAAATATCATATCAGCAAAATCCAATGTTGTGCACCCCTAAAAATGACATTTGTAGTTCATGCAGAAGGTCACAGTTTTCTCACTTACATTTTATAAAGCCATATTTTAGGGTTATTTTCTGCTGTCGTAAACTTTTTACTTTAAGTCTTGATTCTTGCCTACTAGAATGTCAAACTTAGTGATAGTTTAAAGCTGTTTGAATGTAAAGTTTGTGACATAAATTTTGTCCCACGGGGACAGTGGCTATTATCCTGAGGCCTGTGGCAGTTCTGGAGCATCACTGTGATCTTTGGCTCAAAACTTAAATGCAACTTCATGAAAGTCAAATCCTGTCTGTTACCTCCCAGCCGTCAAATCAGGCTGTGCACTGAAAGATTATTTCAGTCATTTGAATGTTATTTCTGATTTGAATGGTTTGAACAGATATGCTCGATCATGTGGCCCACGAGATAAATGAACAAGAGCTCAGCCATAATCGTGCTTCACAGCAGGAAGGTTGGACTGGGCAGTATATGGATTAAATTGATTAATTAGAATTATTTTCTGAGGAAGATTTAAAAATTTAAAATCGAGATTTTTTTTTCTTGACTTACTCCGATTGTAAGTTCATGATGGTCGGCCCTGTCAGAACTTTTATAGACTTGTATTTGTTTTTCAAATGAGATTAAATATTGATCAGAGCGTTTCATGTTAATGAACCGTGAAAATAGCTCAGCTTTCAGTGTTTAAGTAGACAGGCCTGTCTACGTTTGAACTACATAATCAGCATGTTATGACACACACTTTAACTTGAAGAATTCTGTTTAGTTTGGAAAATTATTTTGACAACATAAAGGAAAAAACTTTTTTCCATGTCATTTTTGTGTCACGGAGTTTTTTTTGTTATTGTTTTTTTGAGGGAAAAAATTAATTAAAATCGAGAGTTGTGGATCACAAACAAATGATCATCCTTGTGGTGCACTCTTGGCCTCCTGGTAAAGAACCATTCACCTTCATCCTCTCTTTCCCTGCCAATCTGTATCCATATCATGTTCCAAAAACTACCAACCTATCAAAATAAAAGTCCAAATTAATTCTCTCATACATTAGATAATAAAATTAGCAATAATTTGGTGAATTCTTTATCATCCTTAAACAAGATACTGCAACTTAATAACTAAAATTAAAGTATTTAATTACTCAAAGTACCTTGAATAGCTCCAACCAAAACAGTTTAGGCGGTGTTAGTGACGGTGTTTAGACTTTCTTTTCCTCTGGAGGTCAGCAGGGGCGTGTATTTGTAAGAATCTGGTGATTGATGTTGCAGTACAGTAGTGATGATATATCTCCTGATATATCAAAATACTATAAGGCTTATTTTAGTTAAAAAGTTTGTTGATAGGTTTCAGAACCCACATTATTGTGTGCATAAATATACAGTTTTCAATAAGTGTTATTTCTGTAAAGCGTTGACCCTGCAGCATGGATAAACTTTATTGTCTTGGTGATAGAAATAATAAAAGAAATGTAACATCAAGATGAAAAGTCAAATGGCTGAATGTCTGCCGCCAACTAGCATCCAAAGGCTGCACTAAGTTATAAAAGAAAAGTCCTGAATTTCTGTTAATTACTGAATAATGAAATATCACGCTTTAAATATTGATAGAGTATTGCGTGGCAAAATAGTTCAATATATCAATGTATAGATATTTTTTGACAGTCACAGAAGGCAGTACAGGATTTTCTTTTATCTAAAGTGATGAACTACTAAAAACCAAACATTAATCATTCCAGTCTACTATGAGTAGTAGTTTTATGGCCATGTTTTGAGAGTGGCCCGCTTGGCTGCCTCAGTTCCTCCAACGAGTGAATCACAGATACTGAATCCGTCCCCTCAAAACTGTTTATCAGCCTCTGTGGATCAAATCCAGATTGAGTCATGCAAAGTGTAAGCACAGGCCAAATACAAGATATTTGATAATGTCTCAATATGTGGGTGGTGGTAGATCGTCATGGTCATATTTCATTCCCCAGCTGCTCTCATATTGATTTTTATTGTTACGTAAGCACATCCCTCTGTATATATGAGCTGAAGTTCAGTTTCCGGCCAAGTTACTCTGTCTGAAGACACAGAAAAGCTTAAAAAATTGGAGAACACACTCTTCAGGTATTCAATGAATTGTTAATTATACATTCTGGCATTTGGACCATTTCAAATATTTACATATTTGTATTTATGTCTTTTATTAAGATACAAACTGTACTCATGAATGTAGTATAACTCTGTCAATGGTTTAAAGGACTTTCATGTCAAATATTTGTTTTACTCCATAATGAGTTACATTTGGTGACCTAAATGTACTTTAATGCCATTGAGACATTTAAGTTTACTGTGGTAGTTTTAGTTTGTTCTAGTTTACACACTAATTGCAGAAGGACATGATATTTATGTAAATCTACTGTAGGCCTGCACAGTGTGAGAAGAATGTGGAATGAGAAAAGACATTTGTTTGTAGCAATGTGATTGTTACAAAGGCTCATACTGTGGTAATGATAAAATCTCGGGTAATTGTGCAATCTAAGGGGCCATTTACACAACAGCGAAAACAGCTGAAAATGGAGAGTTTTCATTGCATTTGTGCCTCCCGTTTACACGGAAATAGCGCCCGGAGTGCCTGAATCAGCAAACTTTTGAAACTGGGGTCCAGAGTGAAAAGTTCTGGAAACAATTTTGTTTTTGTTTTCTTGTAAACAGGAATTAGGGCTGTCAGGGAAAGCGGTGACGCGTGACGCATGCGCAGTAGTCTTGCAGATACAGGTTGCGCATGCACTTAGGAACAACAACAACAACAACAACAACAGCTAGGGCTGACTACCTAGTAACATGCATGCTGCTTATGCCCCAGTCACACATTCCCATTTCTCAATGCAATTGTGCACGACTGTACACGATTGGCAAGGCTGGTTTGATCAGCATGATATTGGAAGAAATGACTGTCTCTCCCCCAGACACACCCAGTAAATACACCGCTTCAATAAGGCCCTATACGACGAGGATTCCATGAATTTCCATCCCGCTGACACGACATCAGCGTTATGGAGCCCAGTTTGCATCACTTAAGCCCCGATTGAGCCCCGTCGCTTGTGTCGCCTTGAACGGGACACAGTCGGGGCCAAAACGGATACGTCCTTGACAATCATCCTCAGAAAGCTTTCTGGATTGAGCCACGATCAGCCTGATCGAGCCCCGTACTTGCACGCTAATACCGTTCGCCTTAGGACTGCATTAGGCTTCCACCCCACTATACTGACAACTCCACAACAGTTTTGAACAGTTCAAAACAATTGGGACCCTTCCCCGTTGTTCATCCATACGACGCTGATCCAGATCAAGTAGCGCATGCACCACAACCATAGCATTTCATCAGGATTATGACAATCATGCAGTCGCCATGAGAAACAGGAATGTGTGACTGGGGCTTTACTGTGCTTGGTTTGTTATCCAGACAAAAATATCCAGACAGATTTGTTGTTCACACAACAAACTCCTGCATTTTCCCCCCTTGAAAATGAGATGGTCCTTCTCAAGGGGCTATCCTTCTAAATAAAGAAATGAAATAATCTTCATGTGCCCATTTGCCATTGTTGTTTGCGAAAAGTTTGTCTTCACTGGAAAGCATTAGTGTGCAGACACATGTTGTAACACCACTGTTTGTACCACGTCTGCAGTCGTTCTCGCGGATCCGTGTGAACGTGTATCGTTTTCACACTGTCTCTGCGTGAATGCGGAGCACTTATAAAATGCAAAGAAAAAACCTTTATGTTTCTGGTGACAGCGTTATTGTGTGAACTGGCCCTAATATGTGTGGAACATGACAAGAATACACGCACCCTACTGTGCTCCCCTGCTGGGTCAGTGTGCTCCCTTCTCATCTTTATCATGCCTTTGACTATTTCTCTGGAGAAGTAACAAATTAGGGGTTAACTTGTCCCTCAATTCTGCCTCTGTGACGCTCACAGTAGAGTTAAAATGTGGATTTACATGGATGTAAATATTGCAGCTTGAAATGATAGCGTGGGTAATTCAGAAACTTTAAAGCTTGCAACTCTTGAAAAGTAGTGCCAGGGGCTTGGGACCCTCAATATCTATGTATGAATGAGAGCACCTATGATGAAAAGTTGATAAGCTGATATGGAAAAAACACTCTCGTACTATTATATATATGTATTTATTTTTTTTTTAGAATTCACTCAACTCCATTCAGTATTGTGCATTTACCTGGCACAGTTTTTATACCATATCAGAGGGGCTCCTAGAGAGCTGAACTGAGACTAAATTTGACGTGGAGACACTGCTGCTCTCTGAATGGGCAGAGTTTCGCCACGAGTTCAGGGGTACCTGATAAGGAAGTGAAACCCCTCTGGTTGTAAGCTCTTGGATGATGTAGGACTTCCCAAACGTTCCTCTGATTTAAATTGTTTGTTGTTTTGCTGCTAGCAGCCATCTTTGGAACAGAATTCATCTCATTATTACAAAAAGCCATGTGGTGGGTTGGCAGCTCTATCGCCTCTGTTTCCTGCTTTGTTTTTGTGAGGATAGCACGGTAATTTTCACACTTTTGTGTGGAAATTCGAAAACCTATTCCAGGTTAACAAGTCCCTCAAGGGATTTTGCTTCACAATTCCCTAATCAGTTCTACCTTGTTTTGCATGCCTTGCAAATTAAAAATGTCAATCTCACAAGGCAGCCTGCAGAAATGATAACAAATAATAATGATGATGATAAATGTTATTTCTGACACACTTCACATTTTAAAAAAATCTCAAAGTGCTACAGCTGTGAAAGCAGAGCAAAATTAAATGGTGAGAACAGTAATAAGAATACAAAAAACATCATTTTAAAACTCACTATTGAATCATTAAAAGCAAGTTAAAATCATTGTAATATTCGTCATGACAAAGTCAATGTATGTCCAGTAGAAAGATGAAGAAAGAAAGAAGTTACAGTTGTAGTCATGCCATACGGGGGGCAGAAGTGGTCAAAATTGTGGCTTAATTTTTGACAAAATGAAGCTGTCCTCACAACATTCAGTGAGTGGAGACCCCAGCAACCTGCAGGGGCATTCATACATGCAGCACAGCTTTGAATATCAGGGTGACGTTTTTGACATCGTTTCCCCTGAATACCTGTGTGGGCTAACCTGACTCACCAGATGGACCGTTCAATGTATGTCACCAGTCTATCTGGAAAAGAGCCCATAGAAAGTGTTTGGGAATGGGCAGAACCTTTCAGAAGCCTTTCTGGCAGGTGATTGGACGGTCGTTCATCAATCACATTCATTACAGGCCAATCAGATAATGTAGCTAGTGGGTGCCCATACACTACAGAACAGGAGCCACTTCATAAAACAAACTTGCATCAAAACATGTCTGAAATGGGGCAAAAATGTCCTTACTATAGAGAAGTTTGAAGTGCTGATATTTATTTTTTATTTAATTAGAAAGTATGGTCCAGACCTGACAAAACTGCTACTTTATGTGTTAGCGTACATGCTGATCTCCGTACGCGCAGCCACTTCCTGTTGTCGTGTCTGTAGCTCCCACCTCGTCCTGCTCTCTGATTGGGCCGTGCCACTTAGAGCCACTCACAATCGTTGTAGACAGGAGCTAAATGAGATGGATCTGTCTGATTTGGACATTGAATCAGGCAGATCCAGCTGCTGTTCAAGGTTAAATGTGGGTTTCTCAAACAGAAAGTTTATGGAAATCAATTGTTGGACCCCATAAAATCCACAATCATGCAATCGTGGACGGAATCACGGAATTGGACATTCAAAGCAGAATTTAATATAAAGGCGGAATATCCCAGAAATGGCCGGCATTTTACGTAAACTTTTTTTTTCTTTTTTTAATCAAAAAGGAACTTATCTATCAGGAAAATGCTCCGAGGGGGACACTAAGGCTGGGGACAATGCATGCTTCACTTCCCCTCCCCTCCTCCTCCCCTCGTTAACATACATGTCGAAGCGACCGCCTGAGACACCCGCTAAGTTGGCAAAGAAGCTACGAAGCTCCCGGCTAACTCCAAGTCAGAGTAGTTTCCCAACAATTATTATGTGTCAGGCGATCAAACGATCTGCAAATTTTGTCAACATACTGTTGACTGGACCCGTAAAGATATGTGTGAGGACCACCTGAAGAGTGAGTGTCTATATTTCATTACTTTATACTGTGTATCGAGGTTAAATTTGCGTAAAATACTAAAAACTGAATTCTCAAGAAATTAAAACAGAATGAAACAGAATGTGGGGAAAAAAATCAAACAGATTTTATAGGGCCCTACAATTGTAGAGTCATTGAGGAAATGGATCAATGAGTAGAATTGCACTGGTATCAATAAAATCTTATCAGTTCCCATCCCTAGCAGGCTATGTCGACTCCACCTTCCTTAAAGAGGTATTGACAAAGTGGAAAATGAATGTATATAGGATCCAATCCGGGCAGGGTTGAGCAAATATCATTTGTCTGTTTTCCTAACCCCTTTCTTTTATTGAACCCGTTTTCAATAATAAAGATGAATCACTCCTTATGCATCAGCCTTACGCCCAATGTGTCAGCTGCATATTTACAAGACGCCGTGTGTCCCAGTCTTTTGTTTGAGTCACTTATAAAGGAAGTCCAAAGTCACTTTTCATGAAAGGAACACAAAACAATGAGTTCCTGAAAGGCCTGTCACAGTTCAGCTGTCTGAATGATATTCACGTTGCAGCTGTGTATGAAGGTGGTGATTTTTTTCTGTCTCTGCGCTAGGCCGATACATGGTAGCTGTCAGCCATTCAATGGACCTCACTGGACAAAAACACCTGTTCAGAAAAAGACCGAGAATAGACCCTAAAGGTGAAGTAACGGGGATACTGTAAGAATGAGGACATATGAGATTTAAGATAAACGCCAACAAAAATATGCAGCTACACAGGGGCGGATCATATGGGAACTTGAGTTATACTTCATGCCAGTAATAATTTTGACAGCTCTTTTTAATTTAGTTTTGGTCTTTTGCCTAAAATATCTTTTAGTTTTAATCATAATTTAGTCATCTAAATTGTTTCAGTTTTAGTCTAGTTTTAGTTGATGAAATTTCAAAACATTTAGTCGACAAAATCTGCTGTAAATCTAGTCAACTAAAATATAATAATAAGTGTAAAGTGTAAGGCATTTTTTATGTTTCCCCGAAATTCTGAAGTCACACTTCGATAAAACATCTGATATTCCTTTATTAAATGCTAGTAAAGTTTGAATGTATAAATGAACAGAAACAAGTTTAACTTTTGTGTGAAATGCAGTCACCTTGATTTAGGCTACCTGGCAGAGCATCTCAGTTACAATACCAGAACTGACAACAAACAGTGAACCTGCTCTACGTGAATATATCAATTCATAAAGAGAGCAGCTCTGATTGGATCGCTCCCCAACTTATCCAACCACCATGAAGCTAAGGCAGTTGTGACTGGATGTCCCTTTTAACTCATCCAACCTTTCCACACAACCAAAGCTGCTGTGATTGGATATATTCCCAACTTGTCCCTACTTTCTATATGACCAAATTAGGTCTGATTGGATTAAGTCTCTGTCAAACATTTTCGTCTAGTTTCTATGTGTTCACAAAAATGTCAGGTAATATAGTTTTAGTTTTTGTCCATGTGCACTTGTTTTTATTAGTTACTGCCTAGTTTTCATCAGGGTAAAAAGGTTGTTGATGAAAACTATGATGAAAATAATTAGTCAACAAAATTAACTCTGCTTCATGCTTCAAAAAGTAAGAGGAAATAAGAGTCCGGGAATGAAGGGGAACAAAGAAGCAGGTAGAGACTCTGGGCAGATGGAGAGGTGGGGAGGTGTAGGATGACGCAGCAGAACTCCGTGACCTAGAGACAGGTTTGTTGACACTCCAGCGCTGCTCATGGGGCAAGGCAGTCAACCTGCTGCACCTACATACATCAAACTGCTAAAGACGTCTTTGGCACCATCTTTGCAAGATTACAGCTTCATTTTATGTTCGGTGTAGCATCATCCTGGAGTAGTGAGGAGAAATTTTGACAGCCGGCAGACTGTGTTGTCACCTCAAGCTCGAGGGACTTTAAGGGCTCTTGAAGACACTAACAGTTGTTAAAAGATGTCACTACTCCCATCATCTGAGCACAGCAGAGTATGGGGGTCAGGCAGGAGCAAAAAAAAAAAAACTGAGAGAAGGATTGATAAAAGATAAGGCAAACTGCTAAGGATAAAGCTGAAATTTAGGCGGCTTAATTTGAATTTCAGCAATATTCTCAATATTTTGTGCCAGTTTTACTGTAATTTCTCTATTATAACACGCACCCCATTTTTTATGCTTTTTTCCAGGAAAACCGCTGTATTCAAAGATAACACGCACCCACATTTTGCCCAAACCTTGCTCTCTCAGACAACTCAAAAATGACTTTTATACAAAGTTTCAATCAATGAAATTTCAGTATTTTCACAACAAATACCGTACACTATTTTCTCTCTCAACCAGATGCGGAAACACCTTTTGCGTCACGCATGCGCAGTTACTCGATTTCTGTCCGAGCATGCTCAATTGTAGCGTACTGACCAATCAGAGAGCAGCTATCAATATGCCTGTGTCTTCGACCAATCACAGTGCAGCTATTTCAGTCCCCTTGCTCACAAGATGGCAGCACACTGTGTTTGCATGTGAGTGGTACCGTAACACTTGAGAATTACACAATCATTACACAAAGTTAATCTAATTAAAATATTGGATTAGAACAGTTTAACAGTCAGTTTAATAAGAATTGCAAAAGTTTGGCGGTAATGTTTCGCAGAGAGAGAGAATATTTCGGCTTTTGTGTTGGATGTGTTGTGATCAGGATGTTGCCGAGACGAAATATGGGAAGTATTTTGCATGTGCTTGTGTGTAATATGCACCCAAAAATTAGACCTTATTTAAGAGCAAAAAGATGTGTTCTTAACAAGAAATTACGGTAAATTCTTATAATATGTCAAATTTAATCACAACAGTCCCCCTTTTTGTTCAAAGTGCATCATAAAACAAGAGTATTGTGATGGTGAGTTTGAAAATTAAATTAAATTGTATTTGGGGTTTCTGGTTGGCAGAGTGTGTCAACCTTGGACTTCAACATTGAGGCTCTCGCTCAGCTTGAGTTCAACTCTGACCTTGGGCCTATTTGCTGCATGTCCTCCCGCTGCTCTCTGAGCCTGAACATTTCCTCACCGCAGTGGCTGTGACCTAAAAGGGAGCAAAGTCAACAGGCCTAGGAAGAAGTGGACTGCAGGGAAAAAAGAAGGATTAATGTTAGACAGCTGTCCAAGAAATTGAGGGGTTATCTGCCATTTTTGAGACCCAAAGCTGCACAAAAGTAAAAGCTGTTTTTGTTTTGTAAGAGAAAAATGAGGGTGAACTCCAGTCAGCAGAGAGTTACATTTAACGTGTGGAGTCAACAAGCCACTAGGGCTGGGAAATATATTAAATTAAATCGATTAATCTGAATTATTTTCTGCAGAAGATTTAAAAATTAAAAATCAAGATTTTTTTTCTTGACTTACTCCAATTGTTAGTTGTTGCAGTGTTTGAAAATATAAATACTGAAAATGTGCAGTTGTCATGATGGTACGCCCTGTCAGGGTTTGAACAAGCACATGTTTAGGGCTTGTATTTGTTTTATATGTGAGATTAAATATTAATCAGAGAGCTCCCTGTTATCTGTGAGAATAGTTCCGCTTTCATTTTTATTGTAGACAAACTAAATAATCAACATTTAATGACATGCACTCCAACTTTGAGGGGGAAATTCTGTTTGGTTTGGGAATATTTTTGATGACATAAAGACAAAACTTGATTCTTGTCATACTTGTGTAACGTGGAGTTAAGTTTAGTTTTTGTTTTTTGTTTTTGTTTTGAGAGGGAAAAATCAATTAAAATTGTAAATCAACTGTTGTGGGAAAAATATTGGGGATTTTATTTTTAGGCCGTATTACACAGCCCTACAAGCCACAGAGTCCTACTTCTTATTAACTGCTTTTTTTTTACAAATGAGAAATGCATCACAATATGGATTATGCACAAATCTGTCGTCAGTGCATTTATGACAGGAGTTACAGAGGTATGAGGAAATAAACTCTGACTAAGAAGACCTGCTTCCAAACCAATAATGCAGGTAAAGCACAAAATGATAGCAGGAGATTTAGGTTTTCTTTATCGAATGCTCCCAGTGAATAATCACTTTACAAAACACAATACTTATTCTGCTTGAACTGTGACAATCTGAAATATGGTATAATGTGGCCCTGTGCGTGCACTAATGTGCAGCGCTGCTTAGTAGCACATTTGAAAAGGTTAAGTTTTACTGATAAAACGCCTTTTGGAGTTACTGATTAGGTATTAAAGAATTGTTAAAGCTTGTGTCATTGTCACTTGTCCCTTATTGCCCGTCAAAATTAAAAATGGGAGGGACCTCTGATGTCCACTTTGTCAACATGAATGGCAGAGAATTAAGTTATCTCACTCGTCTTCAGAGGAAACAATTTCCAGGTCTACAGTTGCTACTGATGACTCTGGCATTGTTTCCAGGTTTTCTGGGATATATTTCTCTGACTTAAGATAAAGTTCCTGCATGCTGCACTTGAAATACAAAATCCCATCCATAACTTGTAATGCTCCTTTCTCTATCCGTTCTCAGGAGCAGGGAGGTGCGGAGCCAGAGCCTCAGGACAAGGTGCAAGCCCTGAGGGATCAGGTCGATGGAGTGAAAAATATCATGACCCAGAATGTAGACCGTATCCTGGCACGAGGAGAACGACTGGACGACCTCATGGACAAGTCAGAGGACCTTCAAGCAGGGGTCAGTCATCACGCAGTTACCCTAAATAATCTGAGCTCTTTCTGCTGAGACAAGACGACATTTCTGCAACGAATATCTCTCACAGCTGACCCTCTCATAACAGACAGTTTGATCAGTCTTAATTGTACTTCATAACGGCAATAATGGCTCTGCTCAGTGAAGCTGTGCAAGCTCTCTAGGCTTGATCCCAACAGAACTGGACGTGGTTGAAATACTTGGAGACTTTCCACTTTCTTCTCAAGGCCTCTTCAGTTAACTCTTTAGAGATCCTGGGGACATTTTGTGCCTTTCAGTTTTTATTTTCTTGCCATTTTGGCTGAGTAATATATATAGCTCAAATATGCCAAAGGATATTCATTAAGAAGTTTTAAAATTGTTGTCCCAGTTTCTTAAATAAGCCTGAAATGGCTAAGCTGCACAAAATCTGACACGTGTGCTTAATGACTAAAAATGTCCCATTTAAAACTATTAAAAATGTCATTTTACATCCCATATTTATCTTCACATAAACTAGTGCATTCCTTTATGTTAAGATAATATTTTTTACTACAAGCTCTCAATGTTTGATTTTTATATTTGTACACCAGATTGTGCAGTTTTTCCCCTTTTAAAGCTTGCCTCAAATTTTCACATTTTTACTGTCTTCTGTAAGGTGCTTGCAAAAAAAACTAACATGACCTTTCCTTAAGCTTACATGTTGAGGTAGTGTTTCCCCTGAGCAGAGAGCCCAGGCTGCTGTTACATCCTCTCCCTTAATTTGTAATTTATTATTTAATATAACAGCAGTACTGCTTCAGTGGGGCCTCTCCTGGTTTTGTTCAAAGCTTAAAATTCATGTGCCCACTGAAAATGTCTGTGTGCATGTGATTAACTCATGATAATAATCCTGAGCCTTAGCGTCTCAGATTTCATGAGACGGGAGAGGGGGACTGCACTGGCATTCCTACCTTCATACAAACATAAAGGCAGCATAGAAATAATGTCACCATGGTGCTGATGCTACAAAATAGCTTTCCATTAGTGTTGCTAATGGAAAGCTATTTTGTAACACTGTAGCTGTCCAGCTAGTGTTGCCATGGTACAAAGTTTTAACCTAATGCAAGTACTTAACTAGGAAGCACCCGGAGAGCTCAAACCTCCGCCAGGGTAGCTCACATATTGCTGTTACATCTATAAGCAATAGCTCCATGATAAAGTTATCATCTTAATATGATTCATGACCCTGAAAACTCACACCTAGCACTCAGAATCATGTTGATATCATTATTAGTTAGACAGTTAATGAGCAAAAATGATCAATCAATCAATCAATCAATCAATTTTATTTGTATAGCACTTTTCATACAAGATTTTGTAGCACAAAGTGCTTTACATAAGAAATAAAATAAAATAAAATAACAATAAATGAAATAAAAAGTTGAAAATTGCATACAATGAAAAAATAAGACCCTACCCACATACAGCATACACACTCACTCAAACACACAAAGACATAAAAAGGAAATTCTGAAAGAAAACAGATTTCGAGGACTGAGGAAACACTATTTTAAATAAAAAATGAGGAAACACAGGAGCTAAGACTAAATGATAATTAAAAGTCATAAGGAATTAGATAAAAATATTATAGGGACAATTAAGTAAATCAATAAATGAATAAAATAAAATTTGAATAAATAATATGTTAAGATGAGACGGCCTAACACCAGATGGGTAATAAAATCTGCTAAAGTAGGATAGTAAAAAGAAAAGCAGCTAACAGAGAATAAAATTCCAAATAATGAATCTGAATTGAAAGGTAGAAATAAAACAAAGTAAGAAGATTAAAATAAATAAAAAGATTATAAGAAATAATAATAAATAGATCGTTGGCTGATGGAAGTTATCAGGATCACCACCAAAATCTAATCATTTTTAAGTTGGGCCATTACCAACATCTCCTGAAAATTCAGCAAAATCCGCCCAGTAGTTTTTGAGTAATCTTGCTAACAAACAAACAAACAAACACCAGGATGGTTCACCTCTTCTTCACTGAATGTCTTTCTTAATGGATCAAAAGTATCATTTATGAAGGAACCAAATGTGTTTTTTTTTTTTTTTGCTTCACATCTGTTTTTAAAGGGGTACGCCAACTCTTTTTTTCGTTTTGCATCTTGCCTCACTCCCAGGTCCATGACAAGCAGATTAGACACCAGTTTTTCGACTGTGTGTGCAGTAACAAGAAAGAGACAGTCAGAGCTCGTCCACTGCTATTAAGCTTAGCTCAAACACTGGGAGTCAATGGGTAGTGTTAGCTTGGCTCTGCCTACAGTCATCAGATAAACTGTTCAACTTTAAACAGTCCTGTGTGCTTGTTGTGACTCGTTTTTTTACTGCGGTATGTTATGTTAGCTTCTATTGTATTATCTTCTTCTACTGGTAAACAGAGACTTTGTTTTGTTGACCTACTTACAAACACGTCCACGGTGGTTTGCACCAGAGACGTGATGTTCGCAAACGGGTTGAGCAGTTGTGAGTGAGCCATTTGTGAGCTATTCTTAAATGCAAATTGCCTGCAAAAACACTAAAGGACAGTCACCAAGCAAGAAACAGGTCAATTCCAGTTAAGTAGAGACTTGTGCTCTATACACCAAATATCAATATCGGCAATAACCAGTTTGGACATATCCAATATGGAACATCCATTTTGTAAAAACATGAAGTGTAAACAGTGTATTCACAATGAGTTTGAAGTGGTTCATATTTATCAGAGCAAAGTGTGAATCAAGGATAATTGATCATTTGGCATTCTTTATCTGTTTAGTTGAATACAGTTCACTGATGTAAATCTGTGACTCACAGAGTTCATTCTCATCAACATCCCTAAAGTGGGACTAAGAACAAAAAGCTTCTTTTAGAAGGAAACTTTTGAGATAGGAATTTAGTCGTGTCATTAATTATTTTAATTATTTTATTTTGTATTAAAAAAAGGCCCAGCAAGTTCCCTTCACAGACTGAAGCCTGGCTTCTGTGATTGAATATCAGGGTGTGCTGATATCTGGAGGCAGATGATGTCTGTAGCCAATCATTGTAACTGCAGAGTTCAACAGGGAAACCCTCTATTTCCAAGACCATGATCCTCAGTACAGATGAAATTTGTGTGACATTAGGATTGCCTGGGATTGTTGGTAATGTGGACCATTAGATATATTTCACTACTCCATCTGGTCAAGAACCCAAAGAAAGTGTTTGGGAATGGGCAGAAGTTTTCAGAAGCATATCCAGCAGGTGATTGGATGATTTTTCCTTCATTCACGTTCTTTACGGGCCAATAAGATCATGTAGTAGGCGGGCACTCCTGCTGAGTTGTGAAGTATAAAATATGAGACACTTTGTCGAACAGACTGACAGCAAAACATTTTGGAAATAAAGTAAAAAGATCCTTTAAGAGGACAAAAGGTAGAGAAGGTAGGAGCTATGAGCAAAATGACAGCAGGGTTAGCATCGATGCTAACAGCTTCAGTAGCAGTTTTATCAGATCTGGACCACATTTCTTAATTAAATGATGAACAAAGAACAACAATGAAAGCATTTATTGTTAATTTTGACAGCACTTTTTTATTTAGTTTTAGTTTGTCTTTTGCCTGAAATATCTTTTAGTTTTAGTCACAATTTAGTCATCTCACTTGTTTTAGTTTTAGTTGATGAAATTTCACAACATTTTAGTCGACAAAATTTACTGTAAATTTAGTCGACTAAAATATGAAGTGTAAAGTGTAAGGCATTTTTTATGTTTCCTTGAATTTCTGAAGTCTACTTTAAACTTGGATAACATGAAACATCTAATAACTCTTTATTGAATGCTAGTAAAGTTTGAAAGCATAAATAAACAGAAACAAGTTTAACTTTTGTGTGAAATGCAGTCATCTTTATTTCGGCTACCTGGCAGAGCATTTCAGTTACAATACCAGAACTGACAACAAACAGTGAACCTGCTCTACATGAATATATCAATTCATAAAGAGAGGAGCTCTGATTGGATTGCTCCCCAACTTATCCCACCACCACGAAGCTAAGGCAGCTGTGATTGGATGTCCCTCTTAACTCATCCAACCTTTCCACACAACCAAAGCAGCTTTGATTGGATTTATTCCTAACTTGTCCCTACTTTCTACATGACCAAATTCGGTCTGATTGGATTAAGTCTCTGTCAAACATTTTTATCTAGTTTTTATTTGTTGACGAAAATGTCAGGTAATATAGTCTTAGTTTATGTCCATGTGCACTTGTTTTTATTAGTTACTGTCTAGTTTTTGTCAGGGGGAGAAAGGTTGTTGATGAAAACTATGACAAAAATAATTAGTCAACAGAATTAACACTGGGTAGGGAGGAAATTTTTGCACTACTTTCAACATGTTTTGGCGCCAGTTCGTTCTACTTCTGCCATAGTGCCCGCCCCCTACATTATCTGATTGGCCCGTCTGTGATTGACAGAAAAACCTCAGAATCACCTGCCCATTCACAAACACTTTCTATGGTCCAAATCTTTTTTAACGGGCTGTCTTCTGCTCCTCTTATCTCAGGCTCAGCACTTCAAGCAAACTTCCACCAAAGTGGCTCGCAACTACTGGTGGAAGAACGTCAAGCTGGTCGTGGTCATCGTGGTGGTCGTCCTCATCATCGTCCTCATCATCATCCTGCTGGCGACCGGAGTTATTCCCGTCAGTGCCCCTCTGCCGCCTGTAGTTAATCCCACCACCCCGCCATAAACAGAAGGACACACACACACACACACACACACACACACACGTGATTAACATATTAAAATAATCATAAACCAAAACCAACCATGTAATATACAAATGAATTCAAATATAGAAGTCATTGCCATGCAGTGAAAGCATGAAAACTTCTTTTTCAGGCTCTAATAGTTTCTCTTTCATGCTCAGACTGTAATTCAAAGACTAACACTTTGATTGATGATGACTCCATAAACCTTTTCACTGTCAAATTAAATCTGAGCCTTTTTAATAACTGAATAACTAAACAAAAACACTGTTACTGTCACTGACACAGGGTGCCTTATTCAGTCTTTTTAATGACACTGTTGAAGAAGCTTCAGCCTGACAGGGAGGATCAGTGTGATTAAGAGCGGATGAATGGGGATTTCCTGAGCCTTATAGTAGCAATAATGTTTATTTTGAGTGTTAGCACTTGGGTGCACCTTGAAAAAAGACAGTTTGTATTGTTTCAGAGACAAAAATGACATTTTGTTATGTAAATAAACAACTTTTTTTTTCTGTAAAACTGAGGGGAAAAAAAGCTGTAAATCTAAAATGAGCTGAAGTTACAGTGCTTGACAGATTTATTGGACCACCTGTGATAATAACTAGGAAACATACATAATTTTGAAATACTTCAAAAACTTGTTTGAGCCTGACAATTTGATTTTTATTGGATATACATTTAAAGAGGAATGAGGAATTTCCACCTGAATTCACATTTATGCCCAAATGTGTGCCAGCTCACTAGGCTTCTCTGAGAAGCTAGAAATTAATCAAGCAACACTCTGTTTAGGAAAGCAGGTAAATAACTAAAATTCAACGTAACAAATTAGAAAATTCATGGATAAAGATGAAAATATTTTAGCATAAAAAAACCCCAGAAATTAATAAAGCAACACTCAATCATGAAAACTATTTCTCTGTTCAGGATATGGGTTTTTTGTTTTGATTTTTTGTAAAGCTGTAAATTTGAAAATTCATGGATAAAAATAAAAATATTTTAGGAGTAATTTTTTCTTTTTTTAGAAATGAATGAAGCAACACTCACCTATGAAAACTAATTCTCTGTTCAGGAATGCAGGTAAATAATAATTTAACATCAAGAAATAATGTGCTTTACTGTTTTTTTTTTTTTGTAAAACTAAATTTGAAAATTCATGGATAACAATAATACTTATATTTTAGCAGTAAGCTTCCACAC
This sequence comes from Cetoscarus ocellatus, assembly GCA_037902135.1. NCBI lineage: Eukaryota > Metazoa > Chordata > Actinopteri > Labriformes > Labridae > Cetoscarus > Cetoscarus ocellatus. The sequence goes on from JBAMNC010001946.1 coordinate 398,929, forward strand.
ACTGGTGTATTAACCATCACAGAAGCATAAATATGATTTTAGTTACTAATGCTGTTGTTTTTGGTCAGCTGTGGCGTAAACCTTACATCGGGTGGTGGTCTAATAAACTCGTTGAGCACTGTACATGAAAAGAAAGGCTTGACTGTGTACTGGATTTGTATTTTACCTTTTGTAGACTCAACACTTTAAATGTCTTTCTGTATCTCTATAGTCGGACTATGCAGTAGAAAACATTCCAGGTCAAACAATTTTAGAAGCACACGGCACAGATCAGTTCCCTCGTAGAGAAATAGGTCCCTGAATGACGTAAAGCCGAGCATACGCTGTGTGATTTACAGCAGGCGGGGTATCTGCCGTGGTGGAGGAGCAGCTCGCTCACAGTGGATGTTCTCACTGTACGGTCCAGCGGTCGGGGACAACCTGAGAGCTCACGCTGCACGAGTGAAACCAGAGCAGAGTGTTTGAAGTTTCACCTGAATACTCCCACAGGTGGAGGTGGAAGTGCCGGCTGTTTCTTTGTACACACAGGCAAAAACAGGCTCTCTACAAATATGTTATCACCAGCAGCCAAATCCCTAAAAAGACCCTGCTGGCTCTGCTTGTATTTTCTTCTCTTCTATATGTTTCCTGATACGAGGGGGAGGGACACATCACACAGGCAGGCGTGATGTTACCATTGTAACGAGAAATAAAGCCCAGAAATCTGAAGCGATGTCCACACGTAGATGTTTTTTTTTTTTTTTAAATAGAGGTTTTGTTTCTCTATTTAAATAAAATAAAAAATCCATCCACACCCTGAAGCCTTCAAAACATCCTCGTCCACATGAAACACATTAACCCACTGATGAACTCTGCTTATTAGCTTTTAATGAAGTCTGTGACAAGCAACATTTCCACAGTTTTCTTCATTTTCAAGTGAACAACACATCCAACGGGTGATACAGTTTTAGCAAATTTGGGTTACCAGTCAACACGCTCACTTGTAAAACAGCACGGAGGTCCGACAATATGGTGCATCCCTGTTGTCATTTTAAATCTGAAATGAAAAGCTCCCAAAGGAGGTGGGCGTTCTGTAGTAAATCTTTTCGTTTGTAGCTCTTAAAGGGCAGATGAAGCATGATTTTACTGTTATTGTCAAAAATATATTTGCATTTCACATGTGTGTAATCCAAAAGCTTTCAATTATTTCTATATATTGGCAGATATCAGCCAAAAAAGGTTTACAATATTGGATATCAGCAAAAATCTTATATTGTGCATCCCTACTTAAGACTGTTACATGTCTCTTTCTCATGTTAACGTGCCTCTATACACAAGACAAAATATCTGCAGTGTCAGGACTTCTCCCTCTTCCCCTGTTTTTAGTTCCAGTAGCTGCCTGAAACATCTTGTTCCCCGACCCCCCCTCATAGCCCTACCAGTGTGATGTCATACTGTCGTTTCAACGACAGTTTAAGCCCATTGATGGCAAGCCCGGAGCAGAGCAGAGACAGTGGAATAAATGCATAGTCTTTTAAACATGGCTGTACTGACCAATTACAACAGATCAGACTGGTCAACCAATCAGAGCGGACTTGGCCACTTGGGGGAGGGGCCTTAAAGTGACAGAAGCTCCAGTGGAGTCTCAGAGTGAGGGAGTAAAGGTGGATCTTGGCTGTTGAATCAAAAACGTGATTGTTTTTTAAACTTGAGTGGTTTTGGATATACTCTAGCTGTAACCAAAATCAAATATATTAATCAGAGTTAAAGTAAAGTGTGAGCTCTTAAAGCTGTAATGATCCTCGCATGAAAATACAACCTCCTGCCATAGTTACAGTGCTGTAAGCAAGCAACCGCGACTGTTCTCCCTGCTGAGAGTTTTTACTTCTGACTTTGACCAAAATATTTCAGGATAGAAATGTATATTGTTGCTTAAATGAACATAATCGTGATAACAGACCTGTAGGTTTGAGCTGCAGTCTGAACGAAGCCTCCACTGATGTTCGAACCTTCCAGCCGTCCAGCTGAGAAGACCCAAAACCCTGCAGTCTTAACAAAAACGGACCTTAAGCAGGGATTTTAGATCAAGTCCCCTCACGTCTGTGCTGTTACAGTACAGGTGGCATGAAAACTTTAAACCAGGGGTGGGCAACTGGCAGCCTGGGGGCCACATGCGACCCTTCACCTCAGTCAATGCGGCACAGCAATCATTTAAAAAAAATTCAATAGGAAAAAGTAGAAAACATAACAACTGCTAATTAGGATTATTGTGAATAACCAGCACTACATAACGCACAAATTAGAATAGGTGATCAAATATTACTGCTAACTTTAGATTGCTGGAACATGATTTGTTTTTTTACAAGTCATTTTGCTGTGATTGTATCTCTAAATATCTTTTCTGAGGCAAATATAATATATGTAGTATTAGTAAAAACTGTAGACACAGTGGTAAAAGTGATATACTTATGCTAGACTCATTCTTTTATTGCATTAAAAAGAAGCTTAAATTGGCTTTAGTCACGCGTTGTGCTCATTTAATCATGAATTTTTAAGTGTTTGGGTTAACGTATGTTGGTATAATCCTTTTTTGAAGTTTTATATTTTCTATATTTTGTTAATTAATACATTTTTTGTCCTGACAGTATGTACCAGTGCGGCCCTCTTGGTGATCAGAGTTTCCCACCCCTGCTTTAAACAGTCCCATTAAAACTGTAAATAGATGTTTTCTCGCAGGTGTATATATTTGCCTCAGCCTTTAACCAACCTGTTAATTAACTTATCTGCTCTTCTAGGGGTATTTATTTGATACTTTATATCTTACTTGTTAGTTTAATATGAACTAATGGATTTGTTGATTTCTGTATGAGCTGGTTCAGTCAATCACTACAAGGTACGATTAAATAACTGCTGCTGATTATTTTCTGAATGAAGCTACAGATGTAGGTGCAATAGGTCGAAGTTCTTTTTTCATGTTCCGATTGTTTAATATTGTGAATGATCTGTCAGATTTTTCCACAGCAGACCTTTCATCATGTGTGAGGGCTTTTCGTTGTCATTTGAATTCATCGAACTGATATGTGATGATCAGCAGGATGTGACTCTGATGACTCGTGGTGTTCGTTTGGTTTTAATGGTCTTATAAATAAAATGGTTTCTAAAGCTGCTCCAGCGTGATGCTTTTTCTTTGTTGGAGTTTCAGTAAATGGAGAAACACTCACTATATATCAGCCATGGTGATGAAGCACTGAAGTCCAACTCAGGGAGAAAGATAAGTGGGGCTATGTCTACATTTTAATGAATTTAGTACATTATATAAAATGTAAATAACAAGAGAACACAATTTGTGTAATAATATGTTTTCATGTTTCTGTAAAGGTTAATACATGGGTATGTAGGGGCTCTTTAACCAAAATTAAATTCTTAGTGCTTTAATATAAATAATTTTATCAATGCATTATCAAATGTATTATTAAAAAATAGTAAAGCACATTATTATGTCTCGATAAAGATGTCAAATTATAATTATTTTCTTGTATTCCTGAACAGAAAAACTATTTTAATGGTTGATTGTTATGCTTGATTTTTGGGTTGATTGATTGATTGATTGATTTGAATTTATTTTGAACATTTATGCAAAGAAATTAAAATAGAGCAATATCATTCTTATAAAAAGAAAAAAGTATTTGTACATGTTCAAAACGGTGTAGGAAGAAGTAAATACTTTTTGAATTCCCACCCCTCATCACTGTTTCTCATGGGTCACATAAAATGTATCCTGCTTTGACATCTATGCAAATATATCATACATATGTACCCTACAAAACATTTAATCCTGTAAATATGTTTATACACATACACACTACAAAATATGTAATATTTATTAGTTAATTTCTTACTTCTCAGAGAAGCCCAGTGAGCGGCTCAGATTTGGGTATAAAAGGTAAATTCAGTTTGAAATTCCTCATCCTGATTTCAAATGTCCGATAACAACATTTTCAGTTTTAAACAGGTTTTTGAAATATTTCTAAAAGTTTTCAGACGCTCCATACATTTGTGATGTATTGCATTAAGAATCACTCTTAGGTCTTCAAAAGTAATTTCTTTTAGTTCAGCACAGCCAAAAAGCTAAAATCATGAAAAGCCAGTAGAAACTTCGAATTGATTGTTTCCATAGAAACACAAAAGACATTTTGAGTGTTGCATCAATTTGCTCCCACTGATCAGCTTCTGACTGAAAAGTCTAAAACAAGGAACCAAATTCAAGAAACACACCTGAAGATCCAGATTCTCAGGCAGGACGGGGGCAGCTGCTGTCAGAGAGATGTAGTCCCTCAGCTGTTGGTTTTCAGTAAATATTTATTTATTGTTACTTTTGTCAGTTTCAAGTTATTTCAGTGACCATTGTGGGTTTTTCTTTCTTTAACAGAAGGGTACCAACAATTCTGCCCACGTGTGTATACATATAGTTTTCAATGCATTTTCAAATTTACTGTTAAAAACAGTGAAGCACGTTTTTATTTCTTGATAAAGATGTCAAATTATAATTATTTACTTGCATTTCTGGACAGAAGCACTAGTTTTAGTAGTAGATTGTTATGAGCGGCTTAAATTTGTGTATAAAAAGAACTCAGTTTTAAATTCCTCATTCTGTTCAAAATGTCCAATAAAAACATTTTAAGTTTTAAACATTTTTTTTATATATTTCTAAAACATTTCTGTGCTTTTTTTCTTATGGCAGGGGGTCAAAAGTTTTTGGACACCCCATATCAGAATAAATGTTGTTACCAACTGAAGAAGCAACACTCAAAGTTTATGCTTAGTTTCATTATTTGTTTATTTACTCTTATATTCATCTATTATATTTTTTTTTCTTTTCCCATTTTGTCTCCACCACTTCATTCATCTGTGCACACAGAGAATCTGCTCCAGTGGAACGCACACAAAACAGACAGTCTGGTTTCTCTCTTCAGTCGTATCTTGTTTTCTGTTCTGGGATGAAAACATCAATTTGCCAAACAGCTGCCACACAGATAATATGTGAACATTTGCAGTTTTTGCATTTTAAGCAGTTATGTGTTTTAATAATTTCCCTATCATCATCATCATCATGCCTTTCAGCCATTTTTATTTCTAAACAAATACAAGTTTAAGTATTCATTTTATAAACACCTCCTAAAAGCTTTGTTCAAGGGAAACAATGCAAGATTATTACATGAATAAACAAATCAGGCCCTGTGATTGGCTGGTGACCGGTTCAGGGTGCACCCCGCTTCTCGCCCAATGACAGCTGAGAGAGGCTCCAGCCCCTCCAGCTCGGCTCGGGGAGCGTCTGCCTGCGGCTGTGGGTTCTGTGTGAACCAGCAGAGGTCACTGAAGAGTTAATCTGCTGCTCTGACAGTAAACAGAGCTCGGCTCTCCAGCTCATGGACTTTGATTCAACAAACACACCAGCGGGGTCAGCTGTTAAAGGTCAGCTTTCAGTCCCACGTCTGCTGGTCCTCCTCTGCAGAGCAGCTGAGCTGGATCGCTTACAGTCTCTCTGTGGTTCCCCCTGCTGTCTCCATGTCAGTGGAGAGGTCTCCCACTGTCACAGCTTCAAAACACAGAGTTCATTTTCCAAAACACAAGAGATTTCTTTACTACTAGTCTTCACCAGTGCTTATGAGAACTAAAAACCCCTTTGTTATTACCTCCACCAAAGAGGTCATGTTTTTGCCGGCGTATGTTTGTTTTTTTGTTAGTTTTTTAGTAAGGTTACGCAAAAACTGCTGGACAGATTTTGCTGAAGTTTTCAAGAGATGTTGGTATGGCCCAACTTAGAAATTATTACATTTTATTGGTGATCCGGATAACCACCATTAGCTAATGAACGTCTTTGCTCAATAACTGTCTAACTAATAATGATATCAACATGATTCTGAGTGCTAGGTGTGGGTTTTCAGGGGCATGAATCATATTATGATGGTAACTTTATCATGGAACTATTGCTTATAGATGTAACAGCAATATGTGAGCTACCTTGACGGAGGTTTGCACTGTCCAAGTGTTTTCTATCTTAAAGGGGACATATCATGCTGTTTTCCTTGTCATTATGCCAATCTGGGATGCATTTGGAGTACTTCTGTATGATTTGCAGGTCATAAAGCTCCTTCTTCGCCTCACAATCGCGTTTACAAAGGCCTTTCTCTAGCCGCTTTTCAGGCTCTCCCTCAAAACGCTCTGATTCAGACGGAGCACACGTGAGAACCGAGACCACGTGTGCTCTGTCCTCTGATTGGCCAGTTCTGTGAGGGCTGAGCCGGAGACGGAGCGGAGGCGTGACATACGGAAGTGCATTGTTTACTAGCCCCAGCTGTCCGGGGATTGTTGTATAGACTTTGCAGTTAACATTAAACTTTTGTTTGGCCTTTATTACATGATTAAAATGGCTGCTTATGAGATTCGCCGATCGATCATGCACATCTCCACAAATACAGATGAGTTTTTAAGTAGAAAAAAACCCACATTAGTTATGTGATTACACACAACAGTGAGTCAAACCGCTTACAGCTAAATAGCTTCCCATTACTTTCAGCAGCTAAGAGGGGTGTGCAGACCTTTTCAAAGACATGTTCATCATAATAATTAAAAGATAGGTATTTAAGTAACAAAGGATGAAGCGCCGTTTGTGAGTTCTGCTTTTCGAGCAACTGTGTGGTCTAAGAGAGCCCCACAGGTCTGAATTTACACAACACAGCTGACGCGAATGCTAACGCTAACGAGCTTAGCATTGGCTCAACATTACATTATATATTTATTTACGAGTTTAAGTAACAAAGGATGAAGCACCGTTTGTGAGTTTTTCTTTTTTAGCTACCATGTGGTCATAAAAGAGCTCTACAAGTCTGAATTTAAACAACACAGCTGACACTAACGCTAACTAGCTTAGCATTAGCTCGACATTACATCCTGGCCTTATTTACATTACTTCCTCTGATTACATTACTTACCGCTTGTAGTTCTGGGTCTCTGTGGACAGTCTTTATGGAGGGAACTGCTCCTTGTTTGAGCAGCAGCTGAGATGCAAATCCTGCATCAAACTGCCCTCTGGGGTAAAACGATGAGCACACAGAAACAGCTGAGACAGCGGCTGAACCTGCCCACTGCTTTCTGGTGTCTTCATTCTTTGGAAGTGAAAATAGTTGTGATTTTGATCCACAACTGAAAAAACACAGATGAAGACCCTTCCCAGACATGTCTTCTCTCAAGTATATAGCTCAGGGAAACAACAGAAAACAAACACTGAAACTACTACTAAAACTGATGTTCCTGGAGAGAATATAAACAGCTGAGCTTGGTGGGCGTGTCCTAGCTGCAGCTTGGTGCTTCAGGCATTACCGGGGAGGAGCTGCAGGGAGGAGCTGCTTTCTCAGGCTCGTCCAGTAAGAAGAGACTGAAAATACCTGACGTCAGGTTGCTGGAAATCTTGCGAAGATCTCACTATGAGACGTTTTCAGGGGCGGAAATCTCGCTCCCGGATATCAGGGACAGGAGCAGATCTCATGTTGTGGGATTTTCTGGGGGTGTAGAGTCGGCAATTCAATAAACAACATTATTTGTAGGTATTAAATCTTGTTTCTACATGATATGACCCCTTTAAGACTTTAATGTTAGAACAACCTCTCTGTCCGTGGTTGTTATTGATTATACCTCCATAATAAATACCTTTACAACCATGCAGACATGAGGACCCTCTTGAAAATGAGAAGCCACATCTCAAGAGGCTAACCTCAAATAAATTTCAGGTCAACAGAGACATGCATGATGAAGTCTGGATGTCCATAAATTTGTGGCTATCATTAATTCTTTATTTTTTCAGGGGTTTTATGCCTTTATTGATAGAGGAGAGAGAGAGAGTAGATAGACTTGTGAAAGGTGATGAGAGAGAGAGCAGGGTATGTCGTTCTGCAAATGGGCCTTAAGGTGGCGCCAAACCCAAGCTGGCAGAGAAATATAAATGATCTGTGTGGTTGATATGTGTATATGTGTATTCATTCATTTTCTATACCGCTTATCCCTTTTGGGGTCATGGGGGGGCTGCAGCCTATCCCAGCTGTCATTGGGTACACCCTGAACCGGTCACCAGCCAATCGCAGGGCCACATAGAGACAGACAACCATTCACTCTCACACTCATATCTAAGGATCCTTCCAAGTCACCAGTCAACCTAATTAGCATGTTTTTGGTCTGTTGGGGGGAAGCCAGAGTGCCCAGAAAGAACCCACACATGCACAAGAGAACATGCAAATTCCACAAAGAAAGGCCCTGCCCAGCTTGGGGATCGTACCGGCAACCTTCTTGCTGTGAGTCACTGCCTGCTGCACTACTGTGCTGCCCTGTATATATCTATCTATCTATATATATCTATCTATATATACATGTATATATCTATATCTATATCTATATCTATATCTATATATGTATATATACATATATACGTGCATTCACGTATATAATAAAATGATTGACTCCTTTGTGAATTGTCTTGAGTAACATTTGTTTCGAGTTGGCACTATACAAATACAGATTGGCTGACTGATGTTTATGTATGGCTCTTCTTTTTTATGTTAAAGTGATGTAGTACAAGGTCAAAACGGAGGGACATCACATCACCGCTCTGTGATCAGGAAATCCTCCCTCATCTCAGAGGACCCGTCTCACCCCCTCCATCCCCTCTTTCAGTTATTGCCATCAGGCAGACGTTACAATGTCCCACTGGCCCGTAGACAAACATTAACAAAAATCCTATCCTCCCCCTGCAATAACCATCCTGAACAAAATCAATCGGTCACCACACCAAACATGATTTTATCTGTTGCTGGTCTTTCTAACCTTCTTCTCAATCCTGTTGTGTTTCTTTGTGTCTTGACGGTGCTTAATGTGTTGACTTTATTTTTGTAGCTGTTGTAAGAATCCTTTCTGGTACCGGTTGGGACAGACAATAAAAAAACAGTTTTGATTAGTCCCTGAGTTACATGCCCTCTTAGTGAAATGCTTTTTTCAAAAACCCCAGGGGAATTTTTGTGTTGCATCTGTAGATTAAATTCTGTTTGTTCAGAATCCAAACGTGAAAGTGAAACTGTCAGAGCAAAAAATCCTGACAGTTTGACAAAAACCTGAGATGAATCAGTCAGATAGATAGATAGATAGACAGACAGATAGATGTATAAATATATATATATATATATATATATATATATATATATACACACACACATATATATATGTGTGTGTGTGTATATATATGTATATATAAAATATATTATATATATTTATATATATATTATATATATATAAAATATATATATATATATATTTATATATATAAACATATATATACACATATATGTATGTATGTCTGTCTTTCTTCTATCTATCAATCTACGTGTCCGTCCGCCTGTCTGTCTGTCTGCCTGTCTGTCTATCTATCTATATTAAAACCTGTTATGAGGCCTCTGGGATGTGTTTTTCTGACTTCATCTCAGGTTTTTTGTTGAACTGTCAGAGGATTTTTTGCTCTGAAACTTTCACTTTTGGATTTATTGTAATCACTAATACACACAGAAACACATAAAAGCCCAGTGGAGTTTTGAAATGTCATAATCATTTTACTAACAAGACATGTGACTCAGGGACAAACCAAAGTAGGTCAAATAAGTCAGAGTGCTGTGAAGTATGCAGACAAACTGAGGCCAGAACAACAATCAGGCCCAGCTGTTCTGGCTGATGCCCACACATCTGCTCTTATATCAGGAGATAAACACTGAGCTCCCTTTAACTCTCACTTGTGTTGTTTTCTCTACACTATTGTGTCTATGTCTAATTGATGATTCAATAGACTAACTTCCTTATGTGAAGAGAGTCTAGAACTACTGAGGGATGCAGTTTCCTCACAGTGAAAGCCCAGTGGGGGGTCAGGAGGAAGAGCTGTGTGGTTTTGTGGTTGACTGATGTATAAGGAACTGATGGAAAAGGGTCAAACATGAGACCCACTGACCTTGACCTATGACCTTGAAGAGCCGGGTGGTTTTGTGGTTGACTGATGTATAAGGAACTGATGGAAAAGGGTCAAACATGAGACCCACTGACCTTGACCTATGACCTTGAAGAGCCGGTGGTCTTGTGGTTGACTGATGTATAAGGAACTGATGGAAAAGGGTCAAACATGAGACCCACTGACCTTGACCTATGACCTTGTACCAAATGTGAAAAGTTTATTATAAAGTCAGAGAGACAATTTGTGTAAAGTTTATGGGAGATCCCTTTCAAGTGCTCTTGAAGTATCACGTTAATAAGCAGTTGATGATCATGAGACCCCAAACCATTTCTCCTTATATTCCTAAAATTTGACCAAATGCTGACGCTGGGTCAAAGTGGACATTTGGCAACATTTAAAGAAAGCCCTCCCAGGCATTTTGAAGATATTGTGGCAAGCTGACATAGGAACAGTAATTCTGAGACATATCCACACTTACCCTTTGTTGTTTGATGAGACAGTCTTGAACCAGTATTATCATGTAACATAAACAGGGTGTGACCCACGGTGTCACATTAGTTAACTCAACTTAGTCTCATGTTACATGAAACACAGAGAACAAAACGCCCCAGTATCGATTACCACTGACTTACTGAATGCTCAAACATTGTAATATAACTTACACGTGTATTTTTTGGGTGTTAGTCATCAGTCCCATCAGTCTTTGCTCTGGCTTTACTGTCCACACTGTCCTGACCACTTCATTTGGGACACTTAAACATCTAGGCCTCGTTTACACAACAACAAAAACAGCCATTTTCATTGGGGATTTCGGGCTGATCCCCTACAGGTCAGTGCGGCACGAGGCATCCTGTTATTTTATATTTTAAAGGGGAGAGGAAGAGAGGAGGAAGAAAGGGGAAAAAAATCCAAATTTAATGTGACTTGGCATCTCCATCCCCTCCTCCTCCATCCCCCCTCCTTCTAGTATTATCACTATTGTTATTGTTATAATTATAATAATAATTATTATTATAATAATTATTATTATTATCATTATTATCATTACAAAAAGTGTTATGTTGGCACTGTCAGTTACTAATTTACGTATATATTTTTTTCTTTCTATTCTTCTATCTTAAATTTTGCTTTTATTTATTTTACAATTGTTGTTCCTTCTGACTGTCTAATATTGCATAATTTAATATCATTATTATTGTTGTTATTATCATATTATTATTATTATTATTATTTTCATGCAAGCATTGTTACTTTCATTTCCCTTAACCACCATTAATATCATATCTATCTTTGTAATAATAATACTACAACTGTGAATACCACCAATCATATTCTTAGCACACACACACACACACACACACACACAACCATAAATGTTGTTCAAACCTGTTGGCCCATCTGTCCCACTGTGTTGTCTCATTGCACAAAAAAAAGAAAAAAAAAACTATTGAAACTAACAAAAAACAAAGGTGAAGGACCCAAATGCAGATTAACCAAAAAAGTTTTATTTTAAAACTAACAAAAGCGATCAAAAAATCAAAAACCAGTCCTTAACAAGATGTCCAAACATAAAACAAAACTCATAGTAACAAAGAAAAGCAGGTTCAAACAAAGAAAGGCAAAACTCATAAAGGCAAATCAAAGACTCTACAAAAAAGTTTAACAAAAACAGAAACTACCTACAAAACAGGCGGGACACTGAGGGATCACTGGAGAAAACTCTGAAGAAGATTGAGGCACTGAAGGCTTGGTGAAAAAGCAAGACGAGTGACCCTGCACAGACAAAGGGGAACTCAGGGACTAAATACACTGAGGAAACATCAAGCACAGGTGAGACAGTTACACAGGTGGAGGGAATCACAGTCAGAGGCACACAGAGGGGAGGGCGGGAAAACACCATGAGGAACAGAGGGATTTCAAAATAAAACAGGAAACACACGACAAGACACAAAACGGACAACTTAACAAAGATAAAGAATAGACTCTTGACAGTAAAAAAGGAAACACAAGAGGTAGACAGAACATAATACAAAATAAAACAGAAATAAACCCAAAACTAGCTGAATCATGACACCGGGTCCAGAGTGAAAAGTTTTGAAAACATTTCATTTTCATCTCCATGTAAATGGGAATCCTCGTTTTTAGGGAAAACAGGGAGGCATGGCACATGCGCAGTACTCTTTTAGATAAAGGTTGTACGCTCACCAAAGATCAACAACAACAACAGCTATTGGCCACTTCTGAGCAACATGTGTGCTGCTAACTGTGCTCATTTAGTTATCGCTCCTCCAGCAAAATGTGGATTTGCTGCGTCAATACTGTGACCGGAGGAGACGCACTCGCCATTGTTGTTTGTGTAAAGTTTGTCTTCACTGGAAAGAGCCAACACGTGTTTTAACACTGCTGTTTCACTACAAACCTACATCATCATCTCCTGGCCTGGCATGCACGGTACAGCGTTTTCAGTCATTCTCGCAGAGCCATGTGAACATTATCTATTAGGACTAAGGAAGATAAGCCTATTCAAGATCATGTCAACAATCTCTACACCACTCGTGTGACTGAATACGAGGCTATATTTATTGTTAGTCTGGCACTGATGCCAGAGAGGATTATCAGTTAAATTTCAACATGAATAAAAGACCATTTAGGACTGAGAGAGACGATTTTCAGAACACAAGCACGACACCATATTTCGCCATTTTTTCTGTGGTTGTCAGGGTTTGTGCATGTGGTTTAAGGGAGAGGTGGACCTTTGATGTCATTATTTCTGAAAGTATCTGTATTCGTTGTCCACATGGTAATGCAGATTTATCCACTCTCGAACAAATTCTCAAGAATGTGTGTTTTCGGGCACCCAGAATCGTATAGCCGTGTCTGTGTGGACGAAACGCCTATACGATTAAGAACTTGTTACGAATCAATTTGTCTCTGTTTGGATGGACCCTAACACAGTGTGTGTGTGTGTGTGTCTTTTCAATGTAACACAAAGTTGTTTTAGCCTAAAAAGGCTTTAAAAGAACACTCCAACATTTTTGTTGTTTTTGTGTCTTGCCTCACTCCTGAGTCCATGACAAGCAGATAGACTCCATTCTTTTGACTGTGCGTGAAGTAACAAGAAAGAGACAACCAAAGCTTGCCCACTGCTAGTTACCTTAGCTCAAACACTGGGAGTCAGTGGGTAGCGTTAGCCTGCCTCTGCCTACAGTCATCAGATAAACTCTTCAGCAAATCTAAATGATCCTGTGGGCTGGATGTGATTTGTTTTTTTACTGGGTTACATTATCTTCTTCTATTCCTAAACAGAGGCTTTGTTTCATTGACCCACTTCCGTGGTGGTTTTTGTGAGAGATGTGATGTTCGAGAACGAGTCAAGTTTTCTGAACAGCTCTTTTAAGTGAACAATGAAAACCTATTTGCAGTTGTGGGTTAGCTGTTTGTTTCTTAAATTTGCAGGCAATTTGCATTTAAGAATGGCTCACTCTCAACTGTGAATCCGTTCTTATTGTTCACTCATAAGAGCTGTTCAAAAGACTCAACTCGTTCGCGAACATCACATCTCTCACAGAAACCAAACGCATGCAGAAGTTGGTCAACAAACAAAGCCTCTGTTTAGAAGTAGAAGAAGATAATATGAAGATAGTAGAAGATAATGTAACATAAAGGGGTAAAAAAAAGAGCCACAACAATCACACAGGACTGTTTAGAGTTGCTGAAGAATTTATCTGATGACTGTAGGCAGAGACAGGCTTCCACTACCCACTGACTCCCAGTGTTTGAGCTAAGTTAACTAGTCGTGGGTGAGCTTTGGCCATCTTTTCCTTGTTACTGGATGCACAGTCGAAAGAATGGAGTCTACCTGCTTGTCATGGACTCGGGAGTGAGGCAAGACACGAAAAGAAAAAAAAATGTTGGAGTGTTCCTTTAAATATAGACGTGACAGTAGATTTGGGCCCAACGTTTTGTCAAGTTGCTTTTCACAAGGGAATGGTGACTATGATTATCCATTATATTGACCTTTGACCTCAAAATGCATCCGATTTCTGTCATGGTGGAGTTCTTAATCATGAGAAGAACTATTTTGTTTATCAGTGGTTTTCAACCTGTGGTTCAAGACACAAAAGTGGTTTGTGGAGCTGTGATTACATTTCAGTGCATGACCTAGCGAGGGTTTTGTTAAGATCCACTTTTGTTTGGTTCTGTCTCTTTGGTTTATTCCATTCAAGGTCCAAACAGCAACATTTATTATAAAATAAATGCGAGTGGTGAAAGTGTGTGGAAATGTGGGCCATGGTTTCTCATTTAGGATGTGGTGGGTCTGGGTTTTTACAGACCCACTGCTGTTTAAGACCCTACAGAGAGTCAAAACAATCCTGCAGACTGCTGATGTCCCAACAGGTCACCTTTCTCTCTGTTGACCCAACAGCAGCTCACCTCGATCCTGAAGGAGTAAATGCTCTGTTTTGTCAACAAGTGGAGACAAAAATATGGAGTTTATACCCCTGTGGACAAAGCGTCTCATTAGTTTTTAGCACAGCGGGCTCCGTGTCGAGCACAAACAAAAAAGTAATCAGTGAAAGCCCATTTGTTCCTGACGGGAAATCAGCTTGGACTCTGACAGTCTCAGTCATGTGGATGTGAGTCTGCCATCGATGGATGAGTGTTGGACAATGATGTGGAGGGAGGGCGCTCTGCAGGCTGAATGTGCTCTTTGTGTTTGAGCTGCTGGTCACAGAGGAAGCCTTTTGTCAGCTGTGTCTCTGACTGGACAGAGTTTTGTGTCAGAAAATTGCTGAATTCTTTCTCCACGCTGTTTAATGGGATAATGAGAAAACATTTAAATGAGTGTGGGGTATGTGAATACTGACAGAATGAAGTGGAGTTTTCTCAAGATGTTCACTGTAATTCCTGTATTTCCCTTTAATGTTTGTTTGTGTCAGCTACCTAATTGCTATTTCTTCTGTAATATATGTTAGTATGTGATTATTCATGCCTTCCAAATAATTCAAACGGATTCTGAAAGCTGAGCTGAGCTGATATACCGTATATTACGGTAAAGGATTACCTGAGGGGGAGGAGTGGGAAGTGAGCTGACTGGGCCGGAGAGCAGACCAAGAAACAAACATGTGAGTCATTTATCGGTGGTTTATCAGTATTTTCTGTGTATATAATGTAAAAATGTTTCAAATAATAGAATTAGTATCATTCTGTTGTTTTTCTTGCCATTCATTTTCTGTATTTTTGCTGAGTTTTGCCGTATGTTCACCTAGTTCATCTTGTTTTTCATCACCTTTTTTATTATAGTTTGTGTTTTTTGGATTTCACAAATAGTAATTTTGCAACTATTGGAGGAAGAAATGTGAGGAGATCAGCCAAGGAGAGGCGAGTCACTGTTTTAAGCATTTACAGCTTAATAAAAACAAATACTGTGGCAAAATGTTTTATTTTTACCTGAAAAAAAAGGTGGAAAATAATTTACTCAAAGGAAATTTTTTTTTTTTTGACAAAAAGGGCAAAAAAGTCTTGACAGCCATTTATATTCATAGTAGTAAAAGGGTTAATATTTATAATACAGCACTGCACTGGACCACTGGCATTATTCCAATGTAGCAACCTGTCAACATGTTGAGTGTGCATGCCGCATGCGTCATGACACAACATGCTGCTGAGGATCCTCGTTTTGGGTTGCAGAATATGGTCACCCTATGTTTTAGGGTGACCATATTCTGCCTTTGTGTAGAAAGAAAAGAGCAGTTAAAAGAGTAAACTGCAGCTGATTTACTCTTTTAACTGCTGCATGGTGGTTTTTCTGCCTCACCGAGGTCACCCAGGTTGCATCTGTAGCATCGTGTGAGGGCTGGTCCTGCCCCATCACGGCTGTACATTGACTTTACATGAAGAGTGGTCGCCCATGTCGTGTTCAGTGTGAACACACCTTAAGTATAGGCAGAACCTTTCAGTAGTGCATCTGACAGGTGATTGGACGATCGCTCCATCAATCACATTAATCTTGGGCCAATCAGATAATGTAGTAGGCGGGCGCTACTGTCAGGGTGTAAAGGACAGAACGTGAGCCACGTGGTAAAACAAATTCTCAGGAACATGTCTGAAGTGAAGTGAAAACATCCTTTCAATAGAGAAGTTATGTCCAGATGCTACAGATGTTTTGTCTTGTGCATAGAGGTGCTCTTACACCATGAAGAAGACATGTAAAGCATCTCAAGGGGCATAAAACTTGATAAAGAACAATAGTGGCTTTGCTAGTGAAGAACCTGCTCTGGTATCGCTTCTTTAACATCTTTTTTTTCATTAGTCCCCTGTTACACCTTCAACACTTGCAGTGTGTAATTTTATTTTGATACTCTCCGCCAACTTGGTACACCTTGATGGTATCAGGCTGGACCTGCTTTTGCCCTCAAAGCTGCCTCAGGTCTTAAACATAACAGCTTACCTTTGAGCACTTTAGATGATGTCTTATAACCTGTGGCCCTGTGTTTAGTTTGATTTCTTTCAGGGCTCTGTTTTCTGTAATTCCACAAGCATGTCTGAACTCATGAGCTGCAGGGATTAAGTTAATCTGTGACTCTTAGGGAAATCATCCAACAAATATAAATGTGCCCAGAGAAACAGTCACGTCTTGGAAATCTTTGAGAGGAGTTTAGTGGAGATTAATTAATGCCTCAGAGAACTTTGTAGCTGCTGGGAAGTGTAATTTATTTTTTATATAACTTCTACACTGGTACATATGTCATCTATACTCCCTTTACCGTCTGGAGTTTCAGGGGAATTGAGCCTATCTGTCATGGGGTGAGAGGAAAGGTATGGTCCTTAGTCAATTACAGGTCTGAAAAGTGAACACGCAAGCTCACACCTCAGAGCATTTTAGAGTTACTCGTCAACCTAACAAGCAGGTTTTTAGTCTGCTGGAAGAAGCTGAAGAGTAGTTCCCTCCACCTGATGGTCCATGGACTGTTTAGTATATTCACTGGTCCATCTGTGAAAGAGCTCATAGAAAGAGTTTGGGGAGGGCAAACCTTTCAGAAGCATATCTGGCAGGTGATTGGATGATCGTTTGGTCGATCACATTCATTAGGGCCAATCACATTATATAGTAGGCGGGTGCTCATCAATTATGTGAAGCTAAAATAACCTTTCTATCATGAAGTACTTTAAGTGTTGTTGTTTTTCTTTTAATAAAGAATTACAGTCCAGATCTGATAAAACTGCTACCAAAACTGTTAGCATCTATGCTAGCTCCCACCTCTTCCTGCTCAGAAGGACTTTGATTGGGTTGTAATACTTTGGGCTGCTCACAATCATTGTAGCTCGACGCTGGGCAAGATAAATCTGCCTGATTCCAGACATAACATCCATTTGCTGCTCCAGGTTAGGGCTGTGGCCTTCTCTCAAATCACACAAACTGGCCCGGAGATCCCCAGGACTTTCCAAAGAACTTCCAAATTGGACCAAACCAGATTGTAAACTATCAGAAAGAAAATTATCAAATATGCAAATTAGACAACCAAAAACAAACAAACAACAAGAACAAACAAAGCAAATTAAATGTTATTTGTCCCTAAACAAAGAATATAAACTGACAGATTACCCAAACTTTGTAAAAGATCTTTCACTGAGAAAAGTCCTGATGAGCTGCAAATTCAGTGACCACAAATTAGAGATGGGTCGTCACACAGGGAGCTGGCTCCCAGAGCTAAACAGACTCCAGTAGGGGGAGACAGAGCTCCACTTTCTTACATCCTGCCCTAAATATCCTAATGTGAAAGAGGAATACTATCTCCAACCAGCACACACACACACATTCAGACTAAAAGACAATGTCCAAAATGTCTATATTCACAGGAAGAAAGTCTAAATTATCTGATTATAGTGGCTAAAAATATAAAAGTTAAGTGTGAGGACCTGGGAACAACCAACGGAGCCTAAATACACACAACAGAAGACTCACAAATACCAATATATATAAATACGCAAACACAGACAGACATGCAAAACACAGGAACACATCTTTTTTCTTTTATATCAGGTTATTTGAAGTTTTTATATGTTTTTAAGCATAACCTCTATTTATCTTTTTTCAAAAATCATCATTACTTTTACCTCAATTTTCCTACTTATTTATATAAATTTTATTGGTATTTTTTTCCTTTTAATTAATTATTTTATATGATTTTTCCTGACATGCTCTGGCAATACTGCTCTACAACATGCATGCCAATGAAGACCTTCTGAAATGAGTCAGTCAAACTCGGGGAGAACATGCGAACTTCATGCAGAAACAGCTGGATGGACAGCTGGAAAAAACACAGCACAGGTTAGAATGTGGAAGAAATTCTCAGAAAGAAGAAGTTACCTTTGCAGGTTTTATAAAGAAACACTAGAATTACCCTACATCCTCTTTTTGATATTTCACTTCCACTTATACCTGCTTTAGCCTCAAACCCGAGCTTGTTTACATTCTCTTTTTAGAACAGAACACAAGAACAGTGGATAACCAAACACGCAGCTGCTCCACAACATCTCTCTGTCTTAAAAAAACTGAGGACGGCTTACAGGAAGGATAAAACATCAAATGAGTGACGCAGATGAGACAAAGGGAGTTGTGTTGTCTTCCTGTCATCATTATCATCATCCACACACTCACAGCAGCGACATGAATGACAGCTTGTGAGGTCTTACGTTTACAACAGCTGCTTCAGTCTTCTGCTACCACACAAACATCAAAACTAAGACGCAACTGATTTCTCATGAGCTGCAGAGAAAGGCGGTGCGAGGCAAGAACACTGTAAAACAGAGCCGTTACAGGGTACAGTGTTTTCTTACCCTCCGGTCCTTTTGGTCCCTGTTTTGTGCATGTTTTTGCTTTTACCTCTGCCAAGCCGGTTATGTTTTTGCCAGCATATGTTTGTCTGTTTGTTAGCAAGACTATGCTAAAAAACTACTGGACAGATTTTGCTGTTATTTTCAGGAGATGTTGGTAATAGCCCAACTTAGAAATTATTAGATTTGGTTGTGATACGTATATTTTTCTGGATGCAAAAAAAAAGCTCCAAAATTTCCCAAAAATCCCATAAGTTAACACTGGGCAGAATTATACATATAAAAAAATCATATCTCTGCCATTTCTTAACAAATTGCTTCCAATTTTACAGGATAATATGGGGTCCAAGTCTCTATCTGAATTTAATCTGGATCTGATCCAGATTGACATCTCAAAAAAACCCCACTAAACTTTATAATGTGAAATGCCATTGGCAACATTCAATAATTCATATAAAATAAAAAAATTGAAGTGATGTTTCCAAAATTATTTTGTGTTTATACAGGATAACAACCTCCATGTATGTGCTGAGTTTGGTCCGGATCCTGGCTCTATTCTGGATCTGGTGATCCATAATGGTATCTTTCACAGGGGCTGTGGAAAAGCCACTGCTGGAACTGAGCTGCCTGAAGGAGGTTGTCTGAGTGCTTTTCTAGTTAGGGTTGATTTTCCATCAATTTTCTACGGTGGACAACAAGGGCCAGAAACGTGCTGGAAGTCAGAAACGACACAAAGCCCAAAATAGTCCAAAGCCAAGTGCAAGAACAGAAGAGCTCCAGGCCTGGAGAGGGATCTGGAACAGGGAGAGCGCATGGGAGAGACAGACAAGAGAGACTAGGGTCAAGCCAGCTGC
Source organism: Cetoscarus ocellatus (assembly GCA_037902135.1). Lineage (NCBI taxonomy): Eukaryota > Metazoa > Chordata > Actinopteri > Labriformes > Labridae > Cetoscarus > Cetoscarus ocellatus. The sequence continues at coordinate 418,639 of JBAMNC010001946.1, forward strand.
TCCTAAATTTGAAGTGCTTGTGTATCTGAACCTTTACCGTAAATGCTCAGTGCAGGGTGAGAGGGGGACGATGGACAGGCTAAGCGACTTTATCATGTTCCTCTCTTTCTTTTACCATCAAATGTGTGAAATATAAGAGTCTTGCTCTTATGTTGGCTCCAAGATGCCTCTTTGTACAACATAAATAAACATAATGTGTAATAATATTGTACCAAAAAATTCTGTCTGGAGCTAAAAACACATTTGAACCTTCAAATTAGGACAGCAGCACCATTCATGCTCCGAAGAACCATTGCTGTTGAAGAACTGTTAATAATAAAGATTGAGAACATTGGATCAGCTGTACTTGTTTAATACTTAAAACCCTTTTTTTTTGTTTTGGAATACTTGATGTGGCCCAGCCTCACCCAGACTCTACCTGCAGCGGCCCCCAGGTAAGTTGAGTTTGAGACCCCTGGTCTAAAACAATAACCTGGTCAATGCAGAGCACAGTGAGTTCATCAGTTTGTTCCAATACAGGAGGCATTAAAGTGTTTATCAAAATAAAGTGTAACAGCGCTAAGATGAAAACACATGCTCATGTATTGATATTGCAGACTTTCCTAAAACACAGGGAGGTCATGGGATGTTCCAGTGCATACAAACAAATCAATCTGGTACTCGGTGCTGTAATTTCCCTGACAAGAAGTCACCAAGTCCAGAGGTCGTGCACAGACTGCAGACTTCCTGCTGGAGCCCTGTAGCATTTGTCAGTGCATGGGCGGGGCAGAATGATTGGCTCTAAAAGTGCAGATCGAAGCTCTAGATCAAAGTTCAGAACGGCCAAAGTCCATAAAACTGCAGTGACATCATTTATCTATCTTTAGCCCCACATAGACATGAAGACCCTCTTGAAAATTAGATATTATATTTAACAGAGACAAATATGATGAGGACAGAATTATAGTCTGGGTGTCCAGTTTGTTGCTATCATAAATTCTTATTTTCAGTCCTTTGTTCCACCCGTTCCCCCAATTATCAGCAGAAAAGGCATCACTCATCATAAATTCTCATTTTGATGCTGTTGTATTATTCAACATCAGTCATCTCTACCTTATAATCATTATAGATGTTAATGTAAATATTAGATTATTACTCTTTCATGATTATTATTGATTATACTTCTACAAAAATTATCACTACTACCATACAGACATGAGGATCCTCTTGAAAACCAGATTCTGCGTCTTAAGGGGCTAACCTCTAATAAATGTATATTCAGCAGAGACAAATATGATGAAGACAGGTCTATGATTGGGCCATGGACCTGTCACTAGCTGTAGTTCTTTCTTCAGTCAACTTGTCTCAGCCCACCTCTCTTCCTTCGCCCACACAGCCAACACAGCCAACACAGCTTTGGTATGATGGCTGTTCAACATGAGATTTCAAGATTTCCAACTGCTGAACAGAGGCCGTTACTGTAAGCCCCCTACAGACGCACCTCCCTGTAGTTTGGTTGGCCCGGTGCTGTGCTCATGATGGATTCATGTTGGGTTTGGATCTATATATGTGAATATGTGTATTTTTTTATATATGTATTTGCACTTTAAATGAACTAAAATGTATTTTTCTTTGCTTTTATGCACTTTCTGTACTGTAAATGCACTTTATATTTGTACCTTAATTTCTCCTTTGCCTGCCACAGGGACTGCAGATGGAAATTAGCTAGAAATCTAAAATCTGCTGCAGAGCATCTCTACTCTGATGCGTTTAATGTTTTTTCTGTACATGGTCCCTGACAAACAAAAATAAAAATAAAAATAAAATAATATATGCATATTTGTGTATCTATAAAATGAACAGGTTGTCTTCTGCTCTATTGTAAAGCGTCTTGAGATAACACTTGTTATGACAAATAAAGACTGATTGATTGATTGACATCTATGTATATGATTTACTGATACCTATTTTTTTACTCTTTTTTTTTTTTTTTAACTCCAGCTCTTCTTCTATTGAGAGTCAGTTTTCAGGGATTTGACTCCATTCAGAGTAAATTAACTCTGCTCTCACAGACATTATACAAACACCATAATAACAACTCTTCTAAATGGCATAAATGTCATTCTTTATGCCACAGGCACACCTTCAGTCCTGGTGGGGATATCATGTGAATATTATCCTTCATCAGGGTGGACCATCAGTGACTGTAAGATGGCAACACCCTGTGACCCAACAGAACACAGTGTTCTGGGCCTGCTAAGGCCTGCTGGGAAAGGCTATTGATGAAATATATGGAAGGGAGGACAGCTCGGACACTGCATGACTCCGACTTAACTGAGTAAAAGCAGAGGGACTTTATTTCATAAAGTGAAGGTCATCTGAGAGGCATTTTTCAGCATGTGGCACAGGCTGCAGAGAGGGAGCATTTAACTGAGCAGAAACATCTACATTTTCTCTCAGCTGGTTCGTGTGGGTCTGTATGTGCATGGAGAGGGGAGGGGGCATTCCCTGGGAAAAGAGGCGAAGATGAAGAAATGTGTGAGCGTGGTTTCTTGTCCGGGCAGGTCTGCAGCTGTAGACCTGTCCTGGGAGTGCTTATGAGCTCATGGCTGCTTATTTCAGGTACGGTCCTGTCCTCTTCATGAGAAAGATCAAATTATGTCAAAATAAAAATCACTATTTCCCTCCTACTCTGGACATTATTCTGTTTGAGACCGATTGAGCCTGCACATTGACTTGGAGCATATTGTGCCGTTCTGTAATCATTCTAACTGAGATGCATGAGCACGCACTGACCGTGGTTGAGTATGAAAATAAACACGCTGGTGGTGATGCAAATGAAGGCATACATTCATGCAGACTTGCAGGGGTGGGCAAGTGATGGCTGAGGGGCCACATGCAGCCCCTCTCTCACTCGATGCCACTAGTTACTGAGTGAGTTTTATGAAAAACACAAAATACCATGACATGAACAGGCCAAAATGTTTTGTCTTGTACAATTAACTAGTTAATGTGTTGCTGTAAGGGTTTCTGTAAAGGTCCTTCATGAAACATTTTGAGAAAAGTAAATCAAATCATTTTAATAACCATTGTTTACAGTAAGTTTATTGCATCAAAACACCCAGTTAGCCTTTACGCCATGTTAATTTTTTTATCATTATTAATTTGGTCGTCTGAAAGTGAAAATAACATTAATCTGGCCTTTAACCAAAGTTTCTCACCTTTGAATTACATTGTAGCACTGAGTGCTTGTGAAGTGGCTCTGTGTATGACTATTGTGGCCCCTTTATTCTCACACTTATTACAAAACCCTCGTGTTTCAATAAAAACAGGTACACATAGTACCTTAGGGTCCAAAAGTGGACACACAAGTATTAAAATTATTAATTGATATAACTTTCAAAGTTTTCTGTATCAGATATTCTCACCAACAAGAGTCCTGTTCATATTTACTTCCAAGAGCGTATCCCATTTTTATTCTGGCTCCAATAAAAAGCATTCTTAAATCATTAAAATCATTTTCATGTTTCTGTACTGGCCAATACAGCAGTACACAAGTAAAGTGACATTTTCAATGCTAAATATAATTATTATTGAAATGCATTCATTTTCAAATTAATTTTGCAAGAAAAAAAAAAACAGAACAAAAGAAGCACACTGTTATTTCTTGATTGAAATGTCAAATTTTTAGTTACTCACTTGCATTCCTTAACAGAAAAATTAGTTTTAGTTGTTGAATGTTATACTTGATGAATTTCTGACTTCTCAGAGGAGCCCAGTGAGCTGCTCGGATTTGAGTATAGAAAAGTAAATTCAGTTTTAACTCCTAATTCATGTTCAAAATATCTGGTTCACAACAATAACAGTTTTCAGTTTAAAACAACTTTTAAAAAATTCTGAATTATCTTCCTTGTTTTTATGACATGTGGTCTAATGAATTTTTAAAGCACAATATTTACTTATTTTTTAATCTTTCACATTAGGTCACCTCAATAACAATGAAAAATATAATATGAAAAAGAAAAAAAAACAAAACTACAAAGTATATTTTCTGCAGGCTAAATGGCAGCTGGGAAATATAGTTTGGGTAAGCAAAGTCTATAACATGTCATTTATTATCAACAAAATAGATTTTACAATATATATGTATTGTAAACTGAGTTGCATTCATCACTGCATCTGAGTATTGAGTACAATATTATACAAAAAGTAACCCCCAAGTTTCCATCTATTGTGTTGTCATGATATGAACATTTTTACTTCATACCTATAAGCTTAGTATTGTCATTCTTGATAATGAAACTATTTATGTAGGACTTACCTAATAGGCCAGAAAGAGGATGTCTCAAAGAGATGTCCACATTTGGAACTGACAGCTTATTAACATTTAGTGAAAAACAAAACAATAAAAACCGCAAAACAAACATCATTTACGATTCATTTTTCGGGATTTAGAATTTATCACGTCAGATTGTAAAGCATGTTTAAATTTGTCCTTTAGTAATTATTTTGGTATATAAAGTGTGCTTATGCAAACTGTACTCTGTGTGTACAAAATACATTTTATTTAATTCATGAATATTTAATTTCAGTTGTGTGGCTACATTGTATTAGCGTGGTGAAATGTCACACTCACTGTCATACTGACACATACTGATCAGCTCAATACACTTAATAATGTCACAGAAAGAAAACATACTCAAAATATGCAGTACTTTGAGTAGGCTACATAAAGTACTTTTTACAACATCGGTAGATTTATAGAATGCTACTTGTACCTGTGTTTTATTTAAAGTCATTTAAAGTAACTTTATTTTTACTCGAGTACAGTATTTTGCCACTCCTCCCACCCCTGAATGTTCAGTAACAACCTGCCAGCATGAGAGACATCCGGGGAAGTCCGGGGCTCACGGTCCTCCCTCTGAATGTGGATACATGACCCACTGCAGAAGTTGTACCATTTCCTGGAGTACTGTGAACGCACCATCAGGTTACGAAGTCCTGCGGATAAGACACGGAGCGACAGAAGTGAAAGCCACAGGGACAGGCTCACACTGAAGACTGGCATTAAATCTAATCACACAAACTGTAGTTTCATTTCTCAGTGAGGAAAGCTTTAGACTGCTTTAAGGAGAGGAGTGTCTTTCTTTGTAGAGTTTACTGTTTCTGAAGTTGTTGGAGTTTCTATAAATGTCTTCGCTCCGGTGACGGCTGCTTCACAAGACTCGACAAACATGGTAAGTCTATAAAGATAATCGATATGTTCAATGATTTAACTCCGCCGAACTGGTTTCAGATAAAGAAAAGAAGAAGAGGAGAGAGAAAACTCCCTCACAGCTTTAACTCCTGAAAAACACGCAGAGTCCCTGAAGGTGACAGTTGTCAAAGGGCTCATATGGTGTCATTTTATTAAATCAGGAAACAAAAGAAGTAAAACTCAACCTGGGCCTTAGTTAAGAATCACTTTGGGCTTTTGGGCTAGTTATGTAGGCTTTAAGTTAAAATAAGTAGCCTGGATTATTGACTAAATCTAAATAAAACTGATAAGAAAACACACTTTAGTCATGCCAGACAAATGACATGTATATTTCTACTTTGGAAGGGTTGCATTATATCAAAATCATCAGAGAATGACTTAGAAAGTTTGCTGAAGTATTTGCACTGTGCACTTCACTGTTGATATTAGCAGTCAATATACTGACTGTTACCAGCACGGTTGGCCAGCAGGTAGTGCACATACCTCACAGCAAGAAGGTTGCTGGTTCAATTCACATGTTGGTCAAGGGCGTGTGCGGGTTCTCTCCGGGCACTCCAGCTTCCTCCTGCAGACCAAAAACATGCTCATTAGGTTGATTGGTGACTCCAAATTGCCCTTAGGTATGAGTTTGAGTGTAAATGGTTGTCTGTCTCTCTATGTGGCTGTGTGATTGACAGGTTACTGGTCCAAGGTGTACCCCGCCTTTTGCCCTCTGTCAGCTGGGATAGACTCCAGCCCCCCCATGACACCAAAAGGGATAAGTGGTATAGATGATGGATGGATGTTTGTATTGGGGCATTGGCGACACAGTTTGAAGAGCTGCTTGACTGTTAATCAGGCATTTTTAGAAAAATAAGTCCCTTTAATTTTATGGAAGAACATTTTTCCAAGTTGGTGGGTAGTTTTACTCAAAGGTCAAATGTCCTGGTGTGTTTGACCTTTTACATCATGTCTTGGGTGTCTATTAAGCAAGGATTTGATCTAAGTTACATTTTTTTAAAAGATGAAAGATTTCGTCTCAGTAGAGGATGTGCTGATCGGCTGCCTGAGCGATGTCAGATGGAAGCGGAGGCCGTGGAGGGGACTAAAAAAAAAACAACACATATGTGGGTGGAGGCTGTAAAGCTATGACGTCATAAACACCAGGAAGTAAAAAAACAGAGCATTTTTAGGGGCATAAGAAAAGACACAGCCCATCTCTCCTTGAACTGAGAGTTAAGTAGAAGGTGTCATGTTCTTCTGCTTCCCAAGCCCCTTTTAACAACATTAAAAGCAAAGAAAATTGAATTTACAGGACATGGGACCTTTAAATGGGATGACTTCTCTGCACTGGAAGTTCAGTGACAGCACATTGTGTAATAGAGCAGGAATTAACGATTTGATTGCATCATTTAGAAGAAATCCCTAAAATGAAAGCACATACTTCCAAAGTAAAAACCTAATTTTATTCTTTATTTTAAGGAATAATTTATTTGTGTATGATATGATATAATTCACTCTACAAAGCATAATAGTACTATTACTGCCTATAATCTCTCCATCCATCACATTTACCACTAATACCTGTCGGGGTCCTGAGGGGCAGGAGTGTAACACACCTGACAATGGACTAGAGGTGGGTTACACCCTGGACCAGTTGTCAGCCAATCACAGGGTTGAAACATAGAGCCAAATATCCATTCACACACACACATACACTTACACACACATCTAAGGGCAATTTGATTAACAAATTACCAAGAGCAAGCTTTTGGTCTGTGGAGGGGGAACTGGAGTTTCAGGGGAAAACCCATGTGAACACTAATGGCCCTTTTCCACCAGCCCGCTTTGGCCCTACTCTACTCTACTCTACTCGGCTCTACCAGGTTTGCGTTGCGTTTCCACCGGCACAGTACCTCCTAAAACAAACCAGTTTTAGTACCTACTCTGATCTGGTTCTAAGCGAGCTGAGTCGACACTAAAAGGTGACGTCGACCGACTGCCAGCTACTGATTGGTCAGAGAATGTCGTCACCGATGGGTCTTGAGCGCGATGCCCAAAACAGGACTGCAGTACATACACTTTGTTACTTTATGGCAATAACTTGCTGCCATCACAATGTTAAACACGGGGCTTTATCATTACGAGCTAGCTAATAAGCTAGCGGTAGCCTCCATTAGCTTACCCTCATACGTCTTTTCTTTGCAGCCTGATTGCTCTCGTCCTCGGCTTCAAACTGTTGTATAGCTTCCAAAACTCTCCTGTACTTCTCAAGGGTATTTCTTCTCGCCGCCTGCAGCCTTTTTCTGCTTTCCTCTTTGTAACAAAAAGCCACAGACCGAGCAGCAAGTATACTATTGCCTCCAAGTCCTCCATTGTTTTGGTTGTTGTGTCGCGCTCAAAATGACATGAACGCAGTGTCGCCCAGCTGTTTTACGGCGACCCCGCCCCCGCTGGGCAGGGGACCGGGCTGGTGGAAAAGCAGCCCAAAGCGAGTAGAGTAGAGCCGGGTAGAGTCGGGGAAAGCCGAGCCGAGTAGAGTAGGGCTAATGGAAAAGGGCCATAAGGGGCTGTCACTCAGAACCCGCAAAAGCTTTTTATCGAATGTGAGTCATCCACACAAAACCGACGTTTTGAAACCAGTTTCCAGAGTGAATAAATCTCAGAATGCCTCCCTTGCATTTCCATGTTCAAACAATGATTAGATTTTGGTGTTGATCCAGATAACTGCCAATAGCAAACAATCATTTTTTGCTCAATAACTGTCTAACAAATAATGATATCAACATGATTCTGAGTGCTAGGTGTGGGTTTTCAGGGTCAAGGAATCATATTATGATGGTAACTTTATCATGGAACTATTGCTTATGGATCTACCGTGGTGGAGTTTTGCCATCTTCAGGTGCTTTCTAGTATTATGATAGTGGACGAGCAATTTATATCCTTACTTCAGTGTTAAATGTGAAAAAGAGAATCAACGGCATCGATGAAAGAGTCGAGCGGAGCACTGAAGCACTCAGTAGTGAAACAGAGCCACTACATGCATGATGATTACCAGAGAAAGAAAGCTGCAGAGTTTTAGCTCTGTATCCAACAACAGCACGAGGCAGCTCTTTAGATGCACGAGAGACCCGGTGAGGATTGTTTTTGAGCAAATGATCTACAGAACTTTGATGATGTGCAGTGGGAAAAACGCTTTCATATGTCCAGACTTTCATTTGAGTTTGTTTTACTCTTCTTACAATCAGATAAACTTCTCCTGCTACAGTGGATGTTTTTATCCATCCTGTCAAGCCTCTCTTTTCCTGGTTTGTGCCGGTCCCACAGGATGATGTCATCAGCCCACCCCACTCGCCTCAAGAGTATTACCCCGATTATTTACTGTAACATTCAGACATGAACTCACTAAGTGGATAAATACTAGGGGGGGTGCTTGGAAATCACACAAGTAAAGTGTGGATAAAAAAACTTGGCTGTTTGCGCTCACACATACATTAACCCGCGTAAAATCTGGATAATTTCGGGGGTTTTTTGCAAGTGTGAAGGGGGCTTTAGTGACTTTTACAGACGCTACACCATCAATTGGAGCTCTAGCTGTCACGTTGATGAGTCCGTCTGGCATGCATGAAAGCATGTGGATGTGTTCACTAATACTAATGTCTAACTGACCTAGAAACTTCAGCCATCAATGGGTGACTGTGAGAGTGAATGACCATGAATGGGTGGATGTGGCCTGTTGTGTGAAAGTTCTTCGAGTGGTCAGAAAGACCAGAGAAGTGCTGTATAAGATAGATAGATGCGTTATTTCACCTTTAGATCCATATTATCATAAGACAAAACATAAAATACAGCTCAAGTACATCGACCAAGTCCATAAACTAAAGCAAAAACAAAATGAGGGAATGAATTCATCCTGTGATTTTGTTGGCTTGCACCTTTCCAGTATCCTCTTAAGCAGCTGGACTCATCAGGTTGTATGTCAGTCACAGAATAGATCCATCTTGTAAAGCTCCAGGCTGAAACATTTGGCCCTGGTAAGAAAATGACCAAGCCTATTATTGTCCTTAGACTTAGGAGAAAGAGGAGGGGACTCAATGCATGATTTAGTTGTGCTAAAACCTAGATGATGCTAGCCCACTCTGATAAAGTATGAACTAGAAAGCACTCTGAGAGCGCAAACCTCTGCCAAGGTAGCTCACATATTCCTGTTACATCTATGAGCAATAGTTCCATGATAAAGTTACCATCATAATATGATTCATGACCCTGAAAACCCACACCTTAGCACTCAGAATCATGTTGATATCATTATTAGTTAGACAGTTATTGAGCAAAAATGATCATTAGCTAACGGCGGTTATCTGGTCCACCACCAAAATGGAATCATTTTTAACAAACAAGCAGACAAACATACGCCGGCAAAACATAACCCCCTCGGCAGAGGTAACAACAGCAACAACACAAAAAAAAAAAAAAAACAGAAAAAAAGGGACAGTTCTTGATTTTGAAGTGGGGTGGCATGAAGTACAAGGCTTTAGCTCAAATATTAGCCACAGTGACAGAGACCAGCTCTGCATCCATGCAGAAATAATCGTCATAGAAGCTAGGGCTATTCATAGCTGTAAGCTTGTGCCACCAACTCCGCCTGATTAGTGATTTTAAGTTCATACAGGCCACAGAAACAGTTAAGTGCTGATTATATGCTGGATATCACAGGATGAATTCAGCTTCAGACTGCAGAGACACGTATAAAAGCTGTTGGTCCTGACACACCCCAGAGAGTTTTCACAATATGTTTTAGTTTATTTTAGCTTTTATTAGTTTGACGACATGAGCTCCTTTAACACCTGTATCAATGGGTAATGAGGGTTTTTCTGGTCCTCCAGTTTTAAAGCAGTTTAATCATTTTTTCATTCAGGCCTGTTGACTCTCCATCTACAGAAGTTTCTCCTGTGGGTGCTCCAGTTCATACAAGCATTAACAAGTATCCAAAGTAAATGTTTAGTCATCTTAGCTTCATGAATGGCCGATTTATCCAGTTTGGTGGGGGTTGTTTTTGAAGAAAGCTGCAGTAGGACATGTTGGTTGTGCCATATAGCGAAGTAATGCTTGTATTCGGAAAGTCAGTTGTTGTAAATGATCTGAATACAATGTGTAATCACCCTCTGCTGTTTTGTGGCTTGTTTTCACCTTGAGCTCTCTAAATTACTTGGAGATGGTGACACCATCTGCAGCTATGTATAGCCCTAGCTTCTGTAGCAGTTATTTCTGTACAGGCACAGAGCTAATCTGGTCCACTGTGGCTAATGCCATGTACCTCACACAACCTTACTTCAAAAATCCTGAACTATCCCTTTAAACTAGGTAAAACTATATTTTTCTAAAATAAGTGCTGTCATATTATTTATACCACTCTTCATAATATTCTGTGATTTGTTGTATAAAATCTTAAATTATGTAAAAGCACATTTCCAAAGATTTTGCTGAAGCTTCATATAGAGAAGAGGGTCAAGTATGAGAATGAAAGTTATGTACATCAGTGAATAAATAGTAATGTTGTAAAACATTTGAAGAATAAAGATGACCTTTTTGAAAAAAAAACAAACAATGCATGTATATACAAATTTTCATTTATCGATGAACTTATGTGCTGTGAAGAGGTTCTGTCTCTTTTAGCTCATAAACAAGAATTAGTTCTCAGTATAACTTTAAGGACTGTGTTCAAAACTATTTAGGATAAACCAAACAAGCTTAGAAGAGTTGACCTGTCTCCTTTTATTAAATATTATTTGAACTGTGTTCCCGATAATTTTGACCTTGCAGGGCAGCTGAATTTGCCAGATTGTATGTCTGTCATCATGCAGGTCCATCTTTCAGCCGGGATAGTTTACAATCAATCAATCAATCAATCAATCAATCAATCAATCAATCAAACGTTTGCACAACACTTTTCATACAGTAGGACAAAGTGTTTTACATAACCAGAGAACAATAAGAACATCAAACCAAAAATTAAGCCAAAATAATAATTATAGCTAATAAATAAAATAAAATAATATATATGTGTGTGAGTGTGTGTGTATGTATGTATATATATATATATGTATATGTATATATATATATGTATATATGTATATGTATATATGTATATATATGTATATGTATATATATAAATATATATATCAAAAACCTTGATTTAACAACATGATTTGTGACTGTAAGCCTCTGACTAAATGTGAAAGACAGAGCTATTGTTAAATTACATGACATTGTTTTTCTCTTCTCAGTCCCTTTCTATGAAATGTTGCCTTGTGGATGTGAAATATATCCCATGAATATATGAAACAGACCATCTGGTGTGTCAGGTTACAACATTTTGACTTTAGTGTACCGGTGTAAATGACCAGATCCATTTTTGGTGTAAGTTCTACTAATTTTGGTCATAAACTTCTAAAAATGAAAACATCTGTAAATATAACTGAGCAGTCTGCTGCGGATGCTTTTTAAATCCAAACTATTGTCAAATAGTCAAGAGAGAAGTAAACATCTATTCTGTCCTTGAACTCTTAGGCTGTAGCTATTAGCATCAGCTTATTGCTGCCCTGTCCGAACTCACAGGAAGTTGCTTGGCTGGGTGGAATTTCAAAATAAAGCTTGATGGTTCAAATTGATGTTTTGGCTTTCAGTTCATCTAAATGCTTCGTTACACCCCCTGTATAATATTTAATTAACTGAAGTCTCCTCATTAAGACTTCAAGAGTCCATATTTTGCCTTAAAGCCCCACTATGTAAGATTCAGGTTTGTCTGCTCTCGAGGGGCCTCTCTGGTCGTTGGGTGTAATTGCATTGTCGTAACACAGCGCCTCACAGCAACGTGCATGTGTTGACATACAGAGCTGGGAGAAGCGAGTTGACAGGACGTCCGAAGACATAGAAGAAATAGTGAAATGGTGAATGACCGAGCGTCACGGCGCCATGAATATCTCCAGCAATCTGAGAAACTCGCCAGCAAATAACCGCTGGTAGCATTTAGTGACAAAACAACGTCAGCCGAGTTACACAAAGCATGCAATGCTACAGAGCAACCACCGACTGAAACCAAGTGTTGAACGGGGGAAAACCCGACGAAAACATAACTTACCTCTCCAGCAGTAACTTTGCAAGCTCGGCGTCCGTCTTGCAATTTTCAATCTCCCGACGCTCTCACCTCCGAGCAAAGTGGGCTCCAATGTTAATTCTAATTTTGTTCCTTGCGTTGTCCGATAGTCTCTTTTTGGCCCTTGAATCTGGAGAAAGAGTCCTCCTCACACGCTTTGCGGATGCCATGGCTGCTATTTCTACATGCAAAACACCAGCTTCTTCAGCTGGAAGCCAAATCACGCGTAGTGCCATAAAGCAGTTTGCACTTCTCGCAGCATCTCGAGATATGTGTCCCCGTCACGGGAGCAAAAGTTACAAAGCCCCTAAACAGAGCAGGGAAGTGCTGTGGGGGGAAGGGGGCAGGGGCATTCTCTCTGTTACAGCGCCGAGCTCCACTGAACAGACTTTGGAGAGAATATTTGAAGGCTCAAAAGATCTGCAGTGCTGCTGTAAGTGAGGTTCTTATATATAATTCATGTATATTCACAATCACTGATGTTCAGAAATCCCTCTAACCTTCATTTAAAGAATACCCCTGATCCACCTCTATTCTCAGACAGTCTGAAACACTCTGTAAGAGCTCCTCTCACTTTATTGCCCCCTTTCCCTCTTTGGCCCAGTCCTTTTTTTATGGTTAACCATTCTACTCTGTGGTGATCGGTCAGTCTTGTGCTGCTTGGCACCATGTTTTCAACAACTCTGCATCCATTCCACAGTTTATGCTCTATACTGAGCTTACCAGTCTGAGCCAGTGGGTTTAAACTCAAAACATTGGCATGATGTCACACTGGTAGGTCTATTCAGGGGAGGCTGCGGGAGGGAACTGTTTCAGGCACCTACTGGAGCTGTAAAGAGGAGGACAAATCACAAAAGTATCACATGGGCTCTCACTTTTATTCCCAACACTTTAACTTTTTTTCAAATGCTTTTCACTTAAGTGAGTGACTCATGTTTGATTTGACTTACAATACCAGGGTGCCATTTTAATACAAGAGCAAATACTTTCATTTTGAACAGAATAACAAGCTAGCTCGTGATGAACAGGTTATAGCTTGGTGTAGGTGTGGCTCTCAGGGTAATGCCAGGTACATGACTGCAGACAGGAGAGAGAGGGAGGGAGTGAGCAGGGAGGAAGGAAGCAAGGAGGGAACTGGAATGGGCAGCAGTTCCTGTGAAAAGACGTCAGCTGAATTTTAAACAGACTTTTGTTCACTGAAGCTGCACAGAAAAAACTGAGTATACTAAAGTCTACTCATTACTCAGTGTTCTTCTACCAGTCAGTGATAAAAAGTCTACTTTCTGCTCTTAAATGAACTTTTCTGCTTTAAACCTGCAGTAACCTCAGACAGGAAGTGAAAATGAAATATGAGCCCATCCAAGGTGCTGAGAGGGTTCTTGTTTTGCTCTATCTTTTAGTTTCCTGTTCCTGTCAGCATCTGAGATGAGGGCTTCCTCTCATTACTCAGGATACAAACCACATTACATTCTAACTACTCTCTAAGTTTCCTGCTCCTGAGCTCCGCCAGTCCATCTCTACCTTTATGATTTTTGATAACTTCTGTCTTTTTCCACTTCTGCTGTTTCTACATATTCCTCTGTTACCGGGGAAACCTGTTCTTCTTCATTTCACTGTCATGCCTCATAGAATTTTCCCTTCAGCTCCACGTTCAGTTGCTCTAATTGTTGTAATAATTTGTCCTGTTACAGCTAAGATATAGTCACTATAGCTGGGGACACAGGACATTATTAATAATAGAGGTTTTGGTAGATGATGGTGTAATAAGCTGATTATTGGTGTCATTGATTTGATGGTCATCAATCAATTAATCAATCTTTAATTGTATAGCACTTTTCATACAAAATCTTGTAGCATTAAGTTCTTTATATTTAAAAAAGGAGAAAATTGAATACATTGAAAACACAAGACCCTCCCTATCTCTGGATCCACATCCAGCACCCAGACGCACTCACACAAAGACATTAAGAGAAGCAGAAAACAGAACTAGAGGGCTGAGGAAAAGGCTGTCATGAATTTAAAATGAGGAAACAGGAGCTAAGACTAAAATGACAATAAAAACATGATAAGAAATAAGAAAATCATACTATAGAGGGAAAAAAACACTTCAAGATAAAATTTATAATAATAATATGGTAAAATGAATTTTGAGCCAAACACCAAAATGTGTAATAAAATCTGCTAAAGTAGGATAATGAAAAGAAAATCGATTAACAGAGGATAAAATTCTAAAAATTACATTTGAACTGAAATGGAGAAATAAAACAGATTAAGAGGATTAAAATAAACAAATAAATAAGCTGAAATGATAACAATGAATATAACTAGGGGTGAGTGGAGGTATCGATTCATCAATGCATTGCAATATTTCTCCTCCCAATTCAATCCCGATTCAGCAAATCCTCTGAATCGATTCACCTCCTGGCCAGTGGGGGGTGCTGTGCACTTTTATAGGGTCTCCAGCTGCCGCTGGTGACAGAAGAAGATCGAACGCAAGTGATTTAACGGTGGTTTATTAATATTATCTGTGTGAATAATTTCAAATATTGTAAGCAATAGCATTAGTATCAATCTGGAGTGTTTTCATTCTGTTCTTTTGCCATATTTTCTCTGTTTTCCAGTATTTCCGATGTTTTTTTTTGCATGTTTTACCGTCTTTTTTGTAATTGATCGTCTTTTCATTATATTTTTTTTTTTATGGATTTCATAAATAGCAATTTCAGAAATGTTGAACGAAAAATGTCAAGATCTCTGTCTTCAGCTGGACAGGAACTGCTTCAGGGACTACCATCAGTAAAGACAGTAAAGGACATGGTCTAATATAACAGGCTGTAACATGGACACGAAATGCTGAAGGCAGACAAAAATGTTTGAGTTTAGGTAAAATGGTTAAAGTTTAGTTTTGGTCATCTCAGAAAAATTCTACATGTTCATCTACTACTGCTAATGAAGATAATCCTGTTGAAAGTTCAAATCTGTTTTTATTCTTGTCTTGTAATTACACACTGTTTTAAGCATTTATAACATAATGTTGTCAAATTTGTATTTTCTGGTGTTTGCTCAAAAATGTTAGGTGACATACCACATATGTTTACATTGACAACAAAACAAAAAAAATTGTGAACAGGTACTCTAGTTATTTGTGTATCTCTACTTCTTACTGAATTGCTACTGAATCGAATCACCACCTAAAGAATCTAATCGAATTGGGAGGTTCTTAACAATACTGAGCCCTAAATATAATCATCTAAAAGCCAGAATTAAAGCTGGGTCTTGAGTTTGCGTTTAAGAAGATGAACAGTAGGTGCTGAGCTTCACAGTATGCTTTGGTTCTAATTTTGGGAACCATTAAAAAACCTGAGGGCTCCACTGGGTTCATGGGGTAAAAGAAAATCATTTAAATAAGAAGGAGCAAGACCGTTAAGAGATTTAAAAATTAATGAAAGAACCTTATAGCAAAGGTCTTGGTAAAAAGGACCTCTTTTTTGGGCCCTTAATCTGCACAGGAGAGTGCTGAACACCTTCAGGACTGTTGTGAGGTGACCAACAATAATACTTTAACTTGTTAAAGAGTCCATGTAATGCTTTTTAAGTTTTATGTGTTCTTTAATGTGTTTACCATGCCTCCACAGACCAATTCCAGACAGGAGATCATTTGTTATGAGGCTGTAGAGAAAGTAAAATGAGAAATCTCTTTACCCTTTTTTTTTTTTTAAATGGAGACAAATGATGTTTTACTTTGAAAGGATGATCAGATCCTGGCATATCTGTCTGTGTAGCTTAACTGCTCTGACTTTACACTCTGGCTCTCTGTCTCTGCTGTGATTAATTAAAAAAACACGACATAAGATGAACTCCAGTGGTTAAAACCTGCCCGGTTGGGTGTCAGTGGCTTATTCTGGTTATTGGCCCTACCAGTGAGGTTGTGGGTTCAAGTCCAACTCTGGCTGTCACATGTCAATGTGTCCTTGGGCAAGACATGTAACTCCCAAGTTTCTCCACATGGTGTTTGTAACTGAAGGACATGCCGAGGCACAACAAAGCGCTCAACTTCCTGATGTGGAAGGATTTAGTGCAGAGGTCAGAACTAATAAAATATCAGAAATCAATTAAAACATTAGATCAGCTTAGACTGATGACCAGGGATGCACGATATTAACTGTTTGATATGGGTATTTGCTGCTATTGAAATTTTTGCAGATGTTTACAGCCGATATATCAGCCACACATATCAGCCGATACCTTCTCATCACTGCATGGGTACTTTTGAATCAAGGGTTTCATTTTTTGCAAGAGTTAAATGCTGTTTTTCTTTTTTTACATGTTTGTTGCAAAATATACTGTAACACTGAAAGAAACAAGTCCATTTTTGTTAAGTACAGAGCTTGTGCTCCTGACCAGAAATATCAGTATCGGTATCAGTATTGGTGATAATAAATTAAAAACTATCAAATATCGGCAATAAATAAACACACCCATTCAGGCCCATACAGTTGTTTTTTTTAACATTTTTTTTTTTTTCACAATCAGAAGAGTTACCGTTTTA
The DNA here is from genome assembly GCA_037902135.1 of Cetoscarus ocellatus. Classification (NCBI taxonomy): domain Eukaryota; kingdom Metazoa; phylum Chordata; class Actinopteri; order Labriformes; family Labridae; genus Cetoscarus; species Cetoscarus ocellatus. The sequence continues at coordinate 435,556 of JBAMNC010001946.1, forward strand.
TTAGTTATGTAAGCTGGTGACTTTCAGTGGATTGTGTCCCTAAATGTCACTGAAAGCAGCTGATAAAAACAGACTGAGTCCTCATGAGTGTCTCTTTAACACAGTTCACCATACCTTTATGCAAAACTGCCACAGTGAAGCTCCGCTTGGATGCGCACTACATGGCGTGTTCCCCCAGATACACACAAAGCCAAAGACGCTGACTCACAGCGCTTGTGTCACTGAGTCCATGTGTCTCTCTCTCCATTATCATGGCTCTGTTACGACACAGGGAGACAGAACAAAGAGGGTGTCCACACATTCCCCCCCTTCCATCTCCAGGATGTTCACAGTGGAGAGAAACATCACAGGGAGCTGAATTTTACGCTCTAAAACGGCAGTGTGAATTGGGCTTTTATTTGGGTTTAGAAACAAACCCATGGCCCCCTCTGATCATGTGCTATGGTGAATTAAACAGCATAACACGTGTCTTTATTTGTGTTTGTTGCCTCCCCTTCACTCCTCTGTCCACAACAATACATCAGTGGTGCAGTCTGATAGTGCGCTTGGTATTTAAAGAGACTAGAAAAGAGCTATGTAAGCTCAAGTCCATTTGAACATAAAACCCCTTGTTCCCCCAGTCCCCTTGGTTAGACCCAGCAGTGTGATGTTGTACCACAATTTTGTCATCCGTTTAAGTTTTGACACACACAGGAATGAGGCTCTGCTGAGTGTGTGAATACAGTCACTAAAGAGCTACCCGATGTAGCTGAGCGTCCACATCAGTCGTCATGTCAGTGTGTCTGTGAAGACAGCATCATCGTCTGCTGCTGTCTTCACAGACACACTGACAGATATACTGAAAATACCTACTCAGATATATCACCATGACATGCAGATGCAGCCACTTAAAGCCACACTGTGTAGTTTGTTCTGCCATCTAATGGTGAAACTGTATTTTGCATTCAAGCGAATAGTGCTCTCTAGCGCCTCGCTTTTTCAAATGTGCATTGTAACTGCTGAACTCTACAGTAGTCGGTATATGTCAACAAGCAATATCAACATGTCATCCAACTCTTCATCGAGTTTCTTTCTGGTGAAGAGGTACGTTATTTCAAACAATGTGCAAACTGCGTTGAATCAATAGTGTTAGGCTTTCTAATTGCTGGGGCAGTGACAAGTGTGTCTCGCTGTGCTCCTTCTCTGTTTAAGTCATGCTGGCTCTGAGTGAAGTAGTACTCTAGAAGCCTCTATAGGACTTTCCGTATTTTCCAGATTATAAGTTGCATTAGTCAAAAAATGCGTCATGAAGAGATAAAAACATATGCAAGTCGCACCGGACTGTAAGTTGCATTTATTTAGTGCTCTGATGGAGAGGTGGTTGCCTTGTATGAAGCGATAACACCAAGAAGGCCCACTGCATCCTTTCCGTTGGCATTGCTGTTAACCAATACATCCACCAGAGGGGCTCAAGCAAATCTGTCTCGCACAGACCTCCAACTTCTCCTTCGCTACCGACCAACTGACATTTAATGGCTCTCAGTCTCTTCCCAACTGTTTTTTTTTTTTCATTCGTTTGTCCCAGTGTCCAGGTGAAGTAACATCATGCAGATGTTTGTAATTTCTTACTAACTTGCAGAGTTTCTCTTCAAAAAGTTCCGCCATTATTGTTTCTTCTTTGTGTCTCACTAGAGCTACGTAATGGGTAGTAAAAGCAACACTGCCAAACGGTTTCCAGTGGTACTGCTCTGTTTGGCCCGTATCCGTAAGCTTTATGGAAACGTACAGGAATACGGACGAAATGAACGCAGAGCATGGACAGGAGGCTCCATCTGTGTCCGGATCCGTCTTTAACGTTGAGCTTAAATGGGCCTGTAACAAGTCTCTCCCGGCAGCACATTGTTCAAGCACCCATCTGTGGACTTGTTCCTCCAGCTCTGGCCATCTCGCTTTTGGCCCGCGATTAGCTTTCTTCATTTTCTTCATTGCAGTAAGAGTAACCTCTGCTTTTCGCCAGTCCCTCACGTGTTTCTCACTCACTCCAAACTTTATTCCTGTTCGATTACCGCTGCATATTTTACTACCTGCAATTTGTTAGAATAGGACTTTCATTTTGGGGGCATTTTGTTTATGTCTAGCCTAGCCTAGAGCGCCCTCTCACGGCTGTAGACGGTAATGTTTACTGCTTGGTTCATGTCTGTCATTATGAATTAACATTTAAAAACATGTTAAATGATGTATATTTTGATATATAAGTCGGACCTGACTAAAAGTCGCAGCACCAGCCAAACTATGGAACAAGGTGCGACTTATAGTCCAGAAAATACAGTACCTTTTCCATGTAAATACAGATAAGAAATTCTTTGCTCAGGAGGACAAGTCAGATTGTTAGCAGAGGCAATTTGACACAAATGAGGACATATTTATGAATGTAGACATTGGTTTTAGCTCATGTATTACTTAAAACACTACACATTGTCCCTTCAAACTTCAAACTTCCCCACTTTCCCTGATAGGGTCTTGGCTGGTCCCTGACAGGTCTGTGCACCTTGACAGACTTAAATTGTAAACTTTTGGCCATGTTTTTGTGAGTTAGTGGTGTCAAAGCTGCTCTGTGATGATTTGGCATCTACTTTATTAACCAAGGAAAGGCCGAGGTTATGTGACTTGCACTCATGGAGACACCCTGCAAATGCACAAATGGACGTGTTCTCAATGGTTTCTTGGCACAAACCCAGAGAGGTGGGGGTGCTTTCTTTCAGTCGCTTGAAGCTGGCTGGTAACTGGCTGGAAGTTAGATGGCAGCTGGCTGGGAAGCGAAATTGAAGCAGCTGGATCTGTATTCTCGGTCACATGACTAACAATGCGTTCCTGCATTGTGATGGTACTTAAAATCATACTCTGAGGACATATTTTTCAACAATTACTTGTCCAGTTTAAGTAGCACCTAAGTTAGGACCAGCTGGATTGTGAAATAGCCCGATCACCACATTTATGTCTCCATGGGAACAAAACATTTGCACTTAATTTAAGACAAAAAACTCATTCAGAGAATTAACAAGGACCTTGATTACATGCCCAGATAATTCTATGATGTTGGAAACAGTTAAAAGCCATGACAATCAAAATATGGAAAGAAGAAACGACGAAATAGTTGTTAAATGATGCCTGTTTGTGTTTTTCATAGTGCTGTTATTTATATATATATTTTTTTGTTTTATTTAAATGATTTGTGTTTAACTGTTTGATAAAAGTAGTTTAATGTCTCAATATCAATAAAAATATTTGAATCTTAAAAAGTATGACTGGATTGTTCCTCTCTGATGGCAATAATTGCTCATGTTATTTAACTTCTTTCATGATGACACTACAGCTCAGCCTGTGTGTCAGAGATGAGTCTATAAACCTTTGTCGAACAGTAAAAATGATTATTAATCTTTCTTTTAATGTGTTAAAGCCTGGCAAACAGATCTTAAATGCATACCCACCCTGTGCCCCTCCTCTGAAGTCATGTTGTATATGTTGACTGGGCAGGAAAATGGGAAGAGCCGCCTGCAGCAGGCCCAGGAGGAAGTGGAGGAGGTGAAGGTCATCATGCTGGACAACCTGAACAAGGCTGATGAGAGACGAGACAAAATGGAGGACCTGGAGGACCGGGCTGAGGAGTTGTTTGCAAAGGTGAGCTGGTTTAAAACATTAATGTGATAAGTGTTTTTATTTTAATTTGTTTCTCTGGAGATTCTTGATTCATGCATTAGGTTAAATTTATCCTACTCAGACTCGACCAGGGATCAAAATAGGAAATGTCATATTGATGTCTAAAAATACACCTTAGGTGGAGCTGGAGAGGAAAACAAATGTACAATTTACATCCTGATTGTGTTTTATGGGGTTATTTTTAGAGAGGTATTTCCTATTGTTTCCAAAGATGAATGAAGTGAGCTGGTCTCACTGGGTATGACAAAGTAAGTCCAGGACATGCCACAAGGCAAATGTCCATCCGGGGGTTAAAAAGGAGGTCACACTCTTCCCACATAGTCCCGTTGGCCTGTGTTACATAACCCTGCTGTGAGGGTCTCAGGGAACTGGGAAAGCAAACAGGCAGAAGACCCAAGAAGACTTAAAGATCTGATTTGAAACTTTGAGATTAAATGCTTTAAAGGATGCAGCTTGTAAATACCAATGGTGTTCAGAACACGGTAAATGCTCATAGAGATCACCCAACAAAAATTAGCATCATAATATGGTGCAGGATTTGAAGTGGGTTTGTATGAGGTACATGGCATTAGCCTGAACACTAGCCACAGTCGATCGACCAATCAATCAATATTTATTTGTAAAGTGCCAATTCATACCAAGTGTTATCTCAAGACACTTTACAATAGAGCAGGCTGAAGCCATACTCTTCATTTTATAGATACACAGATATACATGTATACAAATGCATATAAATAAATATATTTGTATGTACACACATACATACATCCAGAGATGTTTCCATCCAGGTAGAGAAAAAGGGACTAAAATAACAATTTATGATAGAGACAAACCCAGCTCATAAATCTGTTCCCATCACATTTGTCTCTGCTGAATATAGATTCAATCAATCAATCTTGATTTTTTTAGCGCCATAAACACCAGTGAGGATCAGCTCTACCTCTGCACAGAAAGAGTTATGACTAGTCATACTCATCTAACTTCCTTTCTCCTTCTCGCACATGCAACCCTGATATTACCAGAATAATGTCTGAGTAATCCGCCTGGAAATTCCCACATGGACATGGCTGTTCACACTTGTTCCTGTCAGCAGGGAGTTTGCCTTACTGCATGAGGGAGAAGTGATAGAGGGGGACAGAAGTTTATCGGTAGGCAGCACATGTCAAAAATACCAGCGACAGGTCCAGGGTGTACCCTGCCCCTCGCTCAATGTTTGCAGAGATAGGCTTTAGCAAGGGCTGAACGATTTTAGGAAAAGACCTAATTGCGTTTTTTCTGGCAGATATTGCAAATTCAATTTGATTTATGGTTTTCATCAAATCAATGTGCAATATTCACTAAGCTTACAGTAACATTTACAAACATGACAGAAAATTACATCATACCATCAAACATTCAAAGCTATTACTCTAAGGCAAGGATGAAAACTAAAGGCAAGAATTGCTTCCTCGTTTATTTATTAATGAGTAACATGCACGTACACTCTTTAAAGTCCTTGACCAACAGCAGTTATTACACCTGAAGAACTAAAAGTGCTGTCTTTGACTGTCTTAACTTAAAAATATGTATTGGGTCAGTCAGGAGCGCTGCAGAAAATTGCAGCTTTGGCGATCACATGATCATGTTGTCTGAAATCACGATTTCTATTAGAAAACGTTAATCGTTCAGCCCTAGCTCCAGCTCCCCGTGACCCCAAAAGAGATAAGTGGCGTAGATAATGAATGGATGAAGCATGATTTTTATCCTGACTTTGTTGATACATGTTAAAAGAGTATCAACGTATTAACAAAAGAGTTGAGAGGAGCACTGTAGCATGCACAACTGAATATGAAGCGGCGTCTCTACGTGCATGACGAATACACCAGAGAAAGAAAGCTGCAGTGTTTCAGCTCTGTATCCAACAGAGATACGTGAGAGACCCGATGGTGATGGTTTTTGAGCAGATGTACTACAGAAGTCTGATGACGTGCAGTGGAAACAAGACTTTCAAAAGTCCAGACACACATTTGAATACTTGTTGCTCTCTTTGGGCCTGATAATCATACAGACAGACAACCTGAAAACACGATGCCTCAGGCTTTGGCTGTCTACAGCGCAGAGACAAATAATCCCACTAAAACAACTGATATGTGTTTGCCATCATAAAGACAAGTGTTACCTGGTTATTATGAACTGTTCCTTAATGACCTTGGATGTGCTGCAGAAATTTGAAAGCTGGGTTTACTTTTAGGTCACGTGTTTGTCAGACTTTTCAAAGGAGATTTTTTCAGAAAGTGCCTTAAAATAACATCATCTGCATGTTTTCTTCTTCCAGAGTAAACATTTTGAAAAGACTTCAAATCAGGTGAAGCAGAAGAAGAGATGGGAGAACAAGAAGATGAAAGTAGTCTTCATCGTCGTTGGAGTGGTGGTCGGGCTCGTCATCCTCGGAGTTATAATCTATGCCATTGTTTGATTTCACTGGAGGATCGCAAAGTGACGAGGAATTAAGAGACGTCGGAGGCGAGAGAGATCCAGCAGAAACATGAACAGACTGTGGGACTCCTGCGACTCAGCTCAACTGCTCAGTGTGTGAAATTGTGATGTTTTTATCTGTTTAGGAGAGACTTTCACCCTGTTCCTGCTTGTCTTCAGCTGATATGGTACCTGTGATTGATCGGCTGCATTGTAGTGGTCATATTTTTTTTTGAGATTATAAGGAGACACAAATCCTTAGAAAGATAAGATGCATAAAAGGGCTGCTAGGGAATCTCCCCCAAACTTAATCAAATGAATAAATGTGTGTATATTAACCAAACATTGCTAGGCTGCTACTTTTGTACTACTTCCTTGTATTGAGGGGTTCCCAAACTCTGGCACAGTCAAAAGAAAATAACATTACTGCTTGTTTATCAGGTGGTTTCATAAAACAAAGAATGAACTGATGTTCTGTCCCATGAAGGCGTCCTCTGCCTCAGATAAAATGTACATTTTCTGCCTTATTCAAAGCAGGGGTGTCCAAACTATGACCCAGGGGTCAACTGTGGCCTGTAATTTTTATATATTCAGCCTGCAGCAAATGAAAAAGAAATGAAATAACATCAAGATGGCTGACTGATGACTCAAGAAAAAATAATATGGCAGCAAAAAGCTCACTGCTCTGTATGACGGTGTAATTTATAAATCACTTTGTGCCATAATCACCTTAAAGTAACAATCCTGTCAGGTTTGGTAAATTTGTGCGGTTTGCGTTTTTTCTGTGTCTAAATATTGTAATTATTCGTGATCACCTCCCCTCTCAGCTGCATGGAACGTTATTCTCTGTACAGTGGTTTCCAGGAAAGAATAGGGACCCTTGAAATCTGATTAGTCACCCCCAAAATCCATCCATTATTTTTTGCACTTTTCCCTTTCGTGTCCCAGGGGGCTGGAGCCTATCCCAGCTGACATTGGGTAAGAAGTGAACCAGTCACCAGCTGATTGCAGGGCCACATGCAGAGGCACCCATTCACCAAGAGTGCCTGAGAGAACCCACGAATGCTTGAGGAGAACATGCAACTCCACACAGAAGGGCCTGACCGATCCGGGGACTCAACCGGGGGCATTGTTGCTGTGAGGCATGTGCACTACCTGCTGTGACACCCCCAATATTCTTATCTTTAATACACTAAAGGCTGGTTTATGCAACAACAATTACCACATTTACATGAGAGCTTTAATTCAGAATAAAACTTAAATCCTCTTTAAAAAGATTCAAAGTGACCTTGTAAACACCTACTTCCGAATTAAAATAATAATTCTGAATAAAACTTAATTCTGAAGTAGGTGGCTGGTTTATTCTGATTTTAAATCAGAATTGAATAATTTCTTGATCATGTATATGTTCATTCTGCTTTAAATTAATTCCGGTCATTCTGCGCAGGCTCGTTCCCTTGTCCTGTCCCGATGGCGCACTGACGGGAACAGGATGGCCGCATGAAGCAAGCGTTGGACTCGAGCCGAGACAGTTTATTTAATTAGAGCCTTGGAAAATTTGGAAATAATGAAAAGAGTTGATGGACGTAAGCATAAAAATGTGGACCTTTTTAAAGTTGTAGCGTCCATGTCGGGCGAGGTTTCCCTGACAGTGACGCTGTAGACGCTGAAGTGGAGTTTGTTTTTTTCCGGTAGACGTAAATACGTCACTACGTCTCGTCTGCCCCCTGTCCAATCAGAACCATTCCCAACCCCCAGACTTTAAGCAGAATTGAATGAAGGCGAACAAACGTGTTTTCCATGTAAACCTCAATTCGGAATTACTATTTCCATGTAAATGCGAAGGAGAATAGTTTAGTTCCAAATTGTTTAATTCTGAATATTTAATTCCAAATTAAAAAACATGTTAAAATGTACATTTTGGCTATAGAATGTAAGCTTTAGGATGCCAAAAAACTAGGGATACATGATATTGGGATTTTGCCAATTTCCAATATGCTGATATTTCTGAATTCATTATGGCAGATACAGATACCAGTATTTTTTCGTAGAGGGCACGAAGTGTGTTTTTTCATGAAAATTGACTTGATGCTTTCATTGTGATGGTATAAATATGGTGTAAATAACAAATTTAAAACTAGAAAAACAACATTTTACTCCTGAAAAAATGAAACAAATGATTTTTAAATGTAATTGTGCAGTAACAGTAATGTGAAGCAATATGATATATTTGTGTATTTTGCCAACATTACTGTCAAAATATTGGCAATACGTATGACTGGTTTATCAGCCAATACTGGTGTTTAATGTTTATAGCCAATATGTGCCGATACTGACATCATCCCAATAATATTGTGCATCTTATAAAAAAAAAATTGCTAAAGATTATTGACGATATTAAAGCAAAATCCAGTCATTTGTGGGTTCACAAATAATAGAAGAACCAGTGCTTGTAGTGATTGTTTAATTAAATTGGAAAATTAATTAGCTATTTGAAAATAATAAAAACAAAAGTGCTAATGCTCATCCAGCTACAGATGATCAGTTCTCCACTGTTATGTAGTTGTTTGGCATGTTTATGATCACTGAAGTTGTTTCCCTATGCAGCTGGTCGGGTGTTGCAGTGTAAAGAGAGACCATGTACAACAGTGACTTCAGAAAAGTTTGGGTGTGGTTTGTACCTTAATCACAATAAAAATGATTTTAATCAGTTTTATTTAGATAAAGCATGGTCCCTTTAACATAGGTAATCATTTATTATCTTCTTCAGTGACAGATATAACAACATTAAACAGACAGGATGGTGAATTGACTTTACTGTGATTTTATGCTGTCTATCTGAACAGTATGACCTCCTTGATTTGCAAGGCATCTAGAGCAAAGTGTAAGGAATTGGTAAGTGAATTGTTATGCAAAAAGACCAACAATAACGATTCTTAAAACTGTTTGTTACCAATTCTCAAGTGATGTGTTTTCAATTCTCATCCCTCTTATTAGCCATTGTAAAGATCTTATTAATGCCCTGTTATCTTACCACATGCACTGAAGCTGAAGAGTTTTCCCTAACCAAAACGCTGTTAATACATTAAAAGATTGAACGTTGTTTGTAAAACAACATAGCTTTGCCCTTAACCCTTATAAGGAAGAGGTCCTACAAGAATAGTCTTCTTAATAGCTACCATTTAAAACAATCAACACATGTCAAATGCTGAGTCACCTAACTATAACTATAACTATGGGAAATAACTAGTTAATGGGCCCCCCTGATTTGTCATTTGATAATATAATTGTAAAGGAAATGCAGGTGACCTTGTAGTTAATTGCACACCCCATGTACAGACTGTAGTCCTGGAGGTCGCTGGCCTGGTTTAAATGTGGCCCGTGGCTTCTTTACCCCATGTCATGCCACCCTTACTCCCCAACTGTCAACTCTATCCACTGTCCTGTTACTTTAATACAGGCATAGAAAAGTTAAAAAAAAAATAGAAAGCACTCAGAGAGCGCAAACCTCCGCCAAGGTAGCTCACATATTGCTGTTACATCTATAAGCCATACCTAGCACTCAGAATCATGTTGATATCATTATTCGTTAGACAGTTAGTGAGCAAAAACAATAATTTGCTAATGTTGTTCCATTACCAACATCTCCTGAAAAATTCAGCAAAATCTGTCAGGTGGTTTTTGCCTAATCTTGCCAACGAACAAACAAACAAAGATACACTGGCATATCCTCCTTGGCGGAGGTAATAAAATATGTTATAAAAAAGATGATAAAAGTACCAAGGTGCATGTTGAATAAGTACCGTTAGTGCTGAGAACATTCAAGTTTTTTTTTATTTTTTATTTTATTTTGGATCCCCATTAGCTTCTGCCAAAGCAGCAGCTATTCTTCCTGGGGTCCACAAGTTCTGGGTAACTTTGAAGCTGACAAAAAGAGAATTAAAACTTGTTGCAGGTCTTACTATGGCTGAACAGACCAAACACTATTGGGTTGATTGTTAGATTATAAAGTCTCATTGATAGCATTAATATCAGAGATTGGGATTATACCATTTCAGCAGGAGGGGGTTTGCATGTTGAAATAGGCAACGACAAATATTTTTGTTTGATACTAATAAGAAATAACATGTATTAAGATTTAAAATAATAGAAAATCATGGCCTAATTTAGGATGGACTTTGCTTTTACCAACCCTCATTGGCCTTTACATGACTCTAGGCCCTAGGAAGCTGCATATAATACAAATCTCGTGATATACACAGAATAACAAGTTAAACCATATTGATGCTCATAATTCAGAAATACTTCATTTTACTGCAATTTTTTCACCATTTACCTATTGCTATATTGGCTAATAATAAGCAGTATAATGGGTGTTATGAAGAGCTTATTATTACCTTAAAAATGACGGCAGCACTGTCATTTGTTGCTTGAAAGTCAAGAGGTTCCCCTCTTAACTGCTTAATTATAAGTTTTTACTGTGTCAGCCTGGGCTGGGCTCGAACCCTCCACCCTCTGATTGGTGGTAGAGGGTCCTACAAGACTAAGCCACCTATGCCCTTATAATAGAATATATCTAACACTACTGTACTGCAGTGTATTGTACTTAATCTTATTTTTTATTTAATTTAATTTCATTTAAAGTATTTAACCAGTTAAGCTTCATTAAGATTAAGAATCAAGAGGTTCCTGGTCAAGGTAAGCTGCAGAACAAGATACAGAAACAATAACAAAACACAAATGAACATATAAACTAGGGATGTCAAAATTAACGCGAGTTTTCTTTTAACTGAAGCACTTCCAGCTTAAAGTACCACATTAACGCAAAACAAGCGTCATTCAGGGATCCTGCTAGCACTTTGGCTAACGCGTCGTCTAGCTTGAAACAAACCACCCTCACACAATAAATATAGATTAAAAATAAATTATATTTAATCGTGATTGATCTAAATTAATCCAAAGCAACCCTGTGATTAATCTGATTAAAACATTTGAATTGTTTGACAGCCCTAATATAAACCAGTCAATTCAGTCACAGATCATTAATTCAATAGTCAAAGTATCTATAACCTGAAGCATCTTCCTCTAATGCCTTTAATCCGCTCTTTAAAAGCTTTAAAAAGACCAGCTCCCTCAGACTCAGGATTTCCTGCAGCAGATTCCAGTCTGCGGGAGCGGCAGATCTAAAACTTCTTTGCCCATATGAAGACAAACTTTGGGGACAGACTGTGCGAATAAGTCTTGAGTGAGAGTCAATACACTTCATCATGAGGGAAGCAGATGAAGTATAGTTTTAATATCAGGATGTACCATTGACTCAGTGTTCAAGTGGCCTGTCGCGGCTTCCAACTCATTCATACAGAGCATGATAATGAGTTGGTGCCTTGAGATCTGTTATGAACATTCAAGCTCCATGATAAACAAGCAACAAGGGCCTTTTTTTCAGCAAAAGAAAAACTTGTTTCTAAAGTAAAAGCTCAGCCACAGTTTAAACTTCTTTACAAGTTTTTCAACATGCAGCGTAAAAGAAAGTGAATGATCAATCAAAAACAGGAGGTGTTTACAAGACACAGACTCAGTTACATCAACCTGAAACATGACGACAGAGAGCAGGTTCTGTGACTTTTTATTTGGGTTTTGTTTTGTCAGAGTTCAAAATTAGTTTTAGCTCACACAGATTGTCCTGTGCTGTGTCAAATGCCTCCTGTAAAAGACAGAGAGCCTGATGCTGTGTAGGAGCAGAGCAGTAAATAACTGTCGTCTGCATACAAATGAAAGTTGGTATTATAAACAATTTGACTGTTGATATAAAGTTTAAACAATAGCAGTCCCAAGACTGAGCCCTGTGGCTCACCATTGTTTACCCCAAGATATTTAGAGGTGAGGCTATCGGCCTGAACACACAGATAGGTCGTTAACAAACCAAGAGACAGATTGTTCTGATAGGTCGATATTCTGTCTCAAAATGGTGTGGTCATCAGAATTGAAGGCTTTTGACAAGTCAGTAAAAGGGGCTCCTTTAGTCCAATGATTCAATAAAATCACTGACCTGTTTAAAGGCCTCTGTACTGTGTTTTCTTTGGGGGAACAAACAGAGTGATGATCAGTTATATGATTGTAAATTCTTTGAGTTGTTCACACACAAGAGACTCAAGAGTCTTGGCAAGCACAGACAGTTTCAACATGGGCCTATAGATGTTTAAAAGAGACGGGTGTCCTCCTTTGTACAGAGGTAAAACTAAGGCTGATTTCCCCACTCAAAGACTTTTACCAACGGCTAAAAAAAGATTAGAAAGATAATTCAGGGATGCAGAGCCGGCCCTAGGCAAGAGGGGGGGCCCACTCCATCAGTGATTTACATACGCTTACAGAAGAAAATGATTGTTTTACCATTGTGTTAAATATGGCGTCACGCAATTTACATATTTAACAAATTACAAATAAATACAAAAAGAAATCTAAAATAGAGTTAAAATACCTTTACCACAAAATAAAAATCCTGTAAATAAGTGAATAAACAATACTCAAAGTGATAAATATGAATGCAACAATCAACATCAAACAATTTAAGTAACCACACAGTTTGCACACAATAACTCCACAAATAAGCTTCTTATAATCATATATAGTAATATTAATTGGGCATTGATTTACAATTGAATCAGATTTTATGGCGCCCCCTAGAGGCCACAGCGCCCTTAGCATTTGCCAATATTGCCTAATGGGCCAGCCGGCTCAAAGTTAATAAGCAGAGCTGTCTGTTGCACAGATCTGGCAGACGGGTTTCTTTGGACATGTTTTACAAAATCAAACAATTAAGTGTTTATTGAATAAATCAAGCATTTCCACCTTGTCAGTGACATTTTGCCCTTTAGTAATGCAAGAGCAGAGAACCGACCCCTCACATACAGAGTGTTTGACTGTTTAACCCGACACCAGCTGCTGCTTTAATGCTTTGAACAGAGATCCTCTGGTTCTGATTGGTCGGTCAGTTAACCAATCAGAGGGCTGACAAAGGGCCAATTATCCCTTTATAACGATCAGTAACAGTGATCATCACAGTTCCTATTACGCTAAATTACTGTACTGTTATGCTAAACTCTTGTGGTATAAAATGATCAAGTAAAGCATAAGTATATTTTTAACATGAGTTGTTTATTAGCATGCTAATAAGTGTCATGCCAGCTGCTTAAAGACATTATCAAGAGCTTATTAGTTCTTCATTCTGCATCACTGTATTTTGTAGTCAGGAAACCATTTTCTAAGATTTCCCCTTTAATACCTCCCAATATCTGATTATTGATGGTGTAAATTATAAAGTTACTATTAATAAGGATATAGTATATTAATTAGCATGTATTATAGTCCTGATAAGGCAGTAGTACCAAATAAATACTTACTCCCCCATATGAACCATCTCTGACTCTGAGGACCTCAGGGACCGGCCTCCTGCTGGTGCCCAGAGTCAGGACTAAACATGGGGAATCAGGGTTCCAGTTTAATGCAGCTAAAATCTGAAACAGTCTTTCTGAAGATGTGAGACAGGCCTCTACACTGACGATGTTCAAATCTAGGCTCAAAACAGCTCTATTTAGCTGTGCATATGACTTAAAGGATCTTATCTGCACTTTTCTCTTTCTTTTAAAATTCATTTCATAACGATTATTTTTGCTTTTATTTTGTATTGTGATTTTAATACATTTTTCTTGTTTTGTAAAGCACTTTGAATTACCTTGTGTACGAATTGGGCTCTACAAACAAACTTGCCTTCCCTTGTCTTGATAACTATTAACAAAAACTCTCAGTTAACAAATTACAATATCAATAGTTTTAAAATTGTCCTAATTACTCCTAATTAATGAATTGTTACTCAAAATACGTCCCCCAATCTGGAGTGAGGATTTATTCATGGTGAATTTTCAAGATGACGTGGGAAACATGCTAAAGTTTAACAGCAGAAACAGGATGTTTGCATCAGTAAATTCTGTAATTTGAGGGTCAAAGCTCGGAGCCCACCGTGAGTCCCTTTGTGTTACACTGCCCTCAGCTGGTGGAGAGCTGCTGCAACACCCTGAGGAGGCCGAACCTCCACTCAGTCAACAATAGAGCTGAACATCATTCTGCTATACTGCCTGTGTTTTATTAATCTATGTTTATTATTACCTCTGCAAAGGAGGTTATGATGGTTTGTTAGTCTGTTCGTTTGTTAGCAAGATTACGCAAAAACTACTGGACAGATTTTGTTGAAATGTTCAGGAGATGTTGGAAATGGCCCAACCTAAACATGATTAGATTTTGGTGGTGATCCAGATAACCACCATTAGTGAATGATCGTTCCTGCTCAATAACTGTCTAATAATGATATTAACATGATTCCAAGTACTAGGTGTGGATTTTCAGTGTCATGAATCATATTATGATGGTAACTTTATCATTAAACTATTTCTTATAGTCGTAACAGCAATATTTGAGCTACCATGGTGGAGGTTTGTGCTCTCCGAATGCTTTCTAGTTTATTTTATGATCTTATCAAAAACATTTTGGGTTAAAGAAGAGTAGAGCTGCTCACTCATAAACAAACTCAGCTCTGCTGTGAATCATAAAATGAAGAACCTTCACAAATATATAATAAATCCCTTTTATCTGTTTGTCTCCATTGTAATATTACTTTGATCCTCCGAGGTGTTGTAAGACTATTAACTTATGGTTATGAGTTTCAGCTATAATATTACAGATTTGTCTTTTTTCAGTCACCCTCAGGTGGACTGACACACAGGGCTCAGCCCTCCTTTAAGTAAGACAGAAACACTGTGGTGAGAAGTATATCAAAGGATCCTGAAATAATTCATAAGAGGTACTTTAGTTGTGAGAGGACTTTTTCTGTCAGCCTTTACAGGCCGTACATGCATATGGATCGTTTCAGACCCTTCATCTAACATCTCCTTCACTATCTTTCACAGACTCTGATCCCTCACACCCAATTCTTTCAGGAAGGTGACCACTGATTTCTAATCCTAACGTTTCCACCACAGCTGTTCAGCCTCTGCCCTCAGATCTGCATATCTCAGCTTTTTCCTTTCATGAGTCTCCTCAACTGAATCTCTCCAGGAAACTGCTGATTACATATAAGAAACTATTTACTGATTTACAGACAATAACTCCTGTCTGGTTTAAGGTTTGTGCAAACTCTCTCCTGTGGAACAAGTTCTGTCCCTAAATCTACCTGCCTCTGCCAACTACTAACACCCTCTAGGCCGCCTAGGACTTAAACCTACTCAGAAACTTACTCCTGTTTTATTCCCCTACACTGTAGCTGATTTTTATAAACTTAACAGTATGTTTGCCATAATACCTACAGCTACCAACTGTAAAAAAAAGCTATGCAGTAAGTTACTGTGGCAATAGATTGTAGGAAAACATGCTGATTTCTGTAAAACTAACAGCGTTTTATAATAAAATCTACAGTTACCTGCAGTAAAATGTCTGTACAGTAAATTATGGATCAAGAGAAAATTACATTTTGCCCAGGAATACAGACCAATAGCAGGCAAGATGTCTTTTGGTAAATGTTTCACATCTTAATATGAAACAAATGTTTGAGTAAATGTATTTATTGGAAAAAAATTAGCAAAAAGATATTTTGCTGATGAATGGTCAGTAAAATAATTAAAGAAATAGTAATATAAACAAAATTACAACTAATTCACTGTCATTTAAAATGCACCAAAAAAGTTGTAGAATAAAATATGGCAATGATACCACCAATTAAAAACAGTTAGGATGCTGTATTTGAAAAAACAGTAATTATGCTGTAAATTGAACACAATCATACCTTCAATAAAAATACAGTAGTGAAACTATTATAGAAAATACAGTAATTTAATGTTGTAAATTAAGATAGAGTAATCCTACTGTAAAGATATTTACAGTAACTTACTGACATCTTATTGCCACTAAGTTACTGTCAGAGTCACAACAACCTTTGCACAGTGGCAGACAAACTGGACGACACTCTTCCTCTGATTTCCTCCTGAGTTTACTTGTTTTGGTCCAGCGGTTCTCAACTGGTCTGGCTTCAGGACCCACCATCACTCATTAATAACGAGCTGTGACCCAAATCGAGGAAAATTTTCAACTTCTCAAATTTATTTGGTTAAAGGATGCTGCATTTTGAGGCTAAGAAAACACAGAAAATCACAGCATGCCAACAAAAAAATTAAGTTCAATGAAAAACAGAAATGACCTACATGTGGTAAAGCTAGAGAGGGAAATATTTCCTTTTACACTCAATTAGCTGCATTTTAATTGAAACCAAAAGGTGCATCATGGGACAGCTTATTAGTAATATTCAATCAGTTGCACTAAATAAGCCATTGATCATGAGGCTGATACACAAAACACTTCAGTAACTTCAGCCTTTTTTAACAGAAAGTAATTCAATGCTGCTGTGGTGAATACACGTTTAATGGAAAAAACACATTTTCAAAACGTTAAATAATGATTGAAAAAAGAAAAAATGTGCAAACCTTAACTAAACAGAAACAAAAAGCCTTTAATTCTTTCATTGTTGGTAGTTTCCCCAAAATAAAAAAAACTGCATTGATTTTTTTTTTTTTTTTTGGTCTAGGTTGTAAATTCATTATAATTCCAAACTAGAAGTGCTTTGCCGAGTTATTTTTGTTGAGCTTCTTCCTCAGTATCTTCGGAGGAAACATCTGATGCAGACCTGTGTGTGAAGGAGAAAGCCACCGAAACACACTTAAACCCAATTAGGGGTCACCAGTTAACCCCGTGACTCCTTTTTCTGCCGGACCCACTCCTACCCCTCACCACACACATTATCAGATGAAAAGATATTTTGAACATATTTATGAACAAGCAACAGCCAAAGTGACTGTTGTACATGAAATATTGAGGGTGAGACATGGCTCACATAGTTGTTTTTGTTCTTAATTCAAATGTAAATTGAAATAATTGGTGTTCTTATAAATTATGAACTAATCGTAGTTCATTTATTTCAACTCAAATGCGGGCATTGATAGTTTATCAATGCCTGGATTAAATGCAGGCAATAGCGTATCACTGGCTAACAGAGACGCTGATCAGCTGCAACCGTCCATCTCTTTGTGACCCGTACACCTCCAGGAGGCAGCAGCTAAAACTGTGGCCGATCCCTCTCACCCTGGACACAGACTCTCTGTATCATTCCTGTCTGGCAGAGGGCTGCAGTCCATCCAGATCTAAACCTCTTCGCTCTTCAACAGTTTCTTACTGCACCTTCTGTATATATCACTGGGTTGGACTCTGTATTTTAATTATAGTTTAACTATATGTTCATTGTTTTTACAATTTGATTCTGGTTCCAATTTATGGAGCTTAATACATAATTTCAAGACAGTTTTAGCTACTCTTTTAAGTTACAAGGCAAAATGATCATTTTATCTATATTTCTTTGACTCTTTTCTTTGTTTTAGTTATGCAGAAAATGTTTTCTAAAAATTAAGGCTATGTGTAGATTTTTTTAAATTGTGTTTCTGATGTCTTCAAGACAAACTCTGTCAGATGATCTCCATGTATATATGTTTAAAATATATTAAACTGACTGGCAGGCCACTCTGAGGGGCTGCATGTGGCCCCCAGGCCACTGCTTGCCCACCCTGTCCTTCATCAACATTGAGGTCATCTTGTGAAATTTGCCAATGCTTTTCTTGCAGTGCATAACAGCTTTCAATTATTTAATGTTGTCGTGACACAGACCCCTCAACATGGCAGCAGGACCGTCTAGGGGCCATGGGCCTACTTTGGTCACCACTGACTCTCCCTAACAGGCATGTTTTTGGTCTGTGGGAGAAAACCAGAGAACCTTGAGAAAATCCACGAATGCAGCAAATACTCCAACTTTGATCGGCTTAAATTATTATATATTTTTCTGTATTATATGAGTTTATCAGAAATCTGCATTAAACCTTCATGGACCATGTGAATGATTTTTGCAGCTTCAGCTAAATTTTCTGTTTTAGTCCAAAAGTTACTCTAAGAGGAAACTTCTATCTTGGTGCTAAGGCTGATTTTCCATCAATTATCTACGGTGGTCGACAAGGGCCAGAAACGTGCTGGAAGTCAGAAACACAAATCTCAATGGGACCTTCCTGGTTAAATAAAGGTTAAATAAAATAAATAAAAAAGCGGAGGAGACGTGTGGCCTTTGGGGGACAGGTGAGTTACTGAAGGCCAGAGTGTGGTGATGTGCAGGATTTCTGTGAGCAGGTGAGTTCTTCCAGGTTCGAGGTGTGGGGGGCTCCAGGGATTGCTTTTGTGGTTTTGTACATACATACATACATCCTATTAAATGATCTATATGATCGCGGTGAAACTCGAGCCGACGTGACGTCACTGAACAACAGTGACGGTGGCCAAAATGAGGTATTTTTGGACAGGCGACGCTATTTGGGCTATTTGCGATATTTGCGATTTCAATCGCAGAGTCGCGTTTGGTGTGAACACAGCTTCAGATTCAAACATGAAGCAGGCAGAGATTCTCGAGATCAGACTGTGCGTTTGCCAGTAATACCACTCGTGAGGACGGCAAACATCTGGCGATGAGTCAGAAGAGCTGTGGCGTTTTTAAAGGCTGCCGCTGTAACCAGGGGTGGACTGGGACAAAAATTTGGCCCTGGACTTCTTGGTCCAGACCGGCCCACTACTGTCCGCGCGCACATACTGTGTCAACTCTCACCATTGATGTACCAAACACACAAGCCCTTCACGACACCACTATGCTGAACAATATCCCTTTATATTCTGAAGCTTTGAATAAATAAATGATAAATATACAGCGTGTTGCTTACTTGCTTTTAAGAAGGATACTGGAGTAAATACGCAAGATTCAAGAGTGGTGTCTCTGGTGGGATCATCTCCACAGGAGAGGTTGCACTGGGCCTGGCGCCTTTTACAAATCTGGACATGAAAAGTCGAGGAATAGTGTGGAATAGGCTTGAGCAAGATTACATGCAAAAAATGAGTCTGCATGAAATGATAACTTTGACTAGCTGGCTAAAGTATGGAAAACAATAGTATAATGATCTGGAAAAGTAGACAAATACATACATTTTTATTTTAGAACAGACAGTACAGCTCAACATCATGTAAAGACAATATATCTGCATAATATTTATGCAGATGTTTTACAGTAAAAGTTAATAATTGTTTTATTCATTTTAACTGTATAATGTAAAACCACAAACACTGACTGAAAATAATATATAAAGCATATTATTTAAGTTGTTAGATCAATGTCCTTCATGAACCAAATTGGACTGTGGGCACTAAAAAGGTGCATGTTGATGCTTCACTTTAACTCTGGTGACATGATTGGAGGATGTCATTATAGGTAGAACAGAAATTATCAAAAACTGTGAAAATAGCAGATCTACATGCTCAAACACACCACACTGCAACCTGTAAGTTCTAAGCTTGTAGATCTGCAATGTGGCATCCTGTGATGAAAGTATGAAAAAGGCTTAAGTGGTTTATAAAAGCAACTAAACAATTAATCAGTAAAGTTATTGTTTTCCAAAACTTTAGAGAACTAGATTTAGTTGTAACACACCAGGCCGTGCTTGCTGTTTATTATGTCACGTAGTTCATAGACAGTTAAGCAACCGCTCTGAACCATTTATTAGACTGAACATTTATCCACACCATGCTTGAAGGCACACCTGCTGACTACGGTCTCACCTTTGTCAACATTAAATTCATCTGCCTCCTCCTGCTCCTGCACTGTGGACAGTGTAACCTGACACCACCTGCTGCTGTGACGGACAGGTGAAGCAGCAGCATCTCCGTCATCTTTCTGTGCAGCCTGTGTAGCAGAGCTTTTCTTTTCTTTTCTCTAAGTTTCTCTGCACCTCCTTTTCGTTTTTTGCTTGTGCTCTCCATCTTTTATGTTGTCCTGCCGTAACGCTGTTGTTTCTCTCTCTCTCTGTCGTTATTGACTGACTGCTTATCATCATTAAAGATGATTGGACGAGGGGGGGCTAGAACATGTGTGGGCGGGACTCCTGGGCCGCTGTAGCCTCTCATAGAGGGCCATTGGTCCAGGTAGTCTTGACAGACAGACTGACTGGGCCAATCAGTCGTCACCTCTCTCTCTCTGTGAGTGAGTGCTGTCTGCAGCTGCATGTCCCCGAGTCGGCCCAGGAGAGTTACCGTAGTTACCAAGGCAAGGCGCAACAATAAATAAATAAATAATAAAACGGTCGTCGATCGGCCCATTATGGATCGGCCCACTGGGAAAACTCCCGGTACTCCCGATGGCCAGTCCGCCCCTGGCTGTAACTCATCTGCCGCAGCTGCGCTTAATTGACAGTGTGCTCTTATGCCGCGGCCCTCGCCCAGCCTGAAACAAAAAGAAAAGCCAGCAGAAAATAGGGCAAAAACCAGAAGTGGCCCAACAAAATAAGAGGATCACCACAATCATAAATTATTATTTCAGTGCCCCCACTCCAATTAACAGCAGAAAAGACATCACTCATCATAAATTCTCATTTTGATGCTGTTGTATTATTCAACATCAGCCATCTCTACCTTATAATCATTACAGATGTTGGTACAAATATTAGATCATTCACTCTTTTCATTATTATTATTGATTATACTTCTATAAAAACTACCACTGCAATCATACAGACATGAGGATCCGTGTGAAAACCAGATGCTGCATCTGCAATGCTGCGACGAATTTACATTCAGCAGAGACAAATGTGATGAAGACAGAACTATGATTCGTCCATGGATCTGTCACTAGCTGCAATTCTTTCTTTGTTCCACTTGTCTTTCTGCCTCCCTTCCCTCGCCCACACACCCAACACAGCTTTGGTATGATGGCTGTTCGACATGAGACTGTAAACCCCCGACAGACGCACCTCCCTGTAGTTTGGTTTGCCCAGTGCTGTGCTCATGATTGACACATGTTGAGTGGTTGTCTTCTGCTCTATTGTGAAGTGTCTTGAGATAACACTTTATATGAATTTTCACTATACAAATAATGATTAATCGACTGATTTATTGACATCTACATATGTCATTTACTGCTTGTTGTCTCTTATTTTCTTAATAAATACTGAATGAGCTGGCTCATAACTTCTGCATGAAGATGGCAGCTAAGATGTAAAAGATGAAAAAAAAAAATGTCTATTTCAGATTTGTGCTCTTGCTCTTTAAGAAAGCACCAACACAGACAAAGTCCAATTTGAAAGAACAACGTTTATTATCAGTGAACCCTAACTAACAGGAGTTGCTGTGTCGCGACACTCCAAAGCAACTGAAGCCCGAGCTGGTGTACGTATGTGTTATAGCTTGATGGGTGGGACTCCTCCCGTCTTTCAGAAGGTTCCCTCACAGACTTTTTTTAACATTCACCTTCATTATTCTTGAATATATGTGTGTAATATTTCCCATATACCTTATAAACTCCAGTGGAGTCTAGAATTTCTTTATCTTTTGTTTATGAGGCACTTTAAGGCATATGCTTTTCTTTTTTCCTTAACTTTCTGATTTATTCAAAATGGCTGAATTTGATTCAAAATATGTTTTGTGCATTATGTACTTTACCTAAAGATTCTGTCCTCAGTTCAATTCTTTCAGCTTTTAACAATGAGATATGTATTTCAGCTCTGTTATAAAAAATAACTTTTTAATAATATCTGTAGGACCATTATATTTGCTGACATATACATAAAAAATACCTTTAACATGACCAAAAACAATTTCATGCATATTTTTTGAGTGATAATTCTAACATCTTTGTGAGATTATAAAATTAGTAGAACAATCATTAAACATATATTCTGTGGTCATTTCTAACTATTGTAAGACCCCAGAGTGGGAGAAAGCCAGTGTACCCGGAGGAAACCCAAGTATGCAGAGGGAGAACATACAAACTCCACACAGAAAGGCCACGCCGACCCGGGGAGCGTACCAGCAACCATCTTGTTGTGAGGCACTTGCAATACCTGCTGCACCACTGTGCCGCCTGAGCTCTAGAATAAATATGTTTTTTATTAATTTTTAAAGCAACATGTGTCATTTGTAGTTCACTGTCTTGTTGAGATCATTCTTTAATCTTTATTAATTTGGTCGTCTGAAAGTGAAAATAACGTGAATCTGGCCTTTAACCAAAGTTTCTCACCTTTGAAATAGATTGTAGCACTGAGTGCTTGTGAAGTGGCTCTATTTGTGACTGCAGTGGCGCTTTTGTTCTCATGCTTATTATGAACCCCCCACACAAAAAGTAAGACAGAGCACATTAGGGTCCAAAAGTATAACTGATGTATACAAGCAACATCACATGAGAGCGAGAGCTGTTGTCCTGGATATCAGCGCTGGGGTGATTACCTGCAGCACTCTGCCACATTATTATCTCACCTGTAATATTTCATGCAGATGCGGTTTCTCTCCAACGCTTGTCCTTTTCACATCGGTTGTGATAATCTCTGCATGAAACGTTGTACAAACATTCGTGGTCTTGCCACAGGTCGACAAGACTGTCCTCCATCTCCACTGTCCATCTCACCCGTACGCTCTTTGTGCTCGCCATTCTTGCCTCTGATAACTCCTGTCTCGCGGTCATTTCCAGTCATCGTAGATGGCTCTCTCTGATTGGCTACTGTCATCCTCAGCGAATACGAGTTGCGTAATCATCCAGATAAATATCAAACATGTTTGAAAATTATTGGGGCGGCTCCGACAAGTCTGTGAGACGATCATGGGGCTTAAGATTGATCTGTCTCTCGCTCACACTAGAAGATAATCCTGGTCGAACGTCAGGCCGATTTTGGTCCCCGACCAGACTTCTTCCCCGATTGTCGGGAGGGCTGAATCTGGGTTAAATCGGGCCGAGAATCCTGGAGTGTGAGCCAGGCTTAAGAAAACCTGGCAAGGATCGAGTTAAGCTGTCAAGCTATAGAGCTATAACTCTGACGTCTGACCTTTGTAAGATCATGGAAAGAAGGATAACTGATAGGCTGTCTTTTCAGCTAGAGAAATCAGAGCAAAAGAGCAAGTTGCCAGAGTGGTTTTAGGAAGGGAAGAAACACAATGGATGCAGTAATACAGCTAGAGACAGAAATAAGAAAGGCACAAACAAACAACGAATCAGTGATTGCACTATTCTTTGACATAGAAAAGGCCTACAACATGATGTGGAAAGAGGGATTATTGATAAAATTTTCAAGAATGGGTATTTTTATAACTGGGTTAAAGACTTTCTTTTTGACAGGAAAACTGAAGTAAGGATTGAGATGAGATTTCAAAGCAGGATGAGGTAGGGAATGGTACCCCTCAGGGGAGTGTTATACGTCCTTTACTGTTCACCATATACATAAATGTCTCCTCAAATATTGCGCCAGATATGGGTACTGCACTTTTTGCAGAAGATGGGGCTCTATGGAAAAGGGGAAGGACTTTGGATCATATAGTGGGGAAAATACAAAAAGCAACTGATGAGGTGACAGAATGGGGCTATGAAGGGGGTTATAAGTTTTCTACAGAAAAAACGAAAATAGTGTGCTTCACCTGGAAAAGAATCAGCCAAGAACCTAACCTAAGTTTGTCCAGGGAAGATTTGGAGAGAGTCAGAATTTACATAGGGGTGGTATTTGACTCTAGACTAACGTGGGAAGATCATGTCAGCAGAATAGAAGAAAGAAGCAAAAAAGTAATAAATGTGATGCTGTGTTCAGCAGGGCAAGCATGGTTTCACTAAAAAGGCTATATGGGACTTCCACTGGGCTTGTACAGGTCTACACAGAAGGGGCTCTAAGTTCGTAGACCAGGCACGGGTGGGGCGCACCTGCCCTGCGCCGCGCCTGCACTGCGCCAACGGGGTGTGTCCAGGGCATTTTGCAAGTTTCGTGCAAGGCGCAGTCTGGCGCAGGGAGGCACACTGACGCCTCTATCCCTCCTACTGGCGCAAGTAGCAGAGAGGGAGGAGAGTAGGCGTGAGTGGGTTTAACAAAGCCAGTGTGATCTTCACCAATCAAATGAACGCCTCTCCGTGCCTTTAAATGCGCCGCGGGCGAGGCGCAGTAAAAATTTCACCTTGGTGGTGAAGATGGTCAGAGCCGCTGTCACTTTTGCAGCAACTGGGAGAGCGCAGAGGCCACTGGGTCGTGCATTGGAGGCCAGGATCGAGTTAAGGTGTGAACCACCTCGTGGGACTGATGTAATCTGTTCCTGTCTCATAAATATGAGTACAAAATTAAGTGATAATTACATTTAAACACAGCAGCAGGCGAATCCATTCATCATGCTTGTGATCCACCTGCATTCCTGGTCTGTCATCGCCAAATAGCAGAACCTTTGGTGAAAATATATCTCCTCCTCATCCTCCTTGCAATAATGTACTCCATCTTTTTAGATAATGTTACGAATAAAGATTAAAGCAGAAATATGGGCAATCACAGGTAAATCCTTAAGACACCAAGTGATTTACATTTATTCAGCAAGCGTCTCTCTCTTTTTTCTTTTATTCTGAATTTCATTAGATGAGAAAAGGCCGATACTCCGTATCGGATGATGTGGCTGTTTGTGGTTGGCTTGAGAGATGTGAACTCGTTAGTTATGACAAACGTCTCTGATCTGACATCAGATGTGACGGGATAATTAATATAGATACAAATGTATGTGCTGGTTCAGACGGTTACATTAAATAGTGGTTGTTGTGATTGTTTATTGCATTGAAATGTGCCTGACACTCTGGATACCTGCTTGTGAGGTTTTGGTGATGTGTGCGCACTGTGCGCCTGTCAGCCAAATTACCACTGCACGGGGTGCGCCTCGCCTGCACTGAGAATAGACCAGGTTGGAGCTGGCAGGCTTTCAGCGCACCTTCCGCCCGTTTCTTTGGCACGAAATTGTCACATCACCAAGCTGAATCTTTCGACACCTCCCCCTGGTGCACCGTCACACCCATCTCTGCGCAGCCAGTCTACCACATTGGCTGCGCACAGCGGTGTATTGGACAAAATTACCACTACGCGGGGTGTGCCAGGCTGCACCAGGATGCGCCACCCTGAGTTGCGCCAGGAAATTAGAGCCCATGGTGCCAAAAAGCCAGAGACAGGGGTGACAGGGTTTGAGGTTGCAATTCCAGACAGAGGTGTGGGGATAAATAGAAGAACAACTGAAGGGTTAGGGGTGTACACAGTGGAAATGGTGGAGATATTGGTAGTACTAAAATGGGTGGAAGTAACATCTCAGGAAAAGACCGTGATATGTTCAGATTCAGCATCAGTTCTAGTAAGCATTCCATCATCTCACTCTGACAGTCCACAGGATATACTGTACGAAATTCTCCAATTATTCACAAAAATACATAACAAGTGGGGTCAGGTAACATTTCTTTGGGTTCCAGCACATGTGGGGGTGGGAGGGGATGAAAAAGCAGACAGGTTGGCAAAAGAAGCGTTGAATAAAGGACAGGTAAATGTGTATAAGTACTTCTAAGTCAGAGTTGAAGAGTACAATCAAGGAAAAAATTATCAAATGTGGCAAAAAAGATGGGATTCAGAGAACAAAGGAAGACACTTCTGTCAAGTGCAAAAGAGTGTTAAAGGTTCAAGGGAAGGAGGAAGAAATAGGAGAGAAGAGGTGGTTCTAATAAGGCTGAGGTTAGGGCATTATTCACTGAAAAATACATTAAAACTAGTCTGAAAGTTGGAAAGCATG
The DNA here is from genome assembly GCA_037902135.1 of Cetoscarus ocellatus. NCBI lineage: Eukaryota > Metazoa > Chordata > Actinopteri > Labriformes > Labridae > Cetoscarus > Cetoscarus ocellatus. Next base: position 461,434 of record JBAMNC010001946.1, read on the forward strand.
ATACTGGGTTGTGTGAAGGGTGTCAAGAAATGGAGACAGTAGAGCACGTTATAATGTTGTGCCAAAGGTATGAGGAACAAAGAGAAGTGATGAGGAACAGGCTGAGGAAATGTGTGGTGAAGGAGGTTACACTGAGGGGCTTATTAAACATGGGGGATAGGGTGCAGGGAAAGATACCACTACAGTATCAAAGGGATTTATCACAGGATTTAGAGAGATGGCAAGGTAGGGATATACGAGCGTGACAAATAAGTCAGGGTTTTATTGTTTGTTTTTGAGCCACAGCTAAAGTGATCAGACCCAATAAGAAGAAGAAGAAGAAGAAGAAGAAGACGAAGAAGAAGAAGAAGAAGAAGAAGAAGAAGAAGAAGACGAAGAAGAAGAAGAACATAGGTGACCTGCAGCATAGAATTTGTAACATTTCCTGGAGTACTGTGAATGCATCATCAGAGAAGTTCTGCAGACAAGACACGTAGGAGCGACAGAAGTGAAAGCCACAAGGACAGATTCACACTGAGACAGGGGTTTAAATATAATAACAGAAACTGTAGTTTCATTTCTTAGTGAGGAAAGCTTTAGACTGCTTTAAGAGAAGGGTGTCTTTGTAGGGTTTTAAGTTTCTGAAGTTGTTGGAGTTTCTATAAAAGTCATCACTCCGGTGACGGCTGCTTCTCAAGACTCGACAAACATGGTAAGTCTATTAAAATAATCAGCTGTTTTCAGATAAAGAAAAGAAGAAGAGGAGAGAGAAAACTTCCTCACAGCTTTAACTCCTGAAAAACACGCAGAGTCCTTGAAGGTGACAGTTGTCAAAGGGCTCATATGGTGTCATTATATTAAATCAGGAAACAAAAGAAGTAAAACTCCATCTGGGTTTTATTTAAGAGTCACTTTTGGCTATTGGGCTAATTGATTAGGCTTTAGGTTAAACTAAGTAGCCTTGATTATTGATTAAATCTTATTAAAATTGATGAAAAAACACACTTTAGTCATGCTAGACAAATATGTATACATTTAATATAAATAAGTCATCATTTCCAAGGATGACAGATCCAATCAAAGCACTGATGAAATAAAATGTGTGGATTTATTCTATCTATCTATCTTTATCGCTCTCTCTCTCTCTCTCTCTCTCTATATATATATATATATATATATATATGTATATATATTCATATATCTATAAATACACACATGCATTTACACACACACACACACACACACACACACATATATATGCATATGTATATATATATATATACATAGAGAGAGAGAGTTTTATATATACTTTATACATACAGTATAGAGAGAGTTTTAGCTCTGTATCCAACAACAGTGTGAGATAACTCTTTAGATGTCAGTCTGCCAGTCACACTCATCACAGATCAATCATATCAAGCCACAGTATGATGTAGCAGCCAGACCCTGTTGTTAGCCGTAAGCTTAAAGCACATTTCAGTCCTTGGTCTATCATCTTACATTAAATTATACCACACAGATATATCATTTACCACTTATATGTAACTTGAATCTCATCAACAACAATCCCCACCAAGTTCTCCCAGAAAACTTCTGAGGAGAGCATATTCAGGTATCACTGAGTAACCACGACTACCACAGACTAACTGCATTGTTCACAGAGAATTTTTACATTCTCTCCCAGTTCCCCAGCAGTGATCCCCGATCGGTAGAAGATTGTTTCCTGTAAGGAAAGCTTCAAGTGATGGTCTTTGCTCCTCTTTTAAAGAAGAAATTGAGTCCATTTCTGAACAGGTTTGCTGCATCCACAGAGACGCTTCAGAGGCCACCATTGTTTTTAAACATGCAGTCACTTCTTGCTGTCGTCACGTCTGCAGCTCCCGCCTCTTTCCCCTGATTGGGTTGTTCGGCCTTTAGCCAAGTGAAGGTGTAGAGGATTGGAGCTTGGCAAGATGGACCTGCTTGATTTCAGACAATGAATCAGGCGTGGAACTAAAATATTGCACTAGATTTAAGAAAAAAACAACTACTTAAGAGAATTAACAAGTGGCTTGATTACATGTCCAGATAATTATACAATGTTGGAAACAGTCAATAACCCTGAAATTCAAAATATGGAAAGAAGTTGACTGTGAAATGATGCTTGGAAAAGTGATCTAGAGAAAAGACTTCGTCAAAGAGAAATGGGATGTCTCTGTCAATCAAAAAGGTAGAACTAGATCTTCTCAAAAGGTTCATGAACTGTTTGACTGTTATAAAAGATGGTATGATATAGGGCTGGACAATATATCGATTAAATCGATAAAACCAGTTAATTAAAAAAAAAATTCTCAACATTTTCCCTTCTCGTCTCCTTTGTTCTGCCTCACCCCCTCCCCGTGTCCACACCTGACCCAACCTGGCTGCAGCTGGTCACCTGACCAGGAAACTGCAGCTAAACAGACTTCTCCTCAGCGGTGGAAAGATCGGGTGAGCAAGGGGACAAAACCTTGCAAGGATTTTATCAAACATATAAATCCCAAATCAAAATAATTTGCCACCCCAAACACACACTTTGTGGCTGTCACAAGTGCTTTTATTTTTATTTTTTTGTTTTATTTAAATGATTTGTGTTTAACTGTTTGATAAAAGTATTATAATGTCTCAATGTCAATAGCAATATTTGAATCTTAGAAAAGTATTGCTGGATGTTCCTCTCTGATGGCAATAATTGCTCATGTTATTTAACTTCTTTCATGATGACACTACAGCTCAGCCTGTGTCAGAGATGAGGTTAAAAACCTTTGTTGAACAGTAAAAATGATTATTAATCTTTCTTTAATGTGTTAAAGCCCAGCAAACACATCTTACTGTAAATGCATTCCCACTCCGTGCCCCCCCTCTGAAGTCCTGTTGTGTATGTTGACTGGGCAGAAAAACGGGAAGAGCCGCCTGCAGCAGGCCCAGGAGGATGTGGAGGAGGTGAGGGACATCATGCTGGACAACCTGAACAAGGCTGATGAGAGAGGAGACAAACTGGACGACCTGGGGGACCGCGCTGAGAAGCTCTCAGAAGCAGTGAGCTTGTTTAAAACATTAATGTGAAAAATGTTTTTATTTTAATTTGTTTCTCTGGAGATTCTTGATTTATGTGTTTAGTTAAATTTATACTCAGACTCTACATGAGTCCAGGGATCAAAATAGGAAATGTCATATACCCCTTTCCCACTGGCCAAAAAAAAGTTTAAATATGATAACAATCGGCTCCTGTCAGCAGTGGAAAAGGCTCTAATCGGCATTCAGACCCGCGTCGACTGACCATGCAAGCGACAGGTTTTTATCGGCTCGCCTCCAATCGGCTCCAGTGGGAACGTCACACCCGGTTGAACCCATTTATTTACAGGATGACGTTGGCGTAATGTGCCTACAGCATAATATTGCGGCCGTCTCCTTCGTCTGTAATTTCTGCGAGAAATTACAGACGAAGGAGACATTTCAGCAGCAAATTCCATCTGCTGTCTACGGCCTCCATGCTCCTTTCCATTGTTTACATGACCGTGTTTCGGTGCACTTATGATCTCATCAACATGATGACATGAGCTTGATGCACCAGAAGAAAAAAAAAAAAAAAACAGCCACACAGCTCGTCTGCTGGCGATTAGGACTGGGTCTGCTGGCAATGGAAAAGGAGTCACTCGCTGATTGTTAGCGGGTTTACCCGCGTTTACATGCTAATTTTAGTGGGAAAGCGGTAATATTGACGTCTAAAAATACACCTTAGGTGGAGCTGGAAAGGAAAACAAATGTACAGTTTACTTTCTTATTGTGTTTTATGGGGTTATTTCTAGAGAGGTATTTCCTCTTGTTTCCAAAGATGAATGAAGTGAGCTGGTCTCACTGGGTATGACAAAGTAAGTCCTAGGGCCTCATTTATAAAACTATGCGTAGGAAAGATCACTACAGGTGTTGTATGCCAGACACACAGGAAATGCGTGCGCTCAAAACCTTCAGATTTATAAAAGAGTGTGCACGCTCGTCCTACGCTGGTTTCCATTTATAAATCACAATCAACTCTAAAGTTGTCACACCTGAGGGAACGATTTGCTCCACCCATATGGAGCCTATAAAGGGTCAGGTGAACGCCCTTGGCGATTATTCAATGATACCAATTTCACGATGGACCAAGAAGGAAAATGAGTGGAAAAAAGAAACTTCACTCAATATGAGGTCGAGATATTAATCGGTGGGCTCAGTTCAGGTATCACTAATGCCAGAAAGGCAGAAGAGTGGAAGCATGTGGCTGATGTTGTAAATAGTGTTGCCTCAGAGAGTCTGACTGTGACTGAAGTAAAAAAGAAATGGTCCGACATAAAAGTGGAGGGGAAAAGGCAAATCGCTCTCCATAGAAAGAGTGTCTGAGCGACAGGTGGGGGAAAGGGCACACTAGAGCTCACCCCACCTCAAGCTGTCTGGGATCATCGGGAATCCCTCCTGAGCGGTGTGGTGACAGAGGCCGAGGGGGACCAAATGCGCCGGAGTCTCCCGTGCACCATGTCCTCCAGCAGTGCCAGATAAGCCACTGTGCATCTTATATTCAATCACCTCACTTCCTGAACAGCTACAGGTGTTGTAGCCTACTTGATCAGCAGTTTTGTGCAACTATCATGTGGTTTGAATTACAATTATTATTAATTTAAAGCTTTATTTGTATGGGACATTGAGGGAACATGGTTACTGTCTGCCTTATTGTTTATTTTGAATTGATTTCTTAAATACATATAAAGTTTAAAAAAAAAATGCCCAAATGATGGCAAAGTGGGTGGGTCCAATGTTATTGGAAACACGATGCCTCAGGCCTTGGCTGTCTCCAGCGCAGAGACAAATAATCCCACTAAAACAGCTGATATGCGTTTGCCAACATAGAGACAAGTGTTACCCGTTTATTATGAACTGCTCCTCAGTGACCTTGGATGTGCTGCAGAAATTTGAAAGCTGGGTTTACTTGTAGTTCACATGTTTGTCAGACCTTTAAAAGGACATTTTTTCTGAAAGCACCTTAAAATAACATCATCTGCATGTTTTCTTCTTCCAGGCTAAACTTTTTGAAAAGAATGCAGCTAAGTTGGAGCAGCAGTACAGACCGAAGAACAAGAAGATAAAAATAGTGTTCATCGTCATTGGAGTGGTGGTTGCGCTCGTTGTGCTCGGAGTTATAATCTATTTCACTGTTTGATAGCACTGGAGGATCGCAAAGATACGAGGAATTAAGAGACATCTGAGGCGAGAGAGATCCAGCAGAAACATGAACAGACTGTGGGACTCCTGTGACTCAGCTCAACTGCTCAGTGTGTGAAACTGTGCGCTTTTGTTTTTTCCTCCTCGCTCTCTCTGTGCTCTTTTCCCCTTTAAAGTCCCTGTAAAGCAAATTCAGCCAAATGAGACTGCAGGAGCAGAGACGCCGACCCTCCTCCTTCCTTATTCCCAACGTTCGCCACAACGCAGCTTTCTGAATCGTGTGTTTAGTGCAAACTATAGATTGTGTGTATTTCTGATTATTTTGTTAAAACTAAGAAAAAAGGTTGAATATTAGAAGCAGTCTGGTAAGTAGGGGAGACTACAGCCAGGGAATTGTTTTCTCCTGTTTTCCTGATTAGGGAGTCAGTTTAGGTAATATAAGAGTTATAAGAGTGTTTTTTTTTTTTTTTTTTTGTTTGCTTACTCCCCCTAAGGTAATTTTGATTTAGTTTGTAAAAAGAAAAAAGAACAATTAAAGTTTAATTGTTTGGACTGCAATCTTGTTTCTCGTACTTTTTGTGCTGGTCTCACCTTGGGAGTGACTAAGGAGTGGTCATTTTCTCCAAGGCTGGTCATAACACCAAACATTGCTAGGCTGCTACTTTGTACTACTTCCTTGTATTGAGGGGTTCCCAAAATCTGGCACAACCAAAAGAAAAGAAAATTACTGCTTGTTCATCAGGTTGTTTCATAAAAGGAAGAATGAACTGATGTTCTGTCTCATGAAGGCGTCGTCTGCCTCAGATAAAATGAACATTTCTGCCTTATCCACATGGATTAAAGTGTTTTTTTTTTGTGGTCTCATTACTGCAATTCAATATAACCATGATATTAAACTGACGCTGAATGTAATCCGATTGGTCCAATAACACTTGGACAGCTGAGAAGAAACGTACGATTAAAAGAACAACAACAGTCATTCGCACTGCACACTGACGGTGCACTACGGTGGCCGACAAGGGCAAACGGCCTTCAACAGCTTGATGCAGTTCAGTAAGAGGAAAACACCTGCAAAAGCAGAAACGCTATTCAAGTGAGAAACAAAACATCTAATCAATGTTTTGGTGAACTTTCTTACTTTTAAAACATCGGCTGCTGCTGTGAAGGGATCCAAACTTTTACTTTTACTGTTACTCTCACTCAGGTGTGTGAGTTACTGTGTAGTTTGTTCATCTGACATCTTTTATTAGACATCAAGATTGACATGAAACTAAAAATTTATTATTTAAGTGAGACAAGCTTAAAAAACACTGAGATTTCAAAAGGCACCTCAAAAATCACGAGACTGCCTCATGATTATTATAAAAAGTGATCAAAATGCGGGAAAGAAATGATTTAAGTTCAAAAATGTCAGATGAAGACCCTCTGACCCCCATCTCACCTGATGATGTCAAATAAATATTTATGATTTCCCCACTGCAAGTAAAACCTGATCCTGTGGAAAAACACCGAGTAACAACAATGACGAAAAAGTAATAACAGTGATAACACAGGCTAATAATAATTAACTGTTATTTTTGTTGACAAGTCCTATTATCAAAGTCAACACACCATTGTTGTCATTTTACTTCTAATTTAATTAATGCAATACAATATGGTATACCAATAATGCCAAGTTAAAGCAACAAAAACAGATGACCCATTATAGAGCAGTCATGTCAGGTGGTAAAGCAGTTTGTTCATAGATCTGATGTCATTATAATGATGGAGAGTCAACAGGAGCTGATGTGTTTTGTGGCTCCAGACAGATGTTTTTGGTGGGCGTGGCGGGCAAAATGGCTCTTTTGATTGGAAAGGTTGCAGACCCCTGGTGTAGGTGAAAGCCTCTTTCCAACTTGAATGCTTTATTAGAGAACAGAACGCTGTGTACATGCCCATGGACTAAGGCCATGTACACAGTGAACTCCTCTCCACATGAAAACCTTTGGGAAGTTACTGATAGGCAGAAAAAAGGCTCTTATACACATGTGACATGGTGGGTTGATGGTCGGGTAATGTGATTTGGTGTCAAAAAAAAATTCAGTCAAAGATTATTTTTTGCTTTAATCCCTGTATTCAAAGCAGGGGTGTCCAAACTATGACCCAGGTGAGGCAGTAGTACCACATAAATAGTTACTCCCCCCTTGATAACTATTAACAAAAAGTGTCTACTCTCAGTTAACAAATGACAATATCATAGTTTTAAAATTGTCCACGTTACTCCTAATTAATGAATTGTTACTCAAAATACATCCCCCAATCTGGAATGAGGATTTATTAATGGTGAATTTTCAAGATGACTTGGGAAACATGCTAAAGTTTAACAGCAGAAACAGGATGTTTTCATCAGTAAATTCTGTAATTTGAGGGTCAAAGCTCGGAGCCCACCGTGTGTCCCTTTGTGTTACACTGCCCTCAGCTGGTGGAGAGCTGCTGCAACACCCTGAGGAGGCCGAACCTCCACTCAGTCAACAATAGAGCTGAACATCATTCTGCTATACTGCCTGTGCATTATTAATCTATGTTTATTATTACCTCCACCAAGGAGGTTATGTTGTTGCCGGCACATGTTTTTCTGTTTGTCTGTCTCTTTGTTTGATTGATAGTTAAATTACGCAAGAACCGCTGGATGGATTTTGCTTCTGCTCAATAACTGTCTAATAATGATAGTAACATGACTCTGAGTGCTTGGTGTGGGTTTTCAGGGTCAAGGAATCATATTATGATGGTCACAGCAATATTTGAGCTACCGTGGTGGAGGTTTGTGCTCTCCGAATGCTTTCTAGCTTATTTTATGATCTTATCAAAAACATTTTGGGTTAAAGAAGAGTAGAGCTGCTCACTCATAAACAAACTCATCTCTGCTGTGAATCATAAATGAGGAACCTTCACAAATATATAATAAATCCCTTTTATCTATAGTTTTTGTCTCTATTGTAATATTACTTTGATCCTCCAAGGTTTTGTAAGAATATTAACTTATGGTTATGAGTTTCAGCTATAATATTACAGATTTGTCTTTTTTCAGTCACCCTCAGGTGGACTGACACACAGGGCTCAGCCCTCCTTTAAGTAAGACAGAAACACTGTGGTGAGAAGTATATCAAAGGGTCCTGAAATAATTCATAAGAGGTCCTTTAGTTGTGAGAGGACTTTTTCTGTCAGCCTTTGCAGGCCGTACATGCATATGGATCATTTCATGGAAGAACACTGCGCCGGTTGAGTGGCAGCACATCCGAGTTCAACAATTTCCCTATGGGGATAAATAAAGTATCTATCTGTATCTATCTATCTATCAAGCCCTTCATCTAACATCTCCTTCACTATCTTTCACAGACTCTGATCCCTCACACCCAATTCTTTCAGGAAAGGTGACCACTGATTTCTAATCCTAACGTTTCCACCACAGCTGTTCAGCCTCTGCCCTCAGATCTGCATATCTCAGCTTTTTCCTTTCATGAGTCTCCTCAACTGAATCTCTCCAGGAAACTGTTGATTATATACAAGAAACTATCTACTGATTCAGAGATGGCAAGTAACGAAGTACAAATACTCTGTTACTGTACTTAGGTAGATTTTTCAGGTACCTTGTACTTTTATAAGTATTGATTTCTCTGACGACTTCTTACTTTTACTCAGCTACATTTTCAACATAAATATCAGTACTGTCTACTCCTTACATTTCCAAAAAAGGCTTGTTACTTTATATGTATAGCCAAAGCCGATATATTTTTTTATTTTTTGGCACAGCGACACCAATGCGCGTGAACTATTTTGGGTTTTGAAAGACACAGGAGGAGACACGACTGTCTGTGTGTGTGTCAGAGCAGGTCTGCCACTCCGCACAGTGAGAAACAACTGTTGCCTGATGTGATATTAAAAAAGTGCTATTAAAAAGGTTGATTAAGATTTGGGTCTATGAGCATGATTTGTGACACCATAGTTTAAAAGCTAATCCTGGTCAAAAGTTCAGTGTTCAGAAGTGTGATGTGTTATCCTTAAGTGTACAATACAAATGCCTAAAGGACTACATAGTGAAGTACATTAGGATACTAGGCAGGTAGTTTTTGTTGAAACAATAACTTTGCTAAAGTAGACTCGGTATAAATTATCCTGTGTTAATAGCTTTGCAGCCAGTGAATGGTGCAATAGAAATACTTTTTACTTTTAAAACTACTTTTGAGTACATTTCAGAGCCCGTACTTTTTACTTTTACTTGAGTAGATATTTGGACCAGTACTTTTTACTTTTACTGAAGTTGTTTTTTTACATATGTATTTTACTTCTACTCAAGTAAGGAATCTGGGTACTTTTGCCATCTCTGACTGATTTACAGACAATAACTCCTGTCTGGTTTAAGGTTTGTGCAAACTCTCTCTCCTGTGGAACAAGTTCTGTCCCTAAATCTACCTACCTCTGCCAACTACCAGCACCCTCTAGGCCGCCTAGGACTTAAACCTACACATAAATACCAAAAAGATTTAGAATAAAATATGACAATAATACCACAAATTAAAAACAGTAAGGATGCTGTATTTAAAAATACAGTAATTATGCTGTAAATTGAACACAATCATACCTTCAATAAAAATACAGCAGTGGAGCTATTATAGACAACACAGTAATTTAATGTTGTAAATTAAGATAGAGTAATCGTACTGTAAAAATATTTACAGTAACTTACTGACATCTTATTGCCACTAAGTGTAAAACTCACAACAACCTTTGCACAGTGGCAGACAAACTGGACGACACTCTTCCTCTGATTTCCTCCTGAGTTTACTTGTTTTGGTCCAGCGGTTCTCAACTGGTCTGGCTTCAGGACCCACCATCATCCATTAATAACGGGCTGCGACCCAAATCGAGGAAAATTTTCAACTTCTCAAATTTATTTGGTTAAAGGATGCTGCATTTTGAGGCTAAGAAAACACAGAAAATCACAGTATGCAAACAACAAAAATTAAGTTTATTGAAAAACCTGAATGACATACATGTGGTAAAGCTAGAGAGGGAAACATTTCCTTTTACACTCAATTAGCTGCATTTTAATTGAAACCAAAAGGTGCATCATGGGACAGCTTATTAGTAATATTCAATCAGTTGCACTAAATAAGCCATTGATCATGAGGCTGTTACACAAAACACTTCAGTAACTTCAGCCTTTTTTAACAGAAAGAAATAATTCAAAGCACGCTGCTGTGGTGAATACACGTTTAATGGAAAAAATATATATATTTTCAAATCATTAAATAATGATTAAAAAAAGAAAAAATGTTCAACCTTAACTAAACAGAAACAAAAGGCATTTAACTCATTCATTGTTGGTAGTTTCCCCAAAATTAAAAAAACCACATTGCTCATTGTTTTTATTATTGTTTAGGTTGTAAATTCATTATAATTCCAAACTAGAAGTGCTTTGCCGAGTTATTTTCAACATTGTTGTGTAACTCTTGAAGCTCTCAACTGATTTTGATGAAGTTTTCATTGAATGCTACTCATGGCGTTAAGGAGGAGTGATTAGATTTGGGTGGTGATCTGAATCCAGACAATCGCCCATGCGGTAATTATCTAATAGGAGGCATATACCTATTGCTTAGTTAAATCCAGGTGGCGACTTTTTTTTGGCCAGGCAGTGTATTATGAATTTTGATTAAATGGCTTTGATTTTATCAGAAATCTGCATTAAACCTTCATGGACCGTGTCAATGATTTTTGCAGCTTCAGCTAAATTTTCTGTTTTAGTCCAAAAGTTACTCAAAGAGGAAACTTCAACATGAAATATTACTTAACAACAACTGCATCTGAACTTCTACTTTAATAGAGTTGATTTAATATCTCATTTCTGCACCTTATTAGAATACTGGACAACTTTTTTTAGCCATCATGTGTGTTTCACTTTGACACACTTATTACACACCTTTTCTTAGATTTTATTATGAGTCACAATATAACCAGACACTGAAATCACTTATTGGTAACACCCCTATACAGGACCACATCTGTGAGCATACCTTTCATTTTCAGTGAGATAAGTTTAATTTCTGAGAACTGATTGGACTGATGACAGTGAAATGAATGCTGTTTTTATTCTTATTCTTATTCTTATTCTTATTCTTATTATTACAATGATTATTATTATTATTATTATTATTAGAATTCATCTGAAGCGTTGTCTCAGACGCCTCAAGGAGAACTTCCTCGGAAGCCAGGCCACAAATCTCTGGCGACGTGACTTTGGTGCATCACTGCAGGCCTCAAGAGCTTCTTCACAGGATGGTTGTTCAGACAGGACGTCCTCTATGAAGACCCCAGAAGGTGATGGAGGTGGTACCAAACCATGCACTGCCTCACTGATAGACTCATCTCTCTCGACCTCATTCTGTGCAGCTCCAGTCACTTCTGTGCAGTGGAGTGAGGGTTTCTGATTGGCCACAGATGACATGGTTGCAGGTGGTGCTGGTTCTGGTACCTTGTTAGGCTGTGGTTCATGACTGAGAGCCTCAGCCATGACCTGACCTTCCAGGACTGAAAATTTTTCGTCTCCAGCTAGCAGGGTTGGAGCTTTTGTTGTGGCCTCAGCCATCTGGACTGAAGCTTTATCGGCCACTTTATCTGGTAGGGCAGAAGGGACGGCTGGAGCTGGTTCCACAGCTGAGTCTGGTGCTTGACTGGACTCCTCAGTGCTCAGCTTATCTTCCAGGACTGACTCTTCAGCTGGCAGGGTAACCAGTGGAATTGTTGGTGGGACCACAGAAGGATCTGGTGTAAGAATCATCCTGTCCTCAAGGTCTCAAGAACTGTCTTCACCATCAACTAGAATGTTTGCAGGTGGTGCTGGTTCTGGTACCACTGCAGGCTCTGGGTCAAGACTGACCTTACCCTCCAGGACCAAAGATGCATCACCTTCAGCTGGCAGGGTAACAGTAGTTGATGGAGCTGGTCCTTCCTCATCTGGCTCTTCTGAAGGGCAGGTCTTGATCTTGAAGAGCTCACAGATGTGCTCCACTGCGACATCAGTGATGTCGGTCATGATCTCCGCCTCAAAGCTGTTGAGCTTCTTCCTCAGTATCTGCGGAGGAAACATCTGGTGCAGCTGTCCTTCTATTGAGAGAACAATGTTGTCTCTCATGCAATGGGAGAGGATTACCCACACCAAAGAATCCTTGTACAGAACAGCAGAGACCTGATCCAGAACTGACTTCGTGAGCCCAACAGCCATGTCACTCAGCTGCTTGGAGGGCATGGTCCGTGTGGTGTTCTTCTTGGGCTTCCATAAGCTCTGAACCACTTTGGACATCACACTGATCACCACGTCTCTGGCGACTGACTTCCTAGGGATTGATGCCTTTGGTTTTTCCTCTCCCAGGATCCTGGCACAGTCCTTGGCCTTCTTCAACATCTTGGTCCATCTGAAGTGAAGAGGCAGGTCCTCTGCTGAGTCCAGCAGTCTCCTGGACTCAAACTCGATGTCTCTCATCTGGAGGCTGACGTTCACCTCCCACACCAGCTCCAGGAGAGCCTTGGTCTCTTCCTTGTTGAAGTCGGCCAATTCGTGCTCCCAGCACTGACTTCTGACGATCTCCCTCCTGTCCATCATCAGAAGATCAGCCATGGCTTCAGCAGTTACGTCTGATGGGAGCTGCTCGTTGTGCTGAAGCCGGAGCAGTTCAGCCATCGACCCGATCTTACTCCTGTAAGATTGGTCGTCCCAGCAGATCAGGTGACAGCGCTCATATCTGGCTGTGGCAAATAACAGTTTGATGGCTCCGTAGATGCCTTTGCTGCCTTCAATGAACGCCATTTATAATGTTTTCTGTTTGCAGTTCAAAAGACTGAAACAGAATATCGCAACTCCAACAATAGATTTTTACAAAGCACAACCTTAAATACACTCCAACCACCAACTCAAACCCACAGCGAAGAGTTGATGCTCCGTGCTTAAATACTCGAGGGAAGTCAAAGTACAGAATGCCTTTGATCTGGATGCCTGAGGGCTGTGGTTTCCACGGCAACATAATAAACAACTGAAAGTCTAACAAATTAGCGGAGTACCTACTTATGAAATATGTAACAAACACCTTTCTATTAAAACATGTCCACTAGCATTACAGGGTGCTATTGCTGCCTATTGTTAAGGAGTGTGAATAGATGGGACTCCAAAGCTTAAAAAATCCCCTTCAAAATAAAAGCACAGGATTGTTTTTCCAGATGTTTTTTTTACACCCACTAGTGACAGACTAGTCAAAAACTTGGAAGTGGGAACTATTTCTCGGTGTCCTGGTTTGGTGCTTTGGTGTCATGATTGGTCAAGTATCTTTTATAGACAAAATATTCTTGAATCAGAATGTTTAATTGTCAGGAAAATTTCCCACACTGCCCCTCACTGACAGCCCAGATGGAAAGGATGACAGGAGAAGGAGCTTTGTCTTTTAGTCTTTTTACTTGCAGGAGTATGAGCAGTTTACAGCAGGGCAACTTCCTCTCGCACTGAAGATCCATAGCATCTCTTCAAACTTATATGCTGTGTTACACAAGTGGGCGTTTGTCCAGAAACAAGCATCAACCAATAATATTACAGTTCAGAGTTACACAAATAGTGGTCATCTTTCTCACTCAGAAATTGTGAGTTCTTCTGCTGATAATGATATATATTTTCTTTACAGATGTCAACATGATTCTGAGTGCTAGGTGTGGGTTTTCAGGGTCAAGGATTCATATTATGATGGTAACTTTATCATGGAACTATTGCTTATAGATGTCACCACAGTCTGTGAGCTACCTTGGTGCTAAGGCTGATTTTCCATCAATTATCTACGGTGGTCGACAAGGGCCAGAAACGTGCTGGAAGTCAGAAATGATGCAAAGCCCAAAATAGTCCAAAGCTAAGCGCAAGAACAGAAGAGCTCCAGACCTGGAGAAGGATCTGGAACAGGGAGAGCACATGGGAGAGACAGACAAGAGAGACTAGAGTCAAGCCAGCTGTTCCTAAATTTGAACTGCTCGTGTATTTGAACCTTTACGGTAAATGCTAAGTGCAGGGTGAGAGGGGGATGATCGACAGGCTGAGCAACCTTATCATGTTCCTCTCTTTCTTTTACCATCAAATGTGTGAAATATAGGAGTCTTGTTCTTATGTTGGCTCCAAGATGCCTCTTTGTGGGTTTAGATGACCCATTTACCCTGGAGGAAAAGATGAAGGCAATTAAACAATCAAGACCAACTTCTCCAGGGAAGGATCAAGTCTTTTATATTATGCTGATGCATTTAGAGGAAAGAGCTTTAACTAAACTGTTAGGTCTGTACAACAAAATGTGGGAGGAAGCCAGGCTACCAGGGGCATGGAAAGAAGCAGTTGTAATCCCAATAAGAAAACCTGGCAAGGATCGAGTTACGCTGTCAAGCTAACTCTGACATCTGAGCTTTGTAAGATCATGGAAAGAAGGATAACTGATAGGCTGTCACAGCTAAAGTGATCAGAGCCAAAAATTCAAAGAAAAAGAAAGAAGAAAAAGAAGAAGATGAAGAAGAAGAAGATAGGTGACCTGCTATAGAAGTTGTAACATTTCCTGGAGTACTGTGAATGCATCATCAGAGAAGTACTGCAGAAAAGACACAGAGGAGCGACAGAAGTGAAAGCCACAGGGACAGACTCACTCTGAGACAGGGCATTAAATATAATAACAGAAACTGTAGTTTCATTACTCAGTGAGGAAAGCATTAGACTGCTTTAAGAGAAAGGTGTGTTTGTTTGTAGAGTTTCCTGTTTCTGAAGTTGTTGGAGTTTCTGTAACAGTCATCACTCCGGTGACGGCTGCTTCTCAAGACTCAACAAACATGGTAAGTCTATTAAAATAATCAACTGTTTTCAGATAAAGAAACGAAGGGGAGGAGAGAGAAAACTCCCTCACAGCTTTAACTCCTGAAAAACACGCAGAGTCCCTGAAGGTGACAGTTGTCAAAGGGCTCATGTGGTGTCATTATATTAAATCAGGAAACAAAAGAAGTAAAACTCCATCTGGGTTTTATTTAAGAGTCACTTTTGGCTATTGGGCTAGTTATTCAGGCTTTTAAGATTATTGACTAAATCTTTGTAAAACTGATGAGAAAACACACTTTAGTCATGCTAGACAAATATTTATACATTTAATATCAAAAGTCACCATTTCCAAGGATGACAGAATCAATCAAAGCACTGATGAAAAAATGTGTGGATTTAATTTATCTATCTATCAATATATATACACATATTGGTAGGATTACATAATCGCTGACATCATGTCAAAATCATCAGAGAATGACTTAGAAAGTTTGTTGAAGTATTTGCATGTATGTTCCTCACTGTTGAGTCAATATATTGAGTGTAACCAGCACGGTCCCTTAGCAGGTAGTGCAGATGCCTCTCAGCAAGAAGGTTGCTGGTTCGATCCCCCTATTTGCAGGGCCTCTCTGTATGGAGTTTTGTAGAGGATGTGCTGCTTGGCTGCCTGAGATATGTCAGAGAGAAGCCGAAGCCGTGGAGCAGACTAACAAAACAGTCATGGCATCCGCCTGTGATGAGCAGAAAATACTCAGTAACTAGCGATTTGATTGCATCATTTTGAAGAAATCCCTAAAATGAAAGCACAAAATTCCAAAGTAAAAACCTAATTTTATTGTTTATTTTTAGGAATTAATTATTATTAATAGTAATATAGTAATTTTATTTGTATATGATGTAATATAATTCACTCTTACAAAGCATAATAGTGTCTTTACTAACTATTTTAATCTATTCATCATATTTACCACTAATACCCGTCAGGGTCCTGAGGGACAGGAGTGTAATACAGCTGACAATGGACTAGAGGTGGGCTACACAATGGACAAGTTGCCAGCCAATCACAGGGCAGAAACATAGAGACAAATTTCCATTTGCACACACACACTTACACACACATCTAAGGGCAATTTGATTAACAAATGACCAAGAGCAAGCATTTGGTCTGTGGGGGGGAACTGGAGTGTCAGGGGAAAACCCATGTGAACACTAAGGGGCTGTCACACAGAGATCAGAGTGGGAGAACGCTCTTTAAATTACTTGGAGATGGTGGCACCATCTGCAGCATTTATGTGTTTTACATTGACGCTCATTTTCTGTCAACAGGATGTTATGGTTCTGCTTGTTAGCTCTCAAAAAAGTCCCGTGAAGTTGCAGGAAGTAACACCTCAGAGGGTTATGCACCACCTGACAGCTGCACCTAAATAGCCAAATAATAACACATTTGTTGGTACTCTGTTGCAAAAATCATGTTATCTTGGAATTAAATGCCCTGGACACTCACGCTAGTGTTCTTAACTGGTTGATCAGACCTGGAGATTTTAAAAAGAGGAGAGACTATGGTGAGAGATTATGATGACCACACATTTTAAGGACCAAATGAATTAATAACAACTGAACATGTCCTCCAATACAGGTTCAACAAATTTCCCAAAATTGTGCCACAACCACACAATTCTCAGTAGATCTCCTTTACTAACACATGTCTGAGTGTCCAGGGCCTTTAATGAGAATATCCAAAGGTGGATGGCTGAGCTTCCATGCAGCGCTTTTGTGTAAATGGGATTTAAATTATTTATAATCTTGGCAAATCCAGTATTTTTGTTGCCTACTTTTGCAGTATTGGAATTTGCAGATGGTTTCTGCCCCTTTAAACTTCCTGAGAGTAAAAATCTAAATGCCTTTTGAACTGGCTTTGCTCTGGGCTTGTGCATGGACAAACCACAATGCATAACACAAAATGCCCTTTGCATCATCAAATAGATGTGCCCCGAGAGCAAAAACTTCCACCAAGGCTTCCCTGACATTTAAAAATCCTGGATCCACATCTGGATTTGGATCACCACCAAAATCCATTCACTTCTTTTTGTGCAATACCTACCAGCCATCCATTTATCCATTATCTTTACTGTTTATCCCCTTTGAGGTCACAGGGCTTGAGCCTATCCCAGCTGACATTGGGTGAGAGGCCGGGTACACCTTGCACCTGTCGCAGGTCAATCACAGGGCCACATAGAAAGACAGACAACCATTCAAATCATCTCTCAGAGCTTTAAGCCAGAATTATTTATTATGACTGTAAGCCTCTGACTAAATGTGAAAGACAAACCTTCTGTTACTGTAATAAAACTGTCTGTTTATTCTAAGGTAATAACACCTGGAGATGGCTGTTAGAGAACAACCTACCCTCTTTATTGGCCTCTCATTACTGCCGCGGGAAAATGAACAGTTGACAGCAGTAAACCTTGTCGTAAAACATTCACTGTCTAAACAGATTCCTTGACAGTTACAGTTACATTTTTTATTCTCAGTCAATTTTTATGAAATGTTGCCTTTATAAAAGTGAAATATACCCCATGGATTTATGAAACAGTCCATCTGGTGTGTCAGGTTACAACATTTTGACTTTAGTGTAATGGTGTAAATGACCAGATCCATTTTTTGTGTAAGTTGTTCTAATTTTGGTCGTAATCTTCTTAATATAAAAACAACATCTGCAAATATAACTGAGCAGTCTGCTGCGGATGCTTTTTAAATCCAAACTATTGTCAAAGAGTCAAGAAAGAAGTAAACATCTATTCCGTCTTCAAAGTCTCAGGCGGTAGCTGTTAGCATCAGCTTACTGCTACCCCATCTGAACTCACAGGAAGTTGCCTGGCTGGGTGGAATTTCAGAATAAAGCTTGATCCAACAGGTGGTTTAAATTGATGTTTTGGCTTTTAGTCAATCTAATTGGATAATGGATCAGCAAATCAATTTAGGATGTAAATTGATGATTTGTTACACCCCCTGGTTGACATTTAATCAACTGAAGTCTCTGAAGAGCCAGTGTTGTGTCATAAGTGAGGTTCATATATTCAATTCATGTATATTCACAATCACTGATTTTCAAAAAAACCCTCTAACCTTCATTTAAAGAGTACCCCAGATCCACCTCTATTCTCAGACAGTCTGAAACATTCTGTTAGAGCTCCTCGCGCTTTATTGCCCCCGTTCCCTCCTTGGCCCAGTCCGTTCTTTATGGTTAATCGTTCTACTTGGTGGTAATCGGTCAGTTTTGTGCAGATTGGCATCATGTTTTTAACAACTCTTCATCCATTCCACAGTTTATGCTCTATACTGAGCTTACCAGTCTGAGCCAATGGGTTTAAACTCAAAACATTGGCATGATGTCACACTGGTAGGTCTATGGGGGGGATTGTTTAAGGCACCTATTTGAGCTGTAAAGAGAAAAAAAACTCACAAAAGCATCATATGGGCTCTAAATTGTATTCCCAACATCCCAAAAACCGTTTTGTTAAAATACTTTTCATTTAAGTGACACGTTAGATTTAAAGGTCCCATATTTTGCTCCTTTTCTGCAGTTTGACATGGATCCTTGATGTCTTCATAAAACGTTACTAACATGCTTTGGTCCAAAAAGCCTATGAATAAAGCACAGCTGCATTTTTTCCACACTCACATAACTGCTCTGATCAAAACGGCTGGTTTTGAGGATGGTCACCTTAATATGCTAATGAGCCAGAGCAGAGCAGCGGAGAACACAGTACATACGGGGACTTAACAATAATGAATAATGTAAGAATGCTCATACATTGAAGTTTATCCTTCAGACTTTCAACAAGTAACATGAACATTGACCAACATGTGCAGTTACCTCTAGTTCACTTCCCCCTGCTGTTAGCATTAGCTTGTAGCAATGAGCATAATAAATACTACACATCGTTAAAATACTCTCATTTCCATCATCAGGTTTGGTGACAGATTGTTGGTACTGAGCCCAGATTCAGGAAAAGTCTAGTGTCCAGTCCTGTGTTGAACTGACTGAAGTTGAAGAAGCAGTCTGACGTGAAGTGACTGGCACGCACATACAGGTTTTAGCCGACTGTAGCTGCTCATTCCCTTCAAAAATAAAATCAATTCACTGGGCCCTTTGGTCCTCTGAGGCTGGGAGCCTATATGTGAAGATACACTGCCTGGCCAAAAAAAAAGTCTTCACCAAAAAAAAAGGTCACACACTCAGATGTTTCGTTGGACTGCCTTTACCTTTGATTACAGCACACATTCGCTATGGCATTGTTTTGATAAGCTTCTGCAATGTTACAAAATTTATTTCCATCCACTAGTGATGGGCAGTTTGGCTCATTTGAGAAAACTGGATTGGCTCACGACAAAAAGCTGGCTCTTTCGGCTCCCAAGTGGCTCTTGATTTTTTTTGGTGCTTTAATTAATTTATTACCAGCAATTGTGTAAAATTATGTGCAAAATGAATTTATAATCTAAAAGAACATGTATTACATTACATATTTATTTTATTAATGTGCCTTTATTAATAAATCTATAGCATGCTGCAAACAATAAATTATAAAGAACCAAACAAAACTTTTAACTGTTTACATTTAACTTTTTTAAACGTTTAGCTTTTTAATAATAAACAAATTTAAAGTGAAACTACAAAGAAACTTACAGTATCACACAACAAAATATAAATTTATTTGTTTTAAACAAAAAAAAAAAATCAGCATCCAGATGGACACTAAATGTGCAATAACAACTATGATAATAACTAAACAAGGAAAGGTGGACTACTTTCTCAATGCACCTTATTGTGCAGATCTGTTAAGTCACTTTACTTGTTAATATTGCTTTTATATCTCTATTATTGTTTTTATATCTCTATTTATTGCTTTATATTTCTGTTTGGCTGACACTGGGGCCTCTGTAACTAACTTTGTTCAATTCTCCTGTTATTGCAGACTGGAATGACAAATAAATTCCTTTTTAAAGCTTTATGTTCTCCTGGAGCAGGCTTGATATGAGACGTTAATCTTGCAGACTTTACACTCATTTGTATGGTCAACAAAATTAAATAAGTCCAAATTTTGATCCGTTTCCTGCTGTCACTCATCTTCTTATCTCCTTTGGCCTGACTGCTGCATTGCCCCTGCTCTCTTTCCCTCTTGTCTCCCTCCCTCCTGTTCATGTGCTGTCTGTGTATCCCCGCCCTCCTGCTCCTGCTCAGCATGGACACAGAGATGACGCCACACATACTGACCAATCACGTGCGGCTTGAAGAGTAAAAGAGAGAGAGTGGCTCCCAATCAAGAGCCAGCTCCTAACATTCTCTTCAAAGAGCTGGTTCTAAGAGCTGATACGTTTGCAACCGACACATCACTAGTGTTGCATTAATTTTTCACAAAGCTCTTGTGTTGATGATGGGAGAGTCTGACCAAAGCCTTCTCCAGCACATCCCAAAGATTCTCTATGGGGTTAAGGTCTGGACTCTGTGGTGGCCAATCCATGTGTGAAAATGATGTCTCATGCTCCCTGAACCACTCTTTCACAATTTGAGCCCGATGAATCCTGGCATTGTGATCTTGGAATATGCCTGTGCCATTAGGGAAGAAAAAATCCATTGATGGAATAACCTGGTCATTCAGTACATTCAGGTAGTCAGCTGACCTCATTCTTTGGGCCATAATGTTGCTGAACCTAGACCTGACCAACTGCAGCAGCCCCAGATCATAGCACTGCCCCCACAGGCTTGTACAGTAGGCACTAGGCATGATGGGTGCATCACCTCACCTGCCTCTCTTCTTACCCTGATGCTCCCATCACTCTGGAACAGGGTAAATCTGGACTCATCAGACCACATGACCTTCTTCCAGTCCTCCAGAGTCCAATCTTTATGCTTGCTAGCAAACTATAGCCTTTTTTTCTGGTTAGCCTTAGTGAGTAGTGGTTTTCTGAAGGCTACACAGCTGTTCAGTCCCAATCCCTTGAGTTCCCTTCAAATTGTGCGTGTGGAAATACTCTTACTTTCACTATTAAACATACCCCTGGGTTCTACTGCTGTTTTTCTTCAATTTGACTCGGCCAAACGTTTAAATGATCGGTGATCACGATCATTCAGGATTTTTTTCCCACAACCTTTCTTCCTTGAAGACGATGGTTGCCTACTACAGACGTGGACAAAATTGTTTTTACCCTTCCGTTAAAGAAAGAAAAACCCACATGGTCACTGAAATAACTTGAAACTGACAAAAGTTATAATAAATAAAAAATTTACTGAAAATCAACTAATGAAAATCATGCATTGCTTTTGAATTGTGGTTCAACAGAATTTGTTTAAAAAACAAACTACTGAAAATGGCCTCAACAAAAATGATGGTACCCTTTACTCAGTGTTTTGTTGCGCAACCTTTTGAGGCAATCACTGCAATCAGGCAATTTCTGTAACTCTCAATGAGACTTCTGCACCTGTCCACAGGTATTTTGGCCCACTTCTGGTGCAGTAATTATCCAAAAGGAAGCTCGTACCTATTTGCTTAGTTAAATCCAGATGGTGACTTTTTTGTACAGGCAGTGTATATGTAACTGTTTACAGCAAACAGCCGAGCAGTGATAGGTTTTGGGTCTAGACATGGTGTCGTCGAGCTCTTTCTAAGAATGTAAACAATATGGCGGCACTTTGCACAGAAATTTCTCAAGTTGGGGAGGCATGCTTATGCAAATAAAATGCTTTATTTTTATGCTTTCATTTTGGACTGAATAACAAACTAGCCCATGATTAACAGGATTTATAACTTGGTGTAGGCATGGCTGTCAGGGTAACGTCAGGTACATGAATGTAGACAGGAGAGAAAGAGGGAGGGAAAGAGCAGGGAGGAAGGAGAGAGAAGCAATTCAGCTTAATTTTAAACAGACTTTTGTTCATCTACACTGCAAAGAAAAACTGAGTATACTAAAGTCTACTCATTACTCAGGGTATGATCTACTAAGATCCAAAATAACAGGTACTAATAGCGTGTACAAACTAGCTATCAGTGGGCATGTTGC